>VZRZ01003583.1:572899-628709 GCA_013398175.1 Climacteris rufus
AAACTCCCCCGTGTTTATCCCAGCGCGTTGCACCTGCCCGCGGTCACACCTGTGTGCGTGGGCACCGAGCGCCCTCTCGCGGCCCCTGGCGGCGCTGAAATCGCTAAAATTGGGTTTTTTGCTAAAATTTTATTTAGGTCACTTCGTATCGAAAAGTTACAAAAGGTTGAAATGAAACATTTTACACCTATTTCCCACTGTTTTCATTTTTGAGGGGCTGAAGGTGGCCTGAGTATGTACATACATGCAGGCCCCCCCCCCCCAAAAAAAACAAACAAACAAAAAAACCCCTTATTTTCCTACATCTTGACATTGTTAAAAAATCCTGCCCAGCTCTGTTAGGAGCACAAACCCCTGCCAACCTGCTCTTGCTTTGCTGCACCTGGGAAGCCAGAAGCATCTGTAAAGCAGCACAGCCAGTTGTGTTCCCAGCTCCTCCTGGTGGGAAAACCAAACACTTCCCAAAAATCATAAACGCAGAGGTGCAGCCATCCTGCTTGGCCCCGGCGGGGCTGAGGCTCCCGCAGCTCCCAGCAGTGCCCGCCCCTCAGGCAGCACTGGGCAGCAGTGGTGCTCCAGAGGTGCCTGCCCCTTGAACAGGGACAGACTGGGGGAAAGGCTGGACTCTGTGGTTACCAAGGCCTAAAAATCACCAGCTCTATCTCCCCACCCTGACCCCCCTCTTTGCCAGGCTGTACACGGCCCAGACCTGCTGGGCACCCTCCCTCTGCCCCTCTGACACTGGGGATGACCCTTAGTGAGGCTGAGATGGGGTGCTGGCACTGGGGGCTGTGGGGCTCCAAGGAAAGAGCCAAGGCATCCCTTGCACCTTGGAGGTGGTGTGGCTTTGTGCCCTCAGAGGGCTCAGGAGCTCAGCCACGCTGTGGGGCAGGGAGGCACAAACCTCCAGTGCCATCTCTGGGGGGAACCTTTTTCAGGCTAAACCCTGACCCCGGCCAGCCAGCTGGCCAAGCCAACCCCTGGAACAGCCCCCATCCCACAGGGAGCACTGCAGGAAGCAGCTCCCACAGCACAGAACAGCGTGTGAGGAAAAGTGAAGCCAAAGGGTGTCAGTGCAGGGCTAGGGCAGCCCTGACATTCGCAGCTCCCCCTCGTGCAAGCTCTGGTCTGTATGAGACAGTTTAAGCTTTAAAAAAAAAGAAATCTCAGTTTACAAACATTGCTGAGAGTAAGCAGCCCCGAAGCCGTGAGTTTACAGAGAATGTCACTTGCCTGTGGGGCATGTAGTTCACGCCTCTGACAAGTGCTCTGCTGTGCCAAATGGCCCGAGCCCAAGCTGTCTGAGCAGAGCTGGGTTTAGGTACAGGGGACGGGCAGCTAAGCTGATGGCAGTGCAGCATCACTCAGCCTCACATTCCATCTCTGGAAAGCATTTTCCTACCACAGCAGCTCATCTCGGAGCCCTGAGGAGGCTTCAGAGCCTTTCGTGAAAACATTAACTGTATCGAGGGCCATTTCATAAATGGTAAAAATTGCACAGTGTGGCTGAAGTGGTTACAAGGTACAGAAATATCCCAATTTCCTGGCTGTACAAAAGGCAGAGCAGCCTTTCAGCTTCGCTATACAAACCAGGATCTGCAGCTGTGCAAAGCCCATTTCCGAGTGCCTGGCACAGGGTCACTGCCCAGCCACACAGCTGCTGGGGGAACCCTGCCACGGGCTGCAGGCAGAAGGTAGGGGCTGGCACCAGAACCCTGCTGTGACTTCCAAAGCCTCTCCTACCCATCCTCCACGGTACCCAAGTGAAACTTCATCAGACACCAGCCACGCCAGCAACAAATGACTGCAAAATTTTGAGAGTCAGACCTGCCACCTGCCAGGGCACAGCGCCTTGGTTTTGCAAACCCACCCTTAGCATGGGCTGACTTTCTCCTCTTTCAGGCTCGTGCTACATCTAACAAAACCAGAGGGCTGTTATTCCATTTTTATCATTTTTATGTGGATTAAACAAAGCCTCCTTTGCAAGGAGGCTCCCATTATTGAATCTGTGCTCTGAGCAAAGCCACAGCTGAGTTTTGAGGTGCTCTTCCTGTGCTTGGACAGAGCTGGGACAGAGATACCAAATTCTGAGTTATCAGCTTGAGGTGGAGAAGAGAAGAATCAGAAAGTCAATCAGAGAGCCCTTAGGTGGACAAAGCTCTTATGTGCTGAGGTGTTCAAACAGGCACTGCAAGACCTGCCCCTTATTTTAATGTTGCCCTGGCAAGACTGGTCTGAAGGCCGTGAGCTCCCACTGAACTCTTTAAGTGACATTTTCACCAGGGAACACCAACATCTGATCTATAGCAATAACAGTGAAATTCATCAAGAAATTTCTACACCTCTGTGGGAAAAAATATCCTCCTCCTAAATAAATCCTGGCAGTGAACAAGGACTGAATGATTCAAATCCACCTTGTGCTTGCCACTCCCCCAAGCTGCCGATGGAGCTGCAGCCATTCCTGCCTGCATCCAGCCCCACTGCTGCTCTGGAATGATGCTGCTGGGAAGACGCTCACATCTTAATGAACTTCTCTGCCAGCATTTAATTTGGCCCCTTTTCTACTGCGTGCGCTGTACCATGAGCATAGATATGTATAAATATGCATTCCCCCCCTTCCAAAGCCTCTCCCCCATCACCAACGCCGAGAGGCGGGGGGGTGTTTTTTTTCTCTTTAAAGCGACGATGCTGATGGCAGGCACGGCCCAGCGCCATGCCAGGCGACAGCTCCGAGTGGCTCGGCGCTCACAGCTCGGCGAGGTCATCGCTGGAGAAGACGCTGACGGTGATGAGCCCCGGCAGCTCGGCCGCACTGCCCCGCAGCCGCAGCGCCCGCCGCCCGCGGGGCTCGGAGGGAGCGCCGGGCAGCAGCGCCTGCCCCAGGAGCCGGTCACCGAGCAGCCTCCTGTGCCACACCTGCACACAGGAACACACCCGCGTTAGCCCCCTGGAAAACCAGCGGGGAGCGGCTAAATTTAGCTAGAGAGCGCGATGGAGAGTCTGCATCTGCATGCTCATTTACATAGGCTGTGCAAATAAGGAGGGAAACGCGGCTTTTTGCTTTCTAGGTCACAGCCTGCCTAGGAGAGGTGTGAAAATGACCTTTTTCAGCTCATGAGCAGTAAAACCTACCTACAGTAGCCTGTCTGTGCCTGCCCGTGCTCACCTCTGCACCTCCTCAGGTCTCTGGTGGTGCTGGAGCCTGGCCCATGTGCCTACACCGAGGGGCAGCAGGAGCTTTGGAGTCCTTGGACAGGTCATTTGTCACTGCTGGGGATGGGATTGGAACTGAAATGGTGCTAATGGTGGGGTTTGCTGCTGGTCTCACACGCCAGTCCTGGCTTTGGCACTGAAGGTCATCACTGACTTTCAGTCACCCTAGAAAAGTCCAAGTGTCTGAGCTGAGCTGCGGCTGTGGAGAGCAGGGTGAGGTCCCACGTGCAAACCACATCTGATTGAAGGACATGCCTTGGGATGAAATATGCCTTTTGATCCCTAAGTGCCAGGAGCTGGTGTTTATGGAGGAGAACCAGCAGCACAGCTGCAGGCAGAGCCCAGCAAGGGCAGCAGAGGCTCTCTCACTTCTCTCCTGGCTGTCAGTCACACGAAGGAAGAGCTGGCACACTGAAGCCCAGAGGTGCTGCTGCCTGCCCTCCCTGCCCTGCATGGCTGTCTCACCTGGATGGTGACAGGGCTGTCGATGTCCTTCCTGTAGAAGATCACCTGTGTGTTGAAGACAGGACTGGTGGTGTTGTGCTGCACTGGGGAGCGCCTGCTTTGGTTCTCACACTTGATGAGCACGTAGGGATCTGCTCCTGAAACACAACCAGCAGCACAGCTCTGAGGACGCAGAAAGGCAGCTGAGACCTGCCCAGAAACCCAGCAGAGACAATGCCCTCCTGTGCCTGGCAGCTCTGCTGCTGCTGAGCACAAGGCCAGGGCACAGAGCATGGCACAGCCACGGCTCCCTGTCCAGGTATAATCAGAGAATCATGGAATGATTTGGGTTGGAAGGGACCTTAAATCTCATCTCATTCCACCCCTGCCATGGGCAGGGACACCTTCCACTATCCCAGGCTGCTCCAAGCCCCATCCAACCTGGCCTTGGACACTTCCAGGGATGGGGCAGCCACAGCTTCTCTGGGCACCCTGTGCCAGGGCCTCACCTCCCTCACAGGGAAGAATTTCTCCCTAATATCCCATCTAACCCTCATACATGACCCCCTGAAATTATTCAACATTCCAGAAATTCTCTGTTGTTTTTGCACTGAACATTTTAATTTCTTATTAAAATTGGTATTTCTTTCCTTTCTAACAAGGAGCAAGAATTGATAATGAAAACACCCGTCTTTGTCCTCAAATAGAATGGGCCATTCCAGTTTTTAATTAACTTAATTAAACCAAGGCAATAGCATTTTTTTGTATTTCAACACAACTCTCACTGTCCATTCTTTTTGTTAACAGCAGCATATCTCTTTTTCCACACCTTGCTATTTCTTAGATACGGATGTTAAGCAAACACACTGAATACACGTAAGTCAGGCTCATCACACTTTCTAACACACATTTCCTCACCATCTACTCCAAGATGCCACCACAGCCACAAGGCAGCAGGCTTTTAAAGCAGCTTTAGTTTTTAACAATCCATACCCAGGATGATTTTCCTCATGCACATCACTCATTTACAAGACCAGGAACCAACATCTGGCACAAACAAACCACAGGACAGCTGCATCCAGACCAGATGCAGCCACTTCCATTACAAGACAGACACAGGTTTTTCCAGATGCTGCTGTGTGCTTACACCTGGCCTATTTCCCTGACAACCCCTCCCAGTTCCAGGGCAGGTAGAAGGATATTGGCTTTTCTGATGGGCAATTGCTTTCTGCACCACTGAAGGAGTGAATGCAGCTCTGGGGCACGGGGTGGCACCGCTCTGGGTGATCAGGGATGGAACATTGCCCTCTTTGCAAAGCAATTTGGAAATGGATCTGATTAAAATGGGATCTTGCCTGTCACACCAATGGTGTTAACAACTTTTTCCGAGGGCAAAAAGCAGAGCAACATCGCATCATTAACAGTAATTAAGAGATAAAGGGCATAAGGAAGGGTGGGGAAAGGACACAGAGCTAAAAGAGGTGACAGGCACATCTGCTGGATGGATGAGGGAGCACCTAAGGAGGGGACTTGCTAAGTGAAAGGAAAAGGAAATATTCAAATTCTCAGCAAGAGCTGGAGAAACAGAGGGAGGTAGAAGAGGAACAGTGCAGTACCCCACGATAGCTGGATGGGCAGTTGTTTGGGGAGAACTGGCTCCAATTCCAAAGCAAAAGGATGCAACGGGAGAGCACATGGGGGATCAGACAAGAGATGTTCTCAGCTGTGGCCAGCCCAGTTCTGGGCCTGGTTTATTTACAGGACAAAGGAAAAGCAGGAAGGCCTGCTAAAGTGGACAAGCAGTGTCCTGATGTTGGCCATGAGCTGGGAATGAAACTGCTGCTCCTCAGGAAAGGGCTCTGGCAGTGGGAGGAGGGCTGGGTTCAGTTCTGGGCACACAAATGACTCCAGCTCTGCCCTGAACCCCTGTCACTCTGTGTGACAGCTCTCTCACCTCAGTCCTGGCCAAGCTGCTGCTTTGGAAGCTGCACAACAGAACAGTGCAAAGGGAAAAGTTGCAATCTGTGAAAGCCAGAAACACCTGAACAGTGCTGACATTCCTAAGGCTTAAAGAAGTCTATGGTCAGTAGTCTCAGGCTGGCTTTTTGGGGTTTCGAGAACTGCACTGAGGATCTAACACCCACATCCTTTAGCACTGTACCAAGGCAAAAGGCTTGCTGGAAAATATTCTTGAGGCAATGTTCCCAGATGCATTCCCACTCCTCTCTACTCTCTTAACACTCCCAGAGAGCTCTGGCACAGCCACGGGAAAAGGGCATGGGACAGACAGAGCTGACAGTGCTGAGACACAAGCACTGCCCTGGGAATCACACAGGTTGTTTTGCCTCTTGCAGGTGAGTCTCTGCTCCTTCCTTCTGCTCCTCAGGCTGCTCCCGAGGCAGCTTCCACTAAAAGTGCTCTGCTAACAGGTCTGTCACACACCATGGATCCCAACACTCAGAACACAGGAGTTAAAGACAATTAAACTTGCAAATTCAACATGGAATTTCATCAGGAAGACTTAAAATATGCTAAAGGTGATTTGTTCTCAAAGAGAAACTCTGGAAGAGGGCGTGACAGACAGTAGTGAGAGCAATTTTTAAAACAGGCTTGGGAATGAGAGACAGAAAATCTGCAAGCACAAAGAGCTTCCTCATCACCCTGCAGACCTGCCACTGTGCTTGGCTCACAGACAGCTGGATCCATTTCAGAACACACTAACTCTCCATGAGGAGCAGCCTGTATGCATCCAGGACTGGGCCACTGGATTCATCCACTATTCCTGACAGCAGCAAACCATCCTTTATTTTGTCCAGACAGGGCAATGGATCAAAGACAGGACCAAGGAGGAGCTTTCCAATAAACATTTAAAATAAAGACTAAATAAACTTCCTCTGGCCAGGAACATGGCTCTGATGACAACCAGCACTGAGCTATGCAATCCTCATTCTCTTCCAGTTTGGTTTATGTAGTTACTCAGAAATTTGTATTAAGCACAACTCTCAGATGCCAGTGACGGGCTCATGTGAAGAACAGGGCACTCCAGTCTCAAATCCCCCAACTCTAGTGGTACAGAAAAGGCATCTCTGCTCAGGCTGCTCTGACTTTTTTCATCTGTATACCCCCAGTGCCAGGGTACAGAGACATCCTGATGTTTTCAGGGCAGTTTGCCACAGAGATGTAATGCCACTCTCAGAAGCTCTCCTTTCTTCCTTTATCATCAAGCTTTGTCTTCCCTCTGTGCTGAGGGGTGACAGTGACAAAGCAGGCAGACTGGACAAGGTGGGGCACAGCTGGCAGGTGACAGACACTGAGCAGAGGGAAAGAGGCAGCCTGAGAGCTGAGATGCTGCAGATGAGAAGGTGCAGGAGTCAGGAAGCCCTGGTGAAATGCAGGGGGGCTGATCAGACACAGCAGCTCACCCAGAAACAAGCTGACACTGGAAATGGAGTGACCTTTGTGCGAGGTCCTCTCAGCAGCAGGCAGACACAACCCCTCCATCTACCTATTTTCTACCTGAATAAACATATTGACTGGGCCTAACCTGAAAAAAACCCTCTGCCTGTCACTCCCAGTGGCAATGGCTGTGTGGTTTCCTCCCTCATCTCAAGTGCTGATTAGACAGGAGGCTGCTGTTGATTTTTAATCTGGTTCCCAGCAGGAAATGCTCCAGGAGCAGCAGGTAAGGTCTGTATTTGGTAGCTGTCCATGGGACTTGGTCAAATGCCTGGCTGCTGTTTCTCCTTGGGAAGCACTGGACAGGGGCCAGATGTGGATCCAGAGAAGCCAGAGAGGAGACCAGAGCTGACAAGGAGTTCCTGTCCATTGTGGCATTGTTAGAAAGTAATCTTTAAAATATGGGATATTTCCTGTCCCTAGAGACATTACTTTCTAGTGCAAATTTGCAATCAATGTGATTCAAGATATTTCTACATCCAATCTCTTAATCTAAAAAAAACCAAAAGAAACAAAAAAACCCCCACTTAAATATGGGAAACATATACCATACCCAGCTTTTTCTGTTACCCAAAATGGACTCAGTCAGGAGCTTTGCCGCATTTCTCAGCAAGGTGCCCTCAGAAGCAAAGTGCCAGTTCTGGGCACTGCCCTGATCTTTGCACAGTTTGATGTTATTGAGCAGCACAAATGTCAGCAGTGTGCATTTGGCTGTGTGGGGTTTTTATTTACACACTCTCCCTCCTTCATTGCTCTGGGGCTGCTCTAAGAAGTGACATCTGAGATGTGACATTCTGCAAGGGAATCTATGGATGTGCTTTGAGCTGGAGACACTTCAGAAAAAGGCTCATAAAAAAAGGTTCAAACAGGGAGTTTGCAGCAGAGTTCAAGATAATGAGGAAGTCACTGAAGTGAAGGAACTCAGCTCTCCTTCAGAGCCCCCTGAGCGGATGAGATTTGGAACTCCAGGCTGAAAGGGAGACAAAGGCTATTACTGAACAGTTTATGTTGACACAAAAGGCAAGTATTTCAACTTTTTTGGTGAAGTTTTATTCCATGTCAAACAATAAGACTCATCTAGGTTTTGTGTTTACATCCCTGTTCACATCCACAGGGAGATGGAAACACTTCAGCAAAAACCGACAATGATATTTTCAGCCACCTGATGAATTAAACACCAATTCCCAAACAGTATCTATCACCTGACCCAATTCTGCATTTTTTCAGCAGATAATCAAGCAGAAGTTTTGCTTAGGTTTAAAGAGAAAATATCTGAGTCCATTTCCAATGGACAGTTCTCTCCACAGCTTTTCATTTCTGTCAGGGTAATCATGAGTCCAACCCTGGCTGCTGAAATCCCAGTGGAAGAAGATGCTTCAGCCCAGCCTAACCATGTGTAGTAGTAGTGGGCCCTAAAGGTATTTGGGCTATGCTGCAGTTATAATACCTATTAAATAGAATATCTATTTGGTTGTAAGTCCTGTGTGTATTCCTGAGGGTTTGTGTCATGATGTACCAAATCTCACAACTCTCTGAGCTGAAGTCTGGTCTTTGGCACCTGCAGGCAATTGGTTTTAATGGTCTTGTCAATGCTGTAATTGTGCCAAAGACTGTGAAATGCTAGGAGTGGAGAATTGGATTTTATTGCTTTACTGCAGGGAATCTTAGAGAAAAATATTTAAGGAATTTTAAAAGCAAAAAAAAAAAAAAAATTCCTAAAAATGAAAATGTCCATCACAGGGCAAGAAAAAGAAGATGCTGCTTCTTTTCATTGCACTGCTCTGCTCCTCTTGTCACACACAGCCCCTTCAGTGCCAGCATCCACCCTGCCTTGCTGAGAACAGGAACCCACAGCACTTGCTTGACTGGGCTGTTTGTGGATCCTGTTTTTGAAGAAAAGGACCAAGAAAAATGAACTGATTCCATTTTCCACATCTCTTACCAAAGAGACAACCACACCTGACAGAAATGGGCTTTCCCAGTGAAAAGCATATCCAGTTACCCCTCAGAGGGTGCCAGGGATCACCAGGAAAAGGGGACTGGAATAAAACTGTAGCCAGGGGTGGGAAAGTGTCCCAGCTCTCTGGGAGACTGAGTATGAACTGTGCTCAGGTCCAAGCCTAAGCCTTTTTGCCACAAGAGTTTCTGCAGCTGAGCTCCACCTGCAACTGAAGGGAGTGGAGAGGCACCTGGAGCAAACACAGCAGATGTGCAAGGAGCCCTGGACTTTCCTCATCCAATTGCACTGTGGTTTCTTTGCTCCTTTGCTTTCTCCCCATCATTCACTCTGTGCTACCTTTTTTCACTCCCTACCTTTTTCCAGAGACTGACAGACAGAGGGTAGGAGTAGAAAATGAAAAAGCAAATGACAACTGGACAAGTCCCCTAATCAACATCAGGTGCTACAAAGCCATTTTCATGTCCTTCAGGACAAATTTTTAACACAGACACACAGTCATGTACAAAGCATTTAAGCCCTGTTCTAGTTTACCCAGCTGAAAATGGTTGTTTGAAACCCATAAAGTCCTCCCTGAAGTGCTCTTGAGCTGGTGGTAGTGAATAACACATCTTTGGAAGGCAGTGAGTAACACGAGGTAACACACTAACTGAGTCTGTGCCATTCAGCTGCCTCCTGCATGTTTTCCACTTAGAAAACACATAATCCTGAAGGAAGAACCTTACTAATCCCCACAATTAGCTCCTCAGGAGGCTCTGGCTACTCCTGCTCACCTGAACCAGTGGAGATGACACATAACTTGCTGGTTTATATCCCCATGTTCATCTGATCTCTCAACTGGAGATTTTACAACGTGAGGAGAAAAGATCCCATAAATCCTCAGTTTGTTTGGATGATTTCTGGCTGCTTACAGATTAGAGGACTGAAAAGCCCTTTCCACTCTTCCAGGCTCACTTCCCACTTACCTCCTGATGTGTCTTGCTTCTGCAAACCCTCTGCAGAGTGGATTTTGATTTGGGTGACTCTGCGTGGGTACCCACAAAGAAGACTCCAACATGTCATTTTAGGCCTGTCTGCCTTCAGCTCCCTGAAAAATGATGGGAAAAGCAACTGGAGCAACGAATGTCAAGCAAACAATCAATGGCTGTGGAAATTTGGCATTTTAAGAACATGGGATTTGTAGGTTTTCCTCATGTGCCGTTTTTTAATTCTGTGGTGCAGAAACAACAGATGTAAGAAATAAAAACAGAGCCAGGCAAAGTAAACCAAATCTGTGTTCTTTCGCATGGAAGTGGAAACGGTGAAAAAACCCCCACCTTAAATAATGAAAAATACTATCAAAGCAAGAAATAAATTCAGTGGGCCTCATTTCATGAAACACTGGTTTTACCCTCACAGCAGCCACTGGTTTCAGAGGAGGTGGTCACAGAAACAACAAGTATCAGCTGGAACCACAAGCACCAGTGCTCAGTGTCCTGACCTAGAACTGGAGGCCACTACAAAAGCCCAACTCAAAAGTCAAAATACCAAAAATGAACTGTCCAAGAGGTCCATGACTAAAAATTTCCTGACCATGCACAAACCTGGAGATTCTCAGAGGTGGCCCTGATGCCTCCAGGGCCCAGTTCTGCTATGAGCCAGTGAGTCAGGGGTGTTTGAGGACAACAAGGAGGAGCCCTGGAGGTGCCAGCATGGACTAGGGAGGATCTCCTGCAGCTGTGAGTGCACCCACCTGAGTTTGGAGGGCACATCTGTGTAGAGCCTGAGGATGAAGCTGGTGGGGACTCCCGGGATGTAGGTGGTGGGGATGAGGACGTAGCGGCCGCGCTGGAGGCTCCTCCTGAGGAACACACTGCGGGTGTTGGAGTAGGGAGACGTGGCCACCCTGTCCTGCACAGTGAGCTGGTGCAGCCTGAACCTTCTGTTATCCTCCACCTGCAGCAGGAGAGGGGTTCATGCCAGCAAACAGGCAGGGTTCTCCCTGCACACCAGCACAGCTAAAATCTAAACCTGTTCCTCAAGCATCTCTTGGGGCAAAGGCAACCCTTCATTCTTTTCTGGCACTTCTCCTCCCAAGGCCTTCAGTCATGCTAAAGAGCCTGGTGCTTTCAGATATGTCTAAAATAGAAAAATTATTGATCAGAACTAAAAATAGAGCACTGAAGCTTCCATGAAGGAGTGCTTTTCTTTTCCAAGCTTTTCCAAACTGCAGGCATGAACAGGACAAGGTAAATTATGCTGCTTTCTGTAACGTCATGTTTCAGTACATGTGGTTAACACATGATTGGCAAATGAACAGGTATGATGCAGATGTCAGCAGCTCTAACTGACTTAAAAATTCACTGTTTTCAGGGCCAGAGACTCAATGTAGTCCCAGAACCAGTAGCAACAGATTACCCCAATCCTCAGTGAAAAAGCAAAAAAATAGCTGTTTCTTTGCTTTCCTCCTTCTCTAAGTTTGGGTGTTTTCATTTTATTCGATTTGCCCTAAGAGTGCAATTAAATTACCTTTTGGGATCCCTGTGGTTCCTTTTCCCATATATTCATTTCCTGCTCACTACTCCAGCTTTTGAAAACACTCTTTTTTTCTAAATGGCAACAGAAAAACTGCAGACTTTTCAGCCTCATTCACCTGGCTGTATTTGCTGATGAAAAGGAGGCAGAAGCCTCCAGCAAGAAGGAGAAAAAACCCTCCATGTTTTAAGCATTAATATAATTTTGCCTTTCTCTTGAAAGCTTGGGGGTAGGAAAAGCACTTAAAATTCTTTTGCAAGGGGGAAAAATAATTTATTTCCAATAAATGAAATGTATTCAAATAGAGTTTGAATTGAACCAAATTCAGTTTAGTTCCCACAGTGCCAGCTCTGGTGAGTGGGGGCAGTACCCACACAACGCTCGTGCTGAGGTCAGAGCCAGACCCCAGGACAATCCTGGCTCTGTCTTTCACAGATCTCACTGCCAGGGTGAAGCAGGGTTAAACAAACTGAACAAACCCTGCTCCAGGAGTGCAGCTGCCTGCCTACCTTGAGTATTTCAAAGCCAATGGTGATGTTGTCTCCTTTCCCCTCTTTCTTGTACTTGCGGCGATCCTCCTGCTGCAACGAGACCAACACCTCATCCTCGGCCTTCTGAACATCAAACAGGTACTGGGGGAGAGAGAAGAGCATGAGCTGTTAGAAGTGCCTCAGGAGACTGAGGAGAGAGCCATCACCAAGGAAATGTGTGCACGCAAAGGAGGCAAATGGAAATACATTTGGGGGAGGAAGGAGCGTTCTCCATACACCTGATGTTCCCAGCAGCTGGAAAGTTAATGCTAATAATAAGGATCTTTAAAGCCAAAATATCAGGTAAATAAAATGTATTGATGAAAATGGTAATCCTAGTGATGGAACATGGGGGAATAGCCTTTAGCTGAAGGAAGGTGGGTTTAGATCAGATCTTAGGAAGAAATCCTTCCCTGTGAGGGTGGGGAGGCCCTGGCACAGGGTGCCCAGAGAAGCTGTGGCTGCCCCATCGCTGGCAGTGCCCCAGGCCAGGTTGGATGGAGCTTGGAGCAGCCTGGGACAGTGGAAAGTGTCCCTGCCCATGGCAGGGGGTGGAATGAGATGATCTTTGAGGTCCCTTCCAATCCAAACCATTTTATGATTCCATGATTCTATAAATTCACATAAAGGACAGCCTGGGACAAAGCTACAAAATAACTGGAGTCAGCAGGAGAACAGCTCACTTGAAAGCAAAGGACAAAAGATTAAGTTTTATTTAGCTATAAATCAGGAATGAGATTAAAAAAATAAACTAACAGACTCCACATGGGGTCTTAGATAATTTTTCATTCTTCTTTTAACTGAACAGTGCCTGTAAATTTCAAACATCTTTATATAGAACTTGCAAATGAAGGAATCTTTCAAATCCTAATTTAAAAGACACTTTTTAGGTGCACTTTGTTCTACACCTACAATTCCCATTTAATGTGAGAATGACAGGAATGCTAATTTTGGACTTCTCAATTTCCCTGAATACCCAGTAAATAGGGCTAAGAAGGACTCTTGATCTTTAGCATGCAAATCTTTTATCCAAACTGTTTACAGTAAATTGAATCAACTTGGGTTTAAGACCATTCAAAGGAATTTATTTCAAGTTTAGGCAGCATTTCCCATCTCAGTAAATCAGACTTGCATATTTACATTATTAAGTACCATTACTGGATCAGTTCATAACTGTGTCTGAAAAAAAGTCAGACAGGTGTTTCTTTATATGACAAGGTTATTTAATGAATTTTTTTCTCTATTAGAGACTTCTTTAAATTCTGCTTTGTGCATGCAGAGGGCAAATCTGAGTTGTCAGGACCAGTGGAGGGAAGAGGATATTATTTACACCAAGTTTAGAGAGATGCTGTGCTCTTCCATCCTCAAAGACATTTAAATGTGAAGAAAATAAATAAAACCATCAAACTGCAGCAGTGCACAGCTGGGAACCATGTGCAGCACATGTTCTGATTTAAGTTGGAATTCCCTGGCAGCATGGAGAGGAATATCATCATTGCTTCAATTCCCCCCTCCCTTCTCCTTCAATTGCTGCTAAAAAGCAAATCCTTACTGAGCTTTGCTGTGGGATAGATATTGAGATTGCCCTGGTTCCAGAACCATCCACAGCCCTCTGTGTTACAGCTCTGCTGAACAAACCCCACCCCAAACTCTGATTTCTGTAGCAGGGACTGCAGCAGAGACAGCACAGGACCCTGTGAGTGTCCCAGGGGTTGTAAAGAGCCTCTGCAGAGAGAAGCTAAAAAGTGAGACAAACATGCAGCAACACCAGTAAGGCACATTTTCATTCCATCCCTGTTGAAGCACAGGCAGTGTCAGCCCCTCAGGTAGCCCAGGGTGTTCCAAGGCAAACAGAGATGTGGGAGGGGAACAAGAGGGAACAAACGGAACCAAGAGATCTCTCTGGGCCTCATGAGAGCTCTGCAACTGTGACCTTCTTCTGATGGCATTTCAGCTGTCTTAATGGGTACTGATCTAGAAGTCAGCAGGTGACTGTAGAATACACATATACTTGGCTTAAATTCTCTTTTCAAAAGGGATTGGAAGTGTCACAATCCCTCTCTGGACAGACAAACCTCACAGGAGGCCTCATGCCAGCTGTTGCACTCAGGGAGGACAGACAGAGATTATCTATACATTATGGTGGTGTGGGCCATAATAATTCATAATGGCCCTAAGCTAACAGAAATGCGTTCCAGCACTGCTATCAAGAGCCTTTGAATCAATGAGCCCAGAGATAACACGGGGATGCAAAGGCATCCCCTTGCATCAGGCACTGCACTCAGCTGTGACCTGTATATTGTGTTCTCTGACAGCCAAACACTTACACATGAGACCAGACAAGCACTTGGAATACATCCAGAATCTTGCAGGGGGATACCTGAATTAAATCACCCTGTGGAAATGAGGCACTGACAGGAGACAGAGCAGTGAAGAACTGCAGGATGAGCTGGGAGTCTGAGGTCTGATCTGAGCAGCAGAGGCTGCACTGATCCAGCATCCTGCTCTGAAAAGAGGGTGCAGGCAGAAACCTCCTTTGCAAGTGCAGAGAAGCAGATCCAAAAACATCTTTAATTAATCTGGACAGAAAGGTCAATTTTCAAAGTAATAACTAACACAGTAAATGCCCAGATCTCACTGACAGTAATGGAATTTTTATTCCTGAATTTGCATGTACTGGGATGAAAACACACCCCATGGGGAAGGGCAGGAAGGTGGGAAAGGGAGTAGGAATGGATGAACAGATAAACTGAATAGCTTGAAATGATCAGGTAGGATGAGACAAGGAAAATTCTGTAATCTGATGAGAGGGTGAGCTTGGGGAAGAGATTTGGTACTTCCAGAACCTTAGATTATTGCAGTGGATCAAATGCTCAGGCTGTTTAAGTGTTTTAGTGAATGGAGTTCTGTCATTAGAAAATCAGACTTGTTGCCTTTCTACAACTGGGAAACTGAAAGAAGTCCAGGCAGGACATCAGGAATCCTGGTGTGTCTGACTCACCAGCCCCAAACATGATCAATCCTACACAAATATCTAAACTCTCCTAAGAAATTTGACCAAAATCACTGAAACATTCAGTACACAGCACACTCCCAGGGGACACACACGGGCAAGGAGATTTTTGTCCAGTAGTCCCTGCCAGCTCCTAAACAGGGTGGGAAGTTCAGGAGCCCCAGCTAAAGTGGATACACCTCACAAAACACAGGGGTTCCCACCTGGGGGTTCTGAAGGAAGGTCTCCCTGTTATCAAATACCTCACAAATACACAATACCTCACAAAACACAGGGGTTCCCACCTGGGGGTTCTGAAGGAAGGTCTCCCTGTTATCAAAGCAGCCACCAGAGCGATTCAGCAGGGGCTCTGAGTTCTTTTCCCAAGCCCCATACATCATTTCCTTCTCCCAGGTCTTGTGGAGGCTGAAGAAGGAGGTGTTCACAGTCCTGCAGATGTCCACATCCGTGAAATTCTTACACCAGTCCTCAAACGTCATCCTGCTCCAGGGAACAGCATGGAACTAATGGTTTATTTCAAAATAAACAGTGATGTTCGTGCAAAGAGCCAAAATGACACACAAAATCTTCCAGTAATTTGAAGAGGAGGCATTGCTCAGCTGTCCAGAGGACAAACTGATTCACTGGAAAGCTCTCCATGTGGAAATACTTGTGAAGCCACAACCACACAGTCTTAGAGCTTAGAGAAGCATCACTCAGTGTGTTAGAACAGACCTGGATCTGTTCCATTGCATCTCCTAAATCTAAAGGACAGGTTGAATCTGCCAGGCTGGATTTGATAATGTGTATTCTGCAAAGGCAAAAGAGATCACCTGTAATTAAAGCATGACCCACTCCTCATCATAATTACAGTCCTTGTTGTCACATCTGTCCCAGAGCACAGCTCAAACCTCTGTATGCTGGACACAGCTGTTATTTAGCCCCATCTCAGTGCTCCAGCCTGTGCCTGCTAAGGCTGGGCTGCAGAGCAACTAAAAAAAACTAATTACTAAACAAAAAAATTACTAAACTAAATGACTAAACTAAAACACCTAATTCAGAGATGCTCCAACAGCTTGGGATCTCTGAATTAGCATCATGGCCTGCCTTATTAATGGCCCAGAAGCAAACCCTGCAGCTGCCAATCCTGACAAAGCCAACAGAAGAGTTTTCCCACTGAGCCCTGCCAGCTCACTTGGTGCAATATTGATCATTTACTGAGGAACCTGCTGGACTAAGGATCTAAGCTCTAAGCAAAGTCAAAATTCTAGAGAGTTCTAATAGAGTTCTAGAGATTTTGTAAAGAATGAACATTTCTTGTTCCCAAGCTGGAAAACACCAACAAATACCAAAATTCCTTGGCTGCAAGTCTATTATTTTAGATACCTCAGCCATGGCTGACCCAGAGATCCTACAGGCAGGCACAGTAGTCAATAAACAGGGTTGTCAGTGTGTTCAGTATTTGGCATGGTGTCATGTAAGCCAGCACATACATTCTCTTGGTTTCTGAGAGATTGTCCTAAATACAAAGAATAGATTTTGAGAGCTACTAATTGTGTTCTATTAGTTTAAAACCCATTTTTATTCTTCTCCTCTGTCATGCCTTGGGAGTTTGAAAGGAACAGACCTTGGGATAACTTCATCCCTCTGGGGAAGCTGTTTCTGAAGCTGTTAAATGGCAGATTAATGACAGTTCCTCAGTGTAGCCACTGTCTCCAAAGTCTTCCCATCACTCCCACTCACCAGAACTCTCCATCATTCTCAACAGTGAGCCCCAAGCTCCTGCGCTCAGAATCGCTGACTTTCTTCCACTCTTCAGAACTGAAAGGAAAGGGAAAAAAGAGGAAAAGAAAGAGAATAACAAAGATGATTAATAGCTCAAATTAAAAACTCTCACCTGGAAAAAAATTGGAAGTAAAAATCTCTCATGGTCCCTTGTTTTGAAAGGAATATCAGAGTACTGAAAGGGCAGACAATATTCATGAAGAAACTGTGAGGCTTTCAGGAGGAGCTTTAAAACATTAATTGATTTGAAAGCTACTAAAAAAGAAAGAGATGAAGAGGAAATTGGCACAAGTAGAGCAGAACCTTATTGATTTCCTTTGTCACCCCCTCCATTAGGACTCTTAAACACTTAAACTGCTGCTTTCCAAGGTCACAGGAGATTGACTCCATTCCCTGAAGGCCTTCAAATGAAACCTGCTTTTCCTCCTCGGGAGATTATTGAACGCTTCACTTCGACCAGAGTATTCTCTTTGTCTTTTAATCACCTTAATAAAACAGGCCCGAGGTCTGAGATTTCCCCAGAGAGCCTTTGGGAAGGAACTGCTGGAGCCTGAGCACAGTGTCCAGTTTCCAGAGGAGCACTACAGACCCTGCAGGAGCACACATCTGCCTCTTCCCCCTGGCTGCAGGGGAGCACAGACCCCCAGTTCCAGCAGCCTCCTGCTGCAACCCAGCAGCAGCCAGCCTGAGCCCCTTCCCTGATGGCTTACCCCAAAAAACAGAGCCACAATTCCTCACTCCCTCCCCAAAAGCACTTGGAGGCTGAAGCTGAAGGCGGCTGGCAGCAGGGGAGGGAGGCTGCTCACCCTAACAGACATTTTCCTAACCCATTTGGAAATTGTCAATTTAATTCTGTTAGATCAAGAGCCATGGGCCACCCTCAGAGCCCTCAGTGCTGGCAGGAGTGGCAGCTGTGCCAGACACAGGCCAGGGCAGAACCCCAAGGGCTTGAGTTAAACAAGACACTGTAGCTCCTTTGTGCATTCTCTGCATTTCATCTGGACCAGTCTCTCTGAAAGTAATAGATTTTTGCTAGCTAAAGGATGGATTGTAAGAAATTAACATGCTCCTGTTAAGAACACTGCACTCTTAAAAATGAAATACTGGCTGGTGAGCCCAGTGCTGAACTGTCACAGGTTTTTCATGTGTAAATCACTCATGATGGAATACATCCCCTCCAGCAATCATTTCTCTTGCTGTGGAGGTGCCTGCTAAGCCCATGGCCCACATGAAAATTCATTCGAAAATTAATTAGAAAGAAATCACAAATATGGCAATTTTACAGCATTTTTCACCAGTCACTTAGATGATCTAAAAGACTTTTGCCATGCCCAGCAGCTGGAATTTACAGATGAATAACTGAGTCCCAGACAGACTCAGTGGTGGAGCTGGGAACAAGCCTCATGTCCTTGACTCATCACCGTAATCATGGCCTATTTTTCTGCCCATGTTCCAGTGTGCCAGAACAATGCTGGACACAGTAAATGAGGCCAGGGAGCCATGGACTCCTCCAGGATGTGCTCATTTTCTCAGAGAAAAATGGGCAGAGATGGCTCAGCCACCACCGACTACGGGTGTGTTCCGACAGCGTTTAACCCCCAATGCCCAGTGTCCCTGGCACAGTTTCATCCCTTTGAGCTGGATTTGCAGCACTCACCTGTCACTCCAAGGCCCATGCCATTCTTTTTTCCCCCAGGGATTCCTCAGCCTGATCATGAACAGCTTTTCTGCCTTGAAGGAGAAGAGGAGCCTGTCCCCGAGGCGCAGCTTGCGGATGGCAGTCACGGAGTAGGCATGGCCCACGATGAGCCCCAGCTCTGTCTCCGCCTCGCTGGGACGGCCAGGGGACTCCTTGGGCACCAGGAATGACAATTAAAAACAAAGAACTCGCATCACTGAGGAACCTGACAGCTACAAGTTCAAGGGCAAGGACAAGGCAGGCTGTTTTCCATTCTCGTCCCAGGTGATTGGACTATTCAGGAAAATAACAGCACTGGGGCTCCAAATTGGTGGCTCACTGGTCTGGGGTTGGGCAGGAGAGAGCCAGACAATTCCAGAGCACAGGGGAATCCTGCCTGCCACAGCCAGTCTGTCTCCTTTTGGCCTCAGAGAGACAGGGCTGATCGAAAACCTTTACCAGCCCTTCCAAAATATTGTCATCCTCCCAAAATCTTGTCATCCTCCCAAAATGGCTCTTCTGGATACTGATGGCTGTGCTCACACTGTCTGGGGGTGTCCTCAACTGGACACTGACAAGGGCCTAAGAATTCAGCTAGTGAGTCCAGTGGTTGTTCCTGTGCTGGGATAAAGTTGATACCCAGGAAGAACTACTGGCCGTGGGTAAAATTAGAGGGCACAGGCAAAAAACTTGCAAGCCATTTGTGAAGCCTGTCCTGGTCCTCACTCACTCCTGGCAGGGCTCATTTATGTGCCAAAGGGAAGATCTGTAGCGTGTTTTAGGAAGTGGGTTTGCTCATCATAAATGTCACATAAGAATCCCAGTTTCCAGCAGTGATCAGGCTGTCCCTAAACTGTTCCTAAACTAACCCTAAAGTGTCTGGGTGAGTGATCTAGGCCTGATCAGATGCTGATCTAAGAATACACAGATGTTGTCAAGCTCTGAGGAGGACCACAATTTCATTTAGTGCATGCAAATCTCCTGATGTAAACCCAGAAAAGCAGTGTCATATAAAGCTGCTGGAGTTGTTTTGAAGGACTGGCTCTTCACAAAGGCAGTGCAATGGTGCTTCTGAGCAACACAGGCCAGGCAGGACAGTGGAGAAAGCAAAGCTGTGCCAGTGCTGAGCCAGGAATGATCCAGATGGTCCTGGATCCAGATTCTCCTCACCCGCACTGAACCCAGCTGGGGCATCCTTGCCCTGAGCCATTCCCAGAGCCTCTCATCTATATCCCACAGGGCCTGGAGACACTCCCTTGGACACAGCAAGGAAAGAAGATCTGACTGTGCAGATCCTTGTGTATAAACTTGTAATAACCTAATTAATGCTCAATCAAGCCTTGGCTGTGGTGGAGAGCATGAGAGATATGGACTCACTGTTAGTAAAGCAAATATTTAAATATAAATATATTATTTATCATGTATCATTATACATTAATATATTAGTATGCCTATAAATATTTAAATATAAATAAGGACTTATCAGAGTTATGAAATGCACATAGTGCTTCCTCAGATATTTTAACCCATTTCAAAATTTAACTGCTCTAAACAGACAAGGTCCTTCTCCTAAGGCAAATGTTGCATTGATATAACAGTGTTGAGTCCCCAAAGGTAAGAAACCATAAAAAAAAATAAAGAAAAGGGGGAAAGAGAAATCTCTATCAAATTGGAACTGACAGATGGTCTGGCAACTGTGAGAGTGTCACCAAGCCCTCTGTGCCTCTCGCCGACAGCAGCTCCCAGAGAATCAGCTCCAGTGGCACAGCCAGCCTGGCTGCCATCCCCAGTGGGGCTGGCCTTTCTCCATCTAACACTTTCACTGGCATTTTTCACAACTAAAAGCAAACAAGGAGTCCTTGACAGTACAGGAGTCTGTAACTTCTCCTGCTGCCTTTATTATCCCCCAAGCTTTTCTTACTGCCGGGCTGCTTTTCCCACCTCATTCTGAAGATATGCATTTATTTATTTATTTATTTATTCAAATAAGATATGTAAACATCTACTGTCTGTCCAGATTTCCAAATGGTGGTGCTCAGGGCGATTCTGTAATCCACGGAAAATGATGACATGTTTGTAAGGCAGCAATGAAGCCACTTGAGTATTAAATATTCTATACCTAGCAAGCTTTATTGGGTGCATAATACATCAAAAGTGACAAATGCAGACAAACTTAGGAATGGCCTCTCTGTAATCAATGTGTAGAAGCATTTGTGTTTAATTTGACAGGCAGAAATATAATGCCAGGAAGAAATGAAAACATTAGAACTGCCTAATTAATTGCTTTTTGAAATACAACTCCCTCCACTTAGCCTATTCCCTCACCAGATCCATGTTAAGAAACAGAACTGCCTTAGCACTTGGGAGCAACCTATAGATCCAGAAACAATGTTTACAGTAACAATTCACACCAGGAAGTCTGCTCTGCCAGCCTGGTCTGAGCAAATCAGATGGAATTCTTTCAAATAAAAGTTTGGACTTTATGAAAAAAATAAAACAAAATCCAAAGACCTTGAAGATTTTGTTTCTGAGCTGTTCCCTGATGCTGTGGAAGGGACCGTTCAGGACTTCTGTTCTACCCCAGATGAGTTCTCAGGTTAAAGTCCAAGTCCCAGAAGGAAGCAAGTGTTTCTCTCTGGTGCCATGGACCTGAGGGAGGACAATGCATGGCCAGGGCCAGCAACCAGCTCACCTGCTCAGGGACCCCCAAACACGCCTGCTTTGCTGTTGTTCTTCACAACTCCACAACTCTCTTGACACTCACAAGAATTTCTGAATGAATCATCTTTGTTTCACAGATATGGACATTAAAGCAAAATCTTTCAATGATTTAACTGAGTCCACATTAGATCAGCCTCAGCTAAGGTCTTAAACTGGAGGCAGGACCATAGGAGGAAGATGCTGAAGTGCACTCTAGATGCCAACCCTGCAGCTCCTAGAAAATTATCCCTTTTCTGTGTGCTGCTGGATTAATGATAATTTTTTTTAAAAAATAATTTAAAAGCAATCTTTTAGGAAATACTCAGGTGCCATGGCAGTTTTTTATCCCTTCACATGACACAATAACTCTGGACAAGGTGAGAATTGCAGCACTACCCAGTGACACTGCAGACTTGCACAGGAGGGGAGTTCAGCCCATCTGTCAATGGGTTCCATCCCATGGCCATGGGGCTGTGCAGGGCCCTTGTCTGTCTGTGGTTTGTGGAGCACAAAGCCTCTTTTGGGAGCTCATCCTCCTTCTAGCTCAGGACTGGAGAGAGGTAAAGCTTGCTCCAGACCATCCCCTCTCTACTGCCTATGGGAACTTCAGGGTTGTGGCCTCCTCCTGTGGGCACCTGAGTTACCTGCCTCACATGAGCCAGCACAGGAAAGTTTTGCTGCTTAATTCTAGTGGGGAGATTGTTATCCAACCTGAACAACCAGGTGAGCTCAGCCTCAGCTCAGCTCCAGTGTTACACTGACTGCACAGGCACAAGCAAAGCCAAGAGGTCTCAGCAGCTCAGTGCCAGAACTGTTTTCTCTAAGCAGATTTCTATAAGAAATAAAGCAATTGAACACTCCCGGCTGCTCTGTAAATCAGGGTGGATGTGCCTCAGGTCAATTCACAACTGTGATCATTCAGAAAGAACAACATTTCAGACCCACAGCCAAGGCAGACCCACCAGCAGCTGTGATTGCATTTGGTGGCTCCTGGAGTTGTCCTGGGCAGGCAGCACTGCCAGCTTGCTAGATTTCTCCATACAAAGCTTTTCCACACATGCAAATGAAAGATATACTCAATATACTCAAAATACTAATAATGGTATTTCTTCCAGGATATTTTCACTGAAATAAACCCTGATGATGCAGCTCTCTGTACTCACCGAAATGGAGCAGCTGATGAACCCGCCTCTCTTGTGCACTTTCATCAAGTTTTCAAACAGCTTCATCTGCTCAGAAATAACCTCACCATATTTGCCCTCTTTCAAATTAATGGATTCTGCCACTGCTCCAGTGAAATCCACCAGGGCTTCTGCAGCACAGCCTCCATCCAGGGCTTGGTAGGATCCAGCCAGCCTGGAGGCAACACAGAACAGTCTCAGTTTCCAAGGGGCTCTAATTTGGCTCAAATGTAGGTAAAATGTTTGTGTCTCACCAAGGGAAAAACAGAACAGGACAGAAAAACCCCATCAGATTGCAGGTTTGGGATCCTTAAGGATTTGGGCTGCTGAAGTAGACTGCATTGCTCTCCTTTACAATTTAACCCCTCCACAGAGATTAAAGGAGTGTTCAGTCCTTTTTTTAGATTCTCTACCAGCAGCTAACTTAAAACCTGTGGAAAGTCTGATAGAATTGAAAGACAAAGCAAACAGACAGAAGGGACAACACTGAGGACCCCAAGGACAAAGAAGCAGCTCCTACTTTGCATAAGCTTTTTCCAGCAGTGCACTCCAGAACTCATTTGTGACGTTGGAGTGGCAGTAGATGAGCTCCCCGTTCTGTGTTGGCAGCAGATCATCCACAACCACCTCTGTCCACTCCCCAAAGCGCCAGAAACGGAAGCGGAAAATCCCCGCGTACTTCCCAGGGTTTCGAGGGTCCCACTCCTGCTCCTCACAGTCTGGAATCACCTGAGAAGCCACAGTGTTGCCCTGAGTTTTGCAGTTCTGGATGTTTTCATTCTTTTGTAACTGGTTCTCACACATTCTCTGTAAACACAGCCATGTTATTGTAACGGTATCTTATTATTTACATTCCTTTCTCCTGGGCACAGAAGTTTGATGGACATTTCCTTTGACCAGTGTGATTGAGGGGAGGCTCATTGTCTCCTGCATTCCACAGTGGTTTCTGAGACACATATAAAATAAAGATGGGCGAGGTCCACCCAGCACTTGTTCCTTGCTCTCAACAGGTGTCTGTCTCCTTCTTTCGTGTCGTTGTTGCGACACCACAGAAGGGAAAGTTCACCCCCATGGTGAGGTTCACACCAGGGCAGACTGCCCTGGAACCTGCCCTGTGCTCATTCAGCTCCGTAAGCAGCTGACCTCATACAGATGAAGCAGTGAAAAAAAGAAGGTGAATTTGGCACAAAATGAAATGCAGGTCCCACCTCAAAGAATCCTTTAGGAGAGTAAAGTTCATACTGATCTGCAGAGATAGATAAAAAGAACACACTGCACTCTCTGGCTTTGTTTTGTCTGTTCTTTGGTGCTCAGCGTGGAGTGAGGAGGTCTCAGAACATGAAAAATAAACTGTTAAAGAAAGGGAAGATTGGAATCCACCAAAACTCACCACTTGTTAGTCCTAGAGAGAAAACCATTGGCTGATAGGCAGGGAAACAACTTGCTTTATTGGCTTTATTTCATGCACCACGCACATCAATCACCCACCTGCTGCCAGAGGCTTTTCCTCAGAGCCAGGCAGGAGCAGGCAGCCACGAACCAGCAGTTCCCCAGTTTGCCCTGGTGGAAGTCATGGGAGCTCATTCCATTCACAAGCAGGTGGGGGTCTTCACAGAGCTCCTGGCAAAGCAAACCACAGGTTACTGGGGGCTCCACTCCAGAGATGATCACAGCATCCTTCCAGTCAAGAAAAGCAGCAGGAAATTATGCTGCTGACAGCTGAGCTCTGAGCTCCAAGCTCCTCCTTTCTCCACTGCCATTCCCTTGGCTGACACAGTGGAAACCCTCCTGCACCAACAGCCTGAGTTACTGCAATGATCCCAACCACACAGCACCAGAGGAGGAAGGGAATACCTGTCTGTGAAATACACCTTTCATTCTCTGGGTCTCATAGTTCTCATTTATCTGGGTCCTATTAGAACTGTTTGTTTCTCCTTTCCTGGCTCCATCTCTATTCCTGTGCAGATTCCCACCAGAGCACAGCTGGATCTTCCTGGGATGTCTCCCTGCTCCTCCCTAGCCTTCCCCTGGCACTAAAGGGAGCAGCTCTCAGTACCACAGACCATGGGAAAGCCACAGGGGTGTTTTTTGCAGCAGTGATGTGTTTGTTCCCAAGAAATCCTTGGCAGGGGTGTTCTGAATGGAGAAGGAACCTCCTATAAACACTTCAGCAAACAGGTAAAGGGACCATCCCCAAGTGATGTGGAATCTTCTGGTTTCAACCCAGTGACTGCTCATGGCTCTCCTGTCAGTCACTGCCCCTGCTGACTGCCTGAGAGCAGGGCAGAGCTGGCAGTGGTGGGAAATTCTGCTCTTTCCCAGGGTCATAACCCCAAATTTCTGCACTGTGGAAATGATCCTATGTGCAAGCATTAGAAATGCAGAGTAAGTACCTCCCTCTCACCTCAAAACAGCAGGAAAGCCCAGATTTCCTGCAGTTTGTCCAGTTTGCTCTCAGCAGCAGAGGAAGGAGCTGTGCTCCTCACCTCATGGATTCTCAGTGCCCTTTGGGAATTACAGGTGATGATCCCAAAACAGCAGGACTGCAGTCCAGGCCTGCCTACAGACCACAGGCACATCTCTGATGTGAGCCTGACAAATCAGTGCCAGATGAACTTATTTCCAGAGAAAAGAACCACCTCAGTGCTGAGCTGAGGGATGGTTGGTTTAGCTGGTTTAGCTGATGGCACCTGAAGTCAGCTCAGAGCATGGAATTCATGGGGCTGGGGCCTTTATCCTTAAGAAAATTCTGGTTTTGGCATGAGATTTTTCTCATTAAATAACAGCTGAAGTTTTAATGCCTTTTGGGAAACAAGCAACTGATCACTACATGACACTGTCCTTCTGTCAGGAATTCTCACTTGTGTCACCACTTAGAGAAATTCCAAAGTTTGGTAACAGACCTTAACAAGAATCTGAATGACAAACTGGTGCCTAGGAGGAAAACTGACCATGTAAAAGATGCTCATCAGCATCATGGACAGATTCACCCAGCCTCCCTGGATGCTCTGGGGTGGAATGGCAGCAGGACCTTCAGGTGATGGAAATCCACCCAGCTGCAGGGCTTGACATCAGTTGGCTGCTTGGCCTTCATGGTGGTAGCAAACATCCCACATCCATCAGGGCTAGACTCAAGTTTCATATCCCATTTCCAGGCATCTCTGGAATTAATAATTGCTGGTTTGTTTTTCCTTTCAAAATGCTATTTTGTTAGACTAATAAATGAGGGATAAATGGAGCCATCAAGGTTAAAACTGTCCAAACTTTTTTGTCACTAGCAGCAGCCAAAACTTTAATTGGTTTTAGAAAGAAATTAAGCACTGCCATGTATTACAAATATCTTATTGTGTTTGTTTTGATAAAAATAATCACATTAAACTGCTATTGAAGTGTGTCTCACATCTCACAGAGTCTTCAGAGAAATAACAGAGGAACATGTGCCAACTGCCAAAATTCAGAGATGAAATCAGCATTTGCTGACTACTGGGGCCCAAAGCAAACATGGAACAGCAGAACTCAGAAACAGCACCTCCCTGTTTCCATCAGAGTCACCAAATTCTTCAGGATCCTGCTTGATAAACCCTTTCTGATTAAACCATCTAAGAGCCCTGGGCTTCTGGGGCTAAATAACAAAAAATGACACCAGTGCTGTTCCTTTGCCATTGATTCCCTTGTCACCAGAACAGCTTCTGTGGTGGCTGTCACTGCGTGGCTCACATGAGACACACAATAACGCTGGGGCACAAGCCAGAGCTAATTTCAGCTCTTTGCTCCCTTCTGGGCTTTTTGATTTTCACCACTCATGCAATATAGCAAATTCTGAGGAATAATTTAGCTGTCTAAACCACAACTCCCCCAACACAAGTTAGAAATGTGCCATTTCAATATATTGTTCTGCAGTCCTTGTGAGGGTCTTTTGGCATTTTTGGTTGCCCCAAGCATGTAAAAGAATAGAAATTAGGAACAAACCCCCACTTTTCCAATAATGCTCCCAGTAGTGATAATTTAGGACAGTCAAGGACCAAGGCAGTGGAATTACAAGGAAAAGACAATGACATGAGATGTGATCCAGGCACTTCAGGAGACCTGATCCCTTCTCTCTCCTGCTACCCAAGCACTTGGGTTGTGAGTGCCACCAGAAGCAGCTCCTTTGCAAACACAGTGGTTGACCCCCAGCCCCTTTTCTCAGGACCAGCCTGCATTATCTGTGCTGTAAAAGAGAGAAACATCTTCCCATTTCCAAGGAAACGTTTCAAGGCAGTTCCTGGATCTTCTTACACATCATGAATGCCTGACAGCCCCACTATTGCTGCTGCACCACCACAGAAAAAGCAGTTGTTGCAGTATTTGTGCCTGCAGGGAGCATTCCAGCATCCCAGTCTCCCCAGTTCTCCCCTCACACACGCACACAATAAAAGAAACACTATCTGCAGGACTCGAATGAGGCTGTGCAGAGTCAAAGTGAGTAAAGAGGCTTCAGGGCCTCATGGCTCTGCTGAAAACCCTGCTGCTCTCATTGTCATCGCAGCCTTCCTTTGCATTACAAAAGTCTGTTTGTGTCACCTCCCATCCTTGCTGCTTGAAATATCTGACACTCAGTGTTACTCAGCCCCTGATGCTGTGAGAAGTAAAGAGGCTCACAAATCCCTGTTTTCTGATTTTAAAGGGTTCATCTCTCTGTAACAGAGCAACCTGGTCAACTGGCTTGCAATGCTATCCCAGTCTGGATCCCACAGCATTCCTACATGTGCCTTCCTGCACCCTCACCCAAGCAGTAATGAAAATACTGAGGAGTGCCAAATCCTGTAGGACTCCAGCAACACAAGCCCAGCTTGAGAGTACTGCAAGGAATTTATTTCACCAGCTATGCATCCCCATTACAGAAGTTTTGCAAAACAATGTGAACCATGGGAGACAACAGACACCCATTTCAGTGGAGCTATTAAATGGTTTCATGAGTCCCTCAAATAAAAAGAAAAAGTGGGGTTTATTTGAGACCAGATACACCACAGAAAGTACAGCAGAGAACTGATTAACTATTATGCATTATCTTCAGGTTGCTGTGGCTATTTTGAATCTTAGAGTAATTCAGCTCAAGGAGAAACTTCCCCTTAGCTCTGAGCACGCATCTCTTGGTGTAAGTACTGCCAGTATCCATGAGCTAAAAATTATGCAGTATTGTTTAAAAATAGGGAGAAAGCCATTCAAAGGGTTAACTGTCTTCACAGACATTAACTGAAGCTTCACTGTAAAACACAGATCTCTGATGTCCAAGAAAAGGGAAAGATGATTTTTTAACAGACTGGGGCCTGTCAGCTGTCTCAGGCAGAATCACAGAGATTCAGGGAAAGGGAAGAAGAAAGAAGAGCAATATCTGTTTGCAATTAAGATTTTCAAAGGATTCTGTAGCATTTAGAGCTTACTTTCTCCAGAACCCTTTAAGGAACCTAGCTCTAACATGACAAATAATCCACCTTTGCTTGCACACAAGACCTACAGAGACAGGCACCATCAGACTGATCTATTTAAGCTCAGTACACCATTCCCTTATTTTTTTTAAAGCAGTTTGAATTCTGTCAGAGCTGAGAATTGTTTCCATTCTCTTCTCCCACCCTCACATCATCCTGAGTCAACCCCTGTAGAGAGGGAGGTCAGTGTAGGGAAGCAGGGATGCAAAAATTCAGCTTTGGCTGCAGCTGCCTATGAACCCACCTCATCTAAAGGAGGGCAGCAAGGACAGCACCCTGTGCCTGTGGAGCTGGAGATGTAGGTGGGATTGTCTGTCCTGTAACAAACCCCAGATGTGCTGGCCTGGCCACAGAAACCCCCTCCAGGACAGGCTGTGTGCCAAGGCATTTGCAGTTAGCCCCAAGAAGCAAAATAACCAAGCCCAACTGCGCTGGATACTCCAAAGCATCAGAAAACCTTGTGCAACCTCATTATGCCTAAAAAAAATCTGTGAAAAAAGAGAAGTGTTAGAATCAAACCCGCTGGTAGAGCTGTAACCCCTCAAGGGACACTTCTCAGAGAATCCTCCATCCAAAGGAACCCAGGGTCAGATGTGACCTGTGGAACAGCCCCTGCTGAGGTCAGCAAGGGACTTTTGTCAGTGCAGTTACACTGCAAATCCACAAAAGGCAAATTTAGCCCTCAGGTTTCTGTCTGTGCAACCTGAGCACAGGATGTGTAATTCCTGTGTGAGCTTCATGCCCATCACCCAGCGGCATCAGCTCCTGAGAGCAAGACAATGCCCCATACTGCTTGAAAAGAAACTGAGCTGTACATAAGCAAGGGGAAGAGTGTGCCAGTGCCCCAGCCTTGTGTAAGAGAAAACTCAGCTATTTGGGGATTGAGAAACGCTCCTTCCCCCTCCTCCCTCTCTATTAAATCCTGTTACAAAACCAAGTGCATCACAGACATTTTTATAGTGTTCTTTTTTCCCATTTTCAGTTTGGGACCAGTGGTGATTCACAGTCCCTGGGTTTCAGCCTTGCCCTGCCTATGGGACACATGTATTTGGGAGGATCTGAATCAATGTTTTGGAAGAAAAAATTGTAAAATTGGGCAACATGGTGTGTATCTTGGCTGCTTTTGGGTTTCACCTGACCCCTGGAGCACTCCATCCAGAGTGCTGATGGGGCTGGGAAGGGCTGAGATGATGGGCTGTGGGGCTGACCTTTTTCTGAACCTCATGACCAAATGTTTGCTGAAGCCCTGCCAGTCCTCTGCCACTGTGGCCCAGAAATCACTCCAGACTACAATGAAAGATTTGCTGTTCTCCCAGAACCCTCATACAAGCACAACCCCCCTCTTGCTGTGCTGAGGTTGTGATGCTACAGAACTGCAGCACATCCATAACACTTGCAGAGAAAAGCTGCTTTTTTTGAGGATAACATTTTTTTTCTTACTGAACTTACCAGAAAACAGCCCTTGTCTCCTTGCTTCTTCCCCTAGTACCTATTCCCTTCTCCAAACTCAGCCCCACAATTTGTGTGACTTTTCCTCCAAAGCAGAAATCAGAGATGCCGTTCTTAGGACAGGATTCACTTCAGGCAACATCAGATTATCTCAGGAAGATGTTTCAACTCCCCTGGAACCTGAGCACAGGTCCTTTCAAAGGGCAGTGAACAGACATGACCTCCCCACTGCCCAGGTGCTGTAACACTGGAGAGAAGCCTGTCTCTCTGCTGATCATATAAAGGTAAGAGTTCAGAGCAATTCCAACCTCTATGAAACTTAATTTTCAGCTATTCCAAAGCTACAACTGTAACATAATTTGGAGAGAAAAATTTAATCAAAATATCATTTAAATTGGTTAAAAATATATATATTTAAATTTCTTGGGAAAAGTGATTGCTATCCATCCAAAAAGGCAAAATTTTGGGGTCACTAATCTGAAGTTTTCTTGCAGAATAGTTTTACAAGAACTTTGAGATTTTGAGGTGGTGATGCTCCATGAAAAACAAGGAGATGCAGTAGCAGCATTTGGAAGAAAATCTGAATGTCGCCTATTTCTGCAAAGAGCAACGTGCCAAAGCCAGGGAATTCTCTCTGCATTAAATGCAAGAAAAGAGCACGGCTGAGGTCAAAGCCAGTGGGTTTAGAGACTCCCTGAGGTCACTGCCAGGCACACCCCAACGGGGCCCAGTCAGACAGGGGCTGTGAGTCCTCTCACAGTTCACCACATTCAAAGGCCACCCACTGTTGAGCTGCATCTTTTTATTGCTGCCTCCAAACATGTTTGTCTGTCCAATTCTTGGACAAGTTTCCTAAGATGGGAAATAAAAGCAGTAAGAAGAGGAGGCTGGAAAAAGTCACACACAATTTTTCACAGCACTGAAATATTCAGTGCTGGACCAGGGTGGAAAAAACAATTCCCAGGTCAGTACTCCTGACTGTCCAGCCCTGCCTGGGGAGGAAACATTTCCTTTGCCTGATAATGAGCATCATTTTGGCTCAGTGTCCATGACCTTCCCTGGCCTGCCCAGTCTGACCTTGTGCTGTGTCTCAGGGCGCTGGCAACTGATGCAGATGGAATTCTCCATCACTGCCTTTTATGAGGAAGGGAATTTGCTGTTTACAACAGAGTATCAGGCAGATTTCAGCAAAGTCACTTTTTTAAAATTACATTGGGTATTTTGTGGCAAAACTCAAATCAAGTCATCTAAACATTGTCTGGAGTGAAATTTCAGATTAATCTGGGAGGTGATTTGTTTTTCTAGAAAGGAGATATTTCTCCCTTGCCCAGTGGCAATGCACAGACTTTAAAGGTTAAAAAGCAAAAGTCTAAACTACCACATTAAAGAGCACAAACCCCTTCAGCAATGAGATCCTCCTTTCCACATCCCTTTTCCAGCAGGGTTTGCTTTCAGCCTAGATTCCTGTATCTACTAATCACGACATTTATCTCAGACACTTTCTAGAGGATAAAAATCCTCTTCTCCCAGACTCCTGATCTTTTTCAGAGAGCACCTTGAGGTGTTCTCCCATTTATTTGGTTCAAACAAAAAAAAATGTAATGCCTGGAATAACAGTGCAAGGAGTATCCAGTGCCACCTTCCAGACACACTTTTGGAATTGTGATCCACACCATTCTGGACTAGAATTTTGGTTCATAACATAAAAGAGGACCTGTAAAATGATAAAAAACCCTAAGAGTAAGACACAAGCCTCTCAAACTATTAGCTGAGCTATATCAAATTTTGAATTGTTTTTTAGTAGAAATTTTGTTCTAGCCAGCACAATGCAACTTTGCTGAGGCTGTGAAAGTCAGAGTCTATGGGGTGTCTCTGTCCCACTGTGACACCTATCAGACTCTTATATTCTAGTCTGGACATCCTTTCTGGCAAAGATCAGCCTTAGAACATGTAAAAATAGAGTATTTGTCCTTTAGGAACATAGAGAGTTCAAATTCTAAGCTATAAAAATGTTGCCTCAACAGTGACACAGCAGCATTCACTTCACTGAATACTGAGAGCACTCCACCAAATCAGGGGGTCACTGAACCATAAATTCACAGTAATTACCAGAAGGATTTTATCTATACATTTTGAAAACAAACAGCAATTGCTATTTTCTAAAACATCTTTTAAAACCTTGTCTTGGAAAGATCTTCATTTAGCAATAAAGCTATCAGCATATGAGATGTTTCTTCAGTTTTGAGTGATGAAAAACCATCAGTGACATCCAAAATAAGATCATTAAGCAAAGCCACAGTTGTTGTATCTGCCAGGCAATCACATGCTTTTCCCTCTCTGTAGGTTATTTTCTCTAGCACAGATTGCTATGAAAGGACTAAAATTAATATTTTTAGATCAGCCCCTTTCCTTCTAATTATGACAAAACCTCAGGAAGTTTTTACAACTTAAGGAATCATGTTATGTGCTAAAGGTGAGTGATTGGCAGATGGCAAATGATGCCCAGTATTGTCACTACATCCACAAACTCACTTTAATTCACACTTCAGCCATGCACCCTCCTTTCCTGTTCTGTCCTTTCCCTGTGTTCTCACGTGTGGTTTTCTTCCCCACATCCTGTTATGGGCTCCACACATTTCAGGAGTCAATACCAGAGCTACTGCCACATCTCACAGAGCTTTTAGGCAGCTTGCTTCCTGGTATCTCCCTCATCATCCAGGATTCTCTTCTGCTTCAACCCAAACCAAAGACTGGAGCACATTCAGTCAGCCAGATCCACTGACAAGAGCCTTTGGCTCCCTGGCAGGAGTCAGCCCTTCAGGGTGTAGTCAGACTATTTTCTTGGTCCTGATTTTATCCCAGCTGAAGCACAGTCAGTTTCATCTCTGTGTTTAAGTTGTTCAGACATTTAAGAGACTTTTTGCTTGGAAAGACACAGTAAGAAACTTTTTTCCTTATTTATATCATGCTGTTTCTTTCCATACCCCTTTCACTGCTTGAGCTTATTTTTTATTTTCCCAATGTGATACAAAGACATTGATTTGAATTCACCACTTCATTTCAGACAAATCCCTTTGTTAAACACTAACATTACATCTGCCTGACTCCAGCCCAAGACAAAGATGTTATTCACTTTCAGACAGCAGAGAAAACCACTGTGGCAAACATAGGACCCAGGGTCATTTTAACACAAAACTCACTGCTAACAGACCTGCACCTTCATCTGGTTCCTGTAAAGTTAGCACAAACATCAGGGAGCATGTGAGAATGGATGGAAGTTCATTAAGGTTCGTATGGGGGTCCTCATATTCAAGGAGAAGATCATATCCATATATAAGAAAAAACTTGGGGAACTGTCTGTATAGAAAATCATCAAGTCAGCAGGAGCTGAACAAAGGTCAGTGATGGCCAGCAGATAAATCACTGAGAAATTACCCTCCTAATGGGCCAGTTTGGAAATCTTGGGGATCCCAACAAGCTCCCAGGTATATTTGCAATGACTGCTGGCAGCCATGGGAATATTCACAGTGGCCAACCTCACAGCACTGCCCAGCTAACACCAAGTGTTGGATTTGGAGTTATGGCTTTGAAGCTACACTCTGGGTAGAACAAAAGGGGTCCAGACCTCCAGGTCCCGTTGCGTGTTCAAAGCACCACAAAATTTCCTTTAAAGTGGAGATTCTCTAGGAATAATTGGGAATTGCTGTGAGAACTTCATCATCATTATTTCCACAGGAACTAACAGCTAAAGTCAAGTCAGTGAAAAACCTAAAGAAACATTTCCTAACTCTCAAAAGACAAGAGAAGGGCCTGTTTCTAATAATGTTGAGGTTTGCCAGTGTTGCTTTTGCCTTGTCTTACAACATAAGCATTTACAGCTCAGCCATTATGTTCATTGGAGGGGATGCTTACTTTTAATATTTTGCAGATTTTGGAATGTCTGCAGAAGTAGCTTAACCTGGTGTCCCTGAGTCTTCCAAGCACACCACCTCCCTCAGTTTTCACTCCATCCAAGTGTAGAGCTGCAGGGCAGATTCTCAGCTGTAAATCCTCCTCACTGTAGCTAAGCCAAGGGCTGATGTTTTATACAAGCAGAGGTACAGGCCCCTCACTCCACCACTGTCCCTAGGCAGACACTTTGGTTTTGTTCATGAGGCATTCACCATGCCTTTAGGAAAAGAAAAAGTGCTCAGAAGACCAGAAATAAGAAATAAAGAATAAGCCATGACCAGAAATAAGAAATAAAGAATAAGCCATGGTTGGATTCCATCTGAAATATTTGGATTAAATTTGAGTTATTCCTCCTATAGTCCAGACACCAGCTGTTTCACCAGTGAGATCATGTGCCTAAGTGTGCAAAGCAGCTTTTAGGCAACTCTCACTTCTGAGGAGTTTTATTGGTGGAGAGCAGAGTCAGTGAGTGCAGGAGGAGGGAGGAGAGGCCAGAGGATGAGGTACTGCAGTACATCTCCATTTAGGGAGGGAAATCAGATGTCCAAGGCTTAAATCCCTTATCTGAAGGGAGGAGGAAACAGCCAGCAGTGACCACGCACAGCAAATGCAGCTCTGCACAAAATCTTTGCAAATGGATTATCTGCAGGGTTATCCTGGTGAGCCAGGGAGAGCAAAGCCCTGAATTTGTCTTTTATCACTCCCACAAGTGCATCCACCTGTGGTAAACTTGCAGCAACCCTAAACTTGCAGCAACCCTAAACTTGCAGACCAAAGTTTAGCCACAGGTCCACCCACAGATGGATCACTGCTAATGAGATTTAATTTTTTGCTCACCATCACAGAAGTGAAGATTTAGTACAGGGAAAAAAACAACCCTATTTTGATTATTATTCACAGTATCAGACTAGAAAGTGTTGTCTCCAGGCAAAAATCAGCCCCCATTGTGCTTCATACAGCACAGAGACCAACCCCATGCTCAGGAAGGGTCATCTGGAGCAGGCAGTGCCCTGAAGGCTTCAGGACATCTCCAGACAGAGATTCCTTCTCCTGATGCCCATGAGAAGGTCAAGGTGGCCTCCACCACCTGCAACACTGGCCAAAGTTCAGTGCATGAAAACTGGAGGGCAACATTTGCTCTTGAAGCGTATTTTCCTGAGGAAGGACATTTTATTTTCTGAAAGCTGGAAAAGATGCAAATTCAGAATGCTTTAGCCTTTATGATTAAGTTCGAAACAATGTCATGTACAGCAAGACAGCAGTTCTAAAAGGTTCTTTCAGCTGTGAAGGATTTTTAAAAGCTTCTTTTTAGCCCAGAAAACATACATATTTATTTAATCCTTAAATAGAATTAATCTTGAAGGAAACATACATTTAGATCCAAGGGACACAGCATGAAATTCAAACAAATTACTCTGCAAATCTAAGACAGAATGGCTTACTAAACCCCAAATTCCAGGACTTTGCTCATCCCAAATATCCTTTTAAATATGGAAACAATAAGAAAAGCATAAAGCTCTTCACAGAGAAAGCATTTTTTGGATGTGGATGCTTTCCACTCTTGGTGAAGAGTGTTGACAGAACAATACCTTAATTTCCTTTGCAACTGGCGTGTTTAGGCTGTAATTTTTCCTTCAGAGAAGTCAGACATTTAATTCTTTTGGAAGACTAAATCAATGAACTAACAATTACTGTAAGAACACTTTTGTTAGCTGGGGATATGATCCTCAGGCTTTTTGTTTTACAACCTCAAAATAAATTTCACCGTGTCATTCTTGCCATCACCACATCGCCTCAGGACAAACAGAAGCTGTTTGAGAAACCAATTTTCATCTAATGACAACTGAACCAACTAAATAAAACCTGACATTTTAAACTTTAACATTCAGAGCCTTGGAATTGTACTGTTTACGTTCTAGAAATGACATTGAGGTCGTTTAATATTTTTTTTCTTTAGAGGAAACAAGCACAACAACATAAGAAAGCCTTCATCCAATCTGAGGGAGGGAACTGTAAACTGGAAAAACTGCCAAGAGAAAAGATAACAAAATCCTGGCATCTGGAGAGCTGTCTGCTTGGCAAGCATGCATGTCATTTACAAATGTTTGCCTTTAATTATATTCCTGGAAGACTTGGGTGAATCATACCATTGAGAAAGTTGCCACTTTCCAAACGCTGCCACTTCATCACATGGAAATAAACACAACACTCGTGGCAGGGTGAGGGTATCCAAGGATATCACCACAAAAAGGGGGAACTCGTGCCTCACGCTGCCCTGGTACCTGCCAGGCCAGGGGGCAGGAGGCAGCTGGGTGTCAGGATACCCAGTGCCCTCCCAGCCCCTCAGCAAGCTCCTGGAGAAGGGAGCGGGCAAGAATGGATGCTGGCAAGGTGGGGTTTGTCTCTCTGCCGTGACACAGCCAACAAAGAAGGGCATAACTCAACCCAAAGAGTTTCCTGAAGTGACACCAGCAATGGGATTGAGCCATCACATTGATGTCATATGGGATCCACTCAGTCATCACTCTGTGCTGGAGAGGTCAGACCTAAAGGCCTTATAGTCCCTTGCTCATCTCAACAAGGTTTTCCAGGCAAAATAAAAATAAAATTATGGAATTCATAGAAGAAGGGTGAGCAATAGCTCGATTCTGGGAATGTTTTGGCAATTCCAAGAAGAAACATGTCACAACTTCCCCAGCTCAAAACATTACAGACAAAGTATTAGGGGAGGAATGTTTTATCCAGTCAGAAACCAAGATGGAAACATGCCAAGCAATGTTTTCATGATGCCTCCCATACTCAGTCTGTGGGGGGACAGACAAGGTGATAAACAGAGCACAGTGAGAATGCCAAGGTTGGAAAGGGGCCAGGCACCAAAATCCATTATATTAATGTTGGGGTGCACCAGCTTATATAACTGGTGGCAATAAGAGTGAATTAAGCTCAGTTAATAAGTTCCTACTGTTTAGGAAAGGATGCTTCCTAAAACAACATCCTTAGGAGAACAAAACAGTATCAGTTTCAGTTCTCAATAAAGCTTCTTAAATTAAACACCCTTCTCAAATTAAGTGAAGCCCTCCCTTCCCACATTCTGGAGCACTGTGTTCTCCCACATTGTCATTTTTCAAATTGCTCAACCCCCAGAAGCACAATCGAGGTCTCTTCAGGGTTAAGCACTCTGCCAGGCTTGGGCAGCACCAGCCTGCTGCAGAAAGGTGAGGAGAGACACAAAACCCTGGAACAACACGGAATTCCTGATCCTGTTTCTGATAGGCCTTCCCAGACACAGAAACTGAGCCCATCTGAGTGAAGAGTCATCAGGTTATTGGGGCTTCTTATTTAGAGCCCCAGCCCTCAGCCTGGATGTGAGCTGCACATGCTGGCCTAGGGAAGTGGGACATGGACAGGGGTCCCACAGCTGTCACCCCCTGAGACTGGAATCCCAGCCACAGCCAGGAGGGATTCAGGGAATTAAGAGATCCCTCCTTGTTTGTTTGGCTGTGTGAGAGGAGTCCTCAGGGCACCACAGACAGCCCTGCTCACTTCCTGGCTCCAGGAACAAAACAACTGGGAAAGAAAGCACTAAACAGCACATCTGCAGGAGCCCTTTGTGTCTGGGGACTGCTCTGTCCACTGGCTTCTCCATGCTCCTTGGACACATCTTCTAGAAAAGCAGGTGGCTGCACTGTCCATCTGGAATGTTACTATTCTCCTATGACTACTCTTAGCACAGAAATAAATAAATTAAATTCCCCTTATGAAGCTAACACCACTCAAACTGTGTAGCACAGAGTCTGGGCCTCTGTCTGCCTTCCAAGTGCCACAGATTTGCCCTGGGGTGACAATGCAAGTCCAAAGCACTGCTTCATCCTTCTTCCCACTGCACCAGCCTGCTTCCCAAGCCCCTGCCCCATGTCATGTAGGTATATCCATGTACATACATCCATCTAAATACATCTTTGCCTGCTTGCTCTGGGTGCATGCCCCACAGCCCATCCTAGAGGCTTCATGTTTGCATTAGAAATTGGGGTAGTCTTGGCACAGACAGAAATATTACTGCAAGTGGCTCAAGATTTCAGGTTGCTGGGGGGGTGTATTGGTGGGATTTGTAATTGTATGTGACGCTTATATTGTTTAATTTACAATTCTCTTTAGCAAGATGCAATCCAATACAAAATATTTGCTGTTCACAGGATTCTCTCAGGGTCCAATGCACAGCAGTTTTCCAGAGACAAGCCTGTTAATTATTACTTTGAGGCTTTGGTGACAAAGGTTACTTTAGAATAATAATAGGCCAAACCTGCAGACAAAGTCAACACACATTTTCCAGTTTATCTGGTGATATGAGAACACCTGCTGGAAGCTGAGGCAGGGCTGGCAGCAGAGATGTCAAGGCACTGAGAAGGGATCAGTGTCTTGCTGAACATGAATTAGCACAGTGGACACAGCCTGGGCACTCCAACCCACGTGGCCTCCCATCCCCTCTTACTGGGATCAGCATAACCTCTCCTCAAGTGATTATTATACATTTTTGTTTTATTCAACAAGGTATATCTTTTGGCAGCTGTCTCTTCTACTCTGTCAATAAAGGCCCTTCCTTTTGCACTGCAGGTGTTGGCTCCATAAAAGATAAGCTAACAAGAACACATGAATAATAATGTCAGCCCTAAACACTGGAGATTCCTTTGGAGTCTCCCTGGCTCCTCAGGAGGCTGCTTGCAGATGTTGGGAGCTGCCAACCATGTTTTACATGGCCAAGGCAGCAAAAATGCTCCTGTTTGTTTCTTCCTTTTCCAGCCAGCAGTGACAAAAACCCAAACAAAGCTCCCAGTTGTGAAACACACAAACACACTCCCCAAAAAATCTCACCTTTACTATTTCTCAGCCCATGGACTGCAGGAAAGAGCTGTATGGAGCTCACTACCTTCACCTGCCAGGGTGCTAGAGGGTGCCACATTTTCTTTTCAGAACAGGTTCAGTGAAAAAAAATAAAACAAGCCAGCCTCAAAACCTTAGGAGAAAATAATAATGGGAGAAGGAAAGAAACAAAATAAACCCCACAATGTTTTCAGTGAGTTGTTTGGCCAGACACCATCAGAACATGCTGTTCCAAGCACCTTAAAAAACCAACAAGGGAAGGCCCTCTAGAGCTGGAAAATGCTTCCTTGCCTCCAAGAAAAAAATTCCAAGAAACATTTCAGCTTTATTAGCATATTTGGGGAAAACTTGCAACACTAAAATTAAAACCAGAAAGTTTTTTTAACTAACTATTCCCCCCCAAAAAGAAGACACCATTTCTCCCCTCCATTTTTACAGAATGTGTGTGCTCCTCAAAGACCAATTACTTGGTACAGCCAAGACTATTATTAAGTTCAAAATGATTAAAGGATGGCATTAGGGTAGCAGTAATAACAACTATCATGATCCTGTCTATGAGAACTTTCATTCCTGGTTGGTAGAATGAGAACTCCAGTCCCAATGGGTTCCAATTACTTTTCTGATCTCTCTAGATCAATACATCCTACATGTATTTGAGTTATTAGCGCTGTTAATTAGATTACATTTAGATTTCAATACCCCCTTCAAAACCCTGGCTTCTGGGTGCTTTATAAAGTTTTGAATTTCAAGGATTTTCCACGTATCTCATGCACCAAATCACAACTGACCACCTCTGTCTCACCACTCCAGGGCACAGCCAAGTGGCAACCACTTCTCTGGAACATGACATCACATTTCCAGCTGCTGGTGAAAATTATCCAAACCAACTGATTTACCCAAATAAGACACCAAGAAAGCAGATTCTGCATCCAGCTGCTCCAGAAGTACAGCCATATAGGAAAGGTAATATTTGTTTTGACCTGGATTTGGAAGACTTTGCCCTCCCCTGTTGGATATCTCCTCCTAGCAGCCCCTGTGATCTTTGTAAACCCTGCATTTCCAGCCTGGGGAGCACCAGGATGCAAGAACAGCAACAGCTTCTGTACAGAAGATCCCTCACTCCATTAAATCTACCCTCATTAAACAAATGAAGCTCTCCAGACAGATTTTTTAGTCACTCAAACAAAACCCACCAAGGTTCAGAAGCCAAGTGCCAGCACGGATTTTACCCTTAGAGAAACACGGAGCACGCCGAAGCTCTGCCTCCCTCGGGAGCTCAGGGGGCGGCAGCTCATCGTTACACCCCTGACATGCACCCATCACCCCTCCCCTTCCCTCCCCGCTCAAAACTCATTCCAACAAGGTGAAGACAATTCCACTTAATTGCAGCTGCATCGTCTCCTGCAGCCCCCCAGCCACTGCGATGTGCGGTTGCCGGGGCAACGGGAGCGCAGAGCGCGTTTTGTGCCGCCGCCCGCATCCCCGGGAGCCCCGCCCGCATCCCGGCTCCGGCGGGGATGCACTTAACGCCTTCCTCCCCAGAGCCCCCGGGCGAGCGGCTCCTCCTGCCCGCCACACGGGCACCTGCACGGCAGGGCCAGATGGCTCAGCTCGGCCCAGGGCATCGAGCACCAAGGATGCTGGAACAAGCCCGCCCAAACGTGCAGCGGTGCCAGGCTCCGTTTGCAGCAGGTTTGGGGCACACGGCTCATCACTAATGAGGAAAGAAAAGATCCTTTGCCATCATTTAAGAATTGTTTTGTTCTGGGGGATTCCCGTCTACTTGTTGTTGGCCACTCACCCACGCCCTCCACACTAACAGAAGGCTGCAGCTTATCTGGAGGACTACATGGTCTCTGCCTCCACAATTTTAACCTAAAAAACGTGATTAATGTGTACAGAAGCCTCCCCATCAATCTCTCCCACTATCTTCCAGGGCAGACTGCCTCCCAGAGTTTAGCTCCTAATAGCTTTCCTATTTCTTTAAGATGAAGGGTTTAAACTTAGGTCAGAGCCTACTTTGCCTATGACCTTTTATCCCACTTTTGAGTCTGCAAGGCTTAAGCCCTTCTATAAAAATTAAGGTGCACTGCAATCATTCTCTTTATGTACACTCACGTGCAGTTAACAAAGAAACAGCTGACTTAAATTTTTTCCATAGATAATGAGCTGTAGCTGAAGATCACAAGCTAAATCTGCTTTTAATGGCCAGTAAAACTACTTGCAACAATGGCAAAGAGCCTCCCTGCTACTGCACTCGTGTAATCACAGCTAATTACAGCATACAAAAGTGCCTGTTAAAATTATCACCACTGCCATCTAGGAAGTCCTGAAATCCTGCAGCAGCCCTGTACAACAGCAGTCATGGAGTGCAGGTCTGAAAATCAGCCACTGGGCTGTCTGTGGAGGACAATATCCATGGTGTTAAGGTCTAGGATGTGACAGACACCTAAGGAAAAGAAGCCAGTTAGGATTTATTTCATCTTAGTGCAAGGCTGAGTCTTTCACAGCCCCTTTTCTCCTACACGCAGGTCCCAGAGAAGCACAGCAAACAAGCAAGCTGCAAGACACTGGCTCACACAACCTGCACCCTGAAACCACCTTTGTGTCCCCATCCCTATTTGAGGCACACAAAAGGATTTGTGAGCTCCCTCAAACCTCAGGAGAGGCTCAGCACCACGCTTTGAAACACATTTCCTCACCTTTCAGATTCCACAGGTGCCATTATTTTCCAGTGCAAACACAAGTGCCACAGCACACAGAGCTTTGCAACTTGTGTTTACCTACACTTGAACAAGAGTCAATAACCACACAGACCAGAGAAAGGTGGACTGTTCTGGGATAGACAGGGAAGCCAAAATTTCAGCTTTCAGGATATGTAGCCTTTGTAGAATAAGTAATTTTTTTCAAGAAAATAATAATTATATCCTGCAATGTTTGAGGGGTGAGGAGAGGTGGGGAGAGACCCCTATTCTGATTAAGCAAGAGCATGGCTGTCACCCCTTATTTTTAACAGGAAAAAAAAGTGACTGAAGGGATTAAAAAAGCATGTTCAGATCTGAAAGTGCTCATTAAACCAAGAGCCACACTCCAGAAGGGAGCTGGGGGCACGGGGAGAGGATCTGGCAAAGCAGGCAAGTGTCACAGGTCCCAGGGCTGTTGCAGTCACATCTCTGCTCACACAGAAGGCAGCACTGTGGCTGCACTGCCCTGCCCACACAGCACATCACTCTGCCACTCCAGCCTGTGGCCTTTCCCCTCAATGCCCACTCTCCTCCAGCTCTGGATTCTCCCCAGCCCCCATCCTGGCAGAAATCCCAGGGTGTGATGAGCTGCCACTCCACTCCATGCCCGAGTCCCAGACATAAGCAGATGTCTCTGGTCTTGTTCACAGTGAAGCTGGAAAATGGGGTTAGACTGCAGCAACACAGCTACAGGAGAGACAGAGGAATTAAATGGTGAGGAGCATTACATCTCAGGGATGTTTTACCCAGCTGTGCCTACACCTGACAGCCAAGCCTTTTCTGAGATTCATTCCATGAAATTTATGAGGACTGAGGCACTGTTAAATATTCTGGAGGACACTGAGCACAAATCCTGTCACTGTGGAATAAAGAATATTAATGGAAAACCTATAAAGCTCACCCAGGCAGGGACACACCCCAAGCGTCCTCTGCCTTCCAAACCAAGGCAAAGTCTTCTCAGACAGGAGGAGAGGTGGGGGAGGTTTCAGGGTTCAAATCAGCACTTGTAAATATGAAGATATTTCAGCTCCTGAGACAACAAATCGTTTCCCACCAGTTAGGAGCAAACAAAAGCTGGTGCTGCCTCCAGTAAACACGTGAAGGTGCAAAAGTCAGAGCTCCTGAATTCTCTGGCACCTCAGTCCCTCACCCTGGCCTGGATAAATCACCAACCTGCTCATCCCACACTCCCCCATTTGGGAAGTGGGGAGACACTTGCCCTGTTATTCCTACCACTGTGTCATCCCAGAGCACAGCAGTGCCTTATTTCCCAGACTTGTCACTTGCATGGTGATAACCACCCCTGAAAACGCTGGAAATTGGTGAGAAGAGTGGAGAACAGGGCCCGTGGCACAGAGTGTTCCTAGGAACACGGGCACTGGGCTGTGTAATTCTGCACCCTCAGCCAGGTATCTGACCTCTGGCACCAGGGAGTTGATGGGGATTTAATGAAACACAGCAGTGCCTCTCCTGGAGGGGACACAGAGGGCTTTCCTGGGCAGCAGCTCAGCAGCCCTGTCTGTCTGTGCTGCCTTACTGGGCACAAACCAGCTCTGTCTTTCCAGAACATCAGGGTGCAATCACAGCCCTGCCATAAAGAGAAGATGCAGACAAAAGCAAAACCAGGGCTTATAAAACACAGGGTCAGGCAGGGAAACCAGGAAAGCACATGATAAGAGTCTCATTCTGTAGGATCAGACTATTTTCCTTTATGAATAACTAAAGAACACTGTTTATCTCTGAAGCAAGCTTACCCACTCCCTCCTCACATGCCTGCCTGCCCTGGTTGTGGGAGCACTGCTGTTTGTTTAACACTGACAGAGCTGTCCTTCAGATTCCACACTTTTTGCAAGGTCAGTGAAAAAACCGAGACAAACCCGAGGTTTAGTTAAAAATAAGACAGACAAAGTATCCATTTAGCAGAGTGACAGTCATTCCTGGGCATTTCCAGCCCATGCTGAGCAGGACCACCACACAGAGGCAGTGTTTGCCTCAGAAAGGGGCTACCCAGGACAGGGAGGGCAGGACATCCCAGACAGAGGGGGACAAGAGGTCTCTCCTGCCTCTTTGCAGGACACAGCTGCCCCCAGTCCCACTTCAGCCTGGCAGAGGAGGGGGGAAACTCCAAGGAAATCATAGGAAAAGAGCAGGATGGGCTCTGATGCCAATATCAATGGGCAGAAAGAATGTCCACTAATGGGAGCAAATTTTTTTAACCTTTTTCTAACAAACCAGCAGATTTTCCCACAGAAAACCTCCCCAGGAAGCTTCCTGCGTGCTGAAGGGCTCTGGAAGATGCTGTACCTTTAAAATGCTCATGCTCAGCTCAGTTGTTAATTTACAGATTCATCTCAGAGGAATTGAGACACTAGCAGAGCCCAAAGTTCTGAAACACCAGCGAAGGATTCACATACCAGGGCAGGTTTAGATTAGACAGAAGGAAAAATTTCTTTACCAAAAGGGTTGTCAAGCACTCGAACAGGCTGCCCAGGTTTTCAATACCTGCAGGAATTTAAAAGACAGGTAGATGTGGTTCTTAGGGACATGGTTTAGTAGTGGACTCAGCAGTGTTAGGGCAATGGTTGGACTCAATGATCTTAGAAGTCTTTTCCAACCTAAAAGTCTTTCTCAGCCTGGAAGATTCTGTGGTTCTGTGTTGTTGGCATCAACACCTGAATTCACCCTGAATTCACCCTCTGCCCTCCTGGTTGGCATAAGCCAGGCACTGCTGGGGTGTGGTTCATCTCAGCCAGCATCTCAGGTGTGCGAGGTCAGTGTGTGGTTTTGTGATGACAGATAATGAAATGTATGTGAATAGAACATTAATCAATATGTGAGGTTTCCTACATTGACATAACCTTTAAAGTGGGCAATAACTGAATGCACTGGTAATCACTGACCTACAACTGGACTTCAAACCACCTTGAATGAGCTCACACACACAAGAATGGCCCAGAATGAAATCCTTGTCTAGAGTTTAGCTCTTGCTTCACATCTCTTAGGAAGCACAAACACTCTTCCTGACCTCACTGTGACTGGCTGCACAGCATTTCCCCTTCTAGGAGGGGATGGAAGACTCCAATAAACAGGAAAGTGCTCAGAAATAAAAATAAACCCACAGACTTTGGAATGCCTTCTTTTTTTGTTCCAAATTCATTCTCCCCATTCTTCAGTCTCATCTCTTACTTGGAAAACTGAAGTGAGAAGCAGGGAAGCAACCCTTGGAATGCTCACTGAAATTTCAGTAGAGAACTTGATGTGAGGAATTAAGACCACCAGGAAAAAACAAGAAGCAAAAAAGAGAAGCAGTCTCCTGCCATCCTGGCAAATACAGCCCAGCCTTAGTCAGCCTCATCTGTTACCCCCAGCACAGAGGACAGAGAGCAGCACCAGCTGTACATCAAGTACATCACATTGGCATCATGTTTTCTAAGAAAAGACCCCCAAGTTTGTGCTTCCAGAAGATTAATTCTAATCCCAAAAGTGGACAGGGGTGAAGCAAAGGAGAAATTCATCACACTTAAGGGCAAAAACAGTGTGCATCTGGCTAGAGGCTTCCACTGTCTCCTCATTACACCTGTCAGAGCACGAGAGCAGATGACACTGATGGAAAACCACACTGGGAATGGGTTTGTGTTCTTCTGAATTGTCTGCTTATGGCTGTGAGCTGCTTTAAAAATCTATGTGAAGCATAAAACCAACTAACCCAAATATAAGTACTAGAATATATATATATACCCCAAATATAAGTACTATGAATGATTTAAGATGCCTAGTACATTGGTCACAATTAAAAACAAATGACATATTTGTTTTCCTGTTAAGATGCCAGTAAAAGTGGCAAATAGACACAAGCATTCTTGGTGGCTGACAGGTAATAGCTGTTCCTTTGGCATAGAACATCACTGGTGGGTAATTGAGGTTTTACACAGGTCAGAGGCAAAATCCCCTGTGACTTCAGCAGAGCCATGCAGGGAATAGAGGTGGCATCAATCTAAAAAGGAAAACTCTGCAGTCTCTCTGGGTAGAATTTGCTGCTAAGGCTTCCCCAGGACCAAAGTGAAGCAGCTGAGGGAGAGGGCAGCACTCACAACAGAACAAAGTGAAGCAGCCGAGGGAGAGGGCAGCACTCACAACAGAACAAAGTGAAGCAGCCGAGGGAGAGGGCAGCACTCACAACAGAACAAAGGCTTGCTCAGACACCTCTGGTGGAAGTGTCTCTGCTGGAGGAGGCAGCAGGAGGAACAGACACTCATCCATTACCTTTGGGCGCCTCCATTGCACTTTCTCTGCTGCTGTTGGCTGATAGTAAAGGGCTCCCTCTGAGGCTGGGAACTCGGGGTCCTGGAAGAGCCGGCCCTGCTGCAGGCACTGCCCCTTCAGCTCCTGGTACCTCTGCCCTCGGAAGAGTTTCACTGAGGAGGACATATCTCCCTGTGGAGAGGAGATGGACATTGCCTTCTGCAAACCATGAAGGCTCTTCCAAGTCCATAGCTGACACCACACAGTGGTCTTTAACAAGAGAGTACGTAACTTGTTCTAAATGAGATTACTGATTTATTCAAAACAAAACAACCCCGATTATAAATTAGATTATGTTAAAGACTAGGAAACTATAAAATCCAAAAGATCTTATATGTAAGGATCATATTTTTGTCTGAACAGAATTCTTATCAGGAAAGAGTCCAGACCAGGCACAAACCCAACATTTTGCTTTGTCTAATTGATTGGAAAGGTAGCAGAGTGAGGCTTGGCTCTCAGTCTGCACCATATGTAAAGGGCTGGACCATGTTTCTGTCCTACATTCTTCTTCTGGCCACTAAAACTTGAATTATCTACTCCAAATCTTATGCCTAAAAAAACCAAAATCTGATTTCCACATTTCTCTATCTTAATTTAAGTGACAGTACTTTGGCTGGTACGATTGTCTTTGAACTTTATGTTACATTTCAGGGAACTGAAGTCCCAGAAGCAGCAAATATTTGCAAATAATTGATGATAACTAGAAGTATTAAAAAAAGCACAACAATAACAAAACCCTCCAAACAATGTGTTCTCAGGCCTTAACTCCCGGAATCCTGACTATCAAACTGGGTGACTTCACAATCACAGCCACAGAGCTCAAATAAATTGCTTTAAAACATTTTACAAATGAGAAAGCAACTGCAGAAATCACTCAGGACAGTTTGAAGTTTAGAGGACATGAGGGATGCTCCTTCTACTTGAAGAGAGGGAGTGGTGAGAACAACTGAACTTACTCTGCTTGGAAAGGTCCTTTGTGTCAGTTCCTCTCCTCTTCCTTCTGGACAAGATGTATCTCTCCTTCCTCACCTGTGACAAAAAGACAAATGCAGGTTGAATTAACCAATAATCCTGCCCTGGAACATGGCACCACATTGTCCTGTCAGCCACTTGCTGTGTCCAGCTGCTGTGAGCTCAACTGGTGCTCCCTGAGCCACCTGCAGCACAAACTGGATGAGATTCCACCAATCTGCAGAAAACTAAACCAAGCTTTTGCAGGGGTGCAAGTGAGCACAGTGGGAGAAATGCACAAGAGTAAGGAGAAACACTTCAAAATGTCAAATTGATCATGGTCTTTGTTCTTGTGAGTGAAAGCTGTTTGTGGCTGCCCCATCCCTGGAAGTGTCCAAGGCCAGGTTGGACAGGGTTTGGAACAGGCTGGATAGTGGAAGGTGTCCCTGCCCATTGCGGTGGAACACGATGGGCTTTAAGGTCCCTCCCAACTAAAGCCATTCTGTGATTCTATTACTTTCTGGTTACTTATTCCCCTCAAAAAAAGAGTTCCAAGATCTCTCACATGGCAGGTGACCTCCTCAGACAGGGCAAATAGATTTGCTTCCCCTCACAAACCAGTTCTTCAAATTCAAGTGCAGAACAACTTGTCAATTTTACAGAGGTACCTCAGGCACCACAACAAAATAGCTTGACTAATTTGGGTGGGATATAGATTATTTCATGATAACTGGCATTCTTGCTTATTAAAAATTCCCAGCAAGCTATCTAACATTCTAAACTGAGTCTGTTTGTTTTTAAAATAGCCTCTGGGTGATTAGGTTTTTGTCACTGCCTAATTCATTGAGATAGGTCTTTAATGACCTCATTCCCCTGCCCTTTTTCCCCTTCTATCTGCCAGGCAGGAACGTGAGTCCTTCCAGGATGAACCCTGCATTCCACAACAGCCTGGAATGCTCTGTGGCAATGCACAGAACGTGGTGGTGAAGCACTGCCCGCCTCATCCTGGGCTGCACGGGCAGTGCTCACCAAGGGGAACTCCACCAAGGAGGAGGCTTCTCCTGCCACACTCTTCACCTGCCCTCTCCAGGCTCCCTGTGCCATCAGGAGCACACGATGCAGTGTTTGTCTCAGGGGCTCCAGCTCCAGGACTGCTCAGCCCAGCTGCTGGGTGGTTCTCACCTGCCCAAGAAGCACTGAACTGAAGTCCCATCACCATCTGGAGAACCCAGAGGAACCCACTTTCACAGGAACCCAAAACTGCCCATTTTAGACACAACAAAAGTATATCTTTCTCATTGGAATGTCCATAACCAAAAATGTCAGTGCAGTTTCTATCCAACAGCCTGGTGGTTTGAGCGCTGAGGATGGAGGAGCAAAGCTGAGCCCTCCTCTCCTGAGGTGTTCACCTACCAAGACTGAGGCAAACCTGGCTCCCATCCCAAGGTTTATTTTTGAAGCAGCTCCCAGTTTTTGACTCTCAGTTGATCACTGAAGCTCCCAAACTGAGAACCACACTCCTTCCTCCAGTCCCGGCACACAGCAGCACAGCATCCCACAGCTCCACCCTGGTTCAGCTGACACTGTGCAGGGCTTGGCAGCTGCTCTGCCCAGGGCTCCCTGCACTGCCATGTGATACAGAATGAGCTGTGCACAGGGTAATGAGGGCTGAGAAACACAGTCCTAAAAATACTGCACCCCAGCTCCGAGACATTCTGCTGCTCTGCAAAGAGAAAGGGATCACTCCAGGGGAGGGACAGAAGGGGAAGGAAGTGGGGGAAAAAGCCCTGATGAGCTCTACAGGTCAGCCAAACCCTCCTGGTATCAGCAGAACTACAGGAGGTCCCACATTGCTCAGCTTTAAACTTTTGAGCTTTTAAGTCCTTCTCTGACCCTCTGCTTTTTCATACAGTTTCCTATTTTGATTAGAAAAAGGGTTTCAGCAGAAGAGTGAAGTCCAGGGGATAAAGAGTCCCCTGCTCAGGCTGAGCATGGAACAATTTCAGTTTTACTTACAGTTTATTCTCAGAGATGCCTCCCCCGCCGGAGCCAGCCAGAGCAGGGCTAAATCACATTCAGCACAGGGCAAACAGCAGCTCATGGGCTGAGGAGCTGCCATAAATTAAAGGGACACTCACTTGCAATCCAGGTCTTCACCAGAGCATTAAGATGAGCCTGGAGTGTTACTTAAACTATCCAACAGAGTTTTATACGCTCACATTTCCCTGTCTTAACCTTTCTCTCCCCCAGCTGCCATACAGCAGAGCCACAACAAACAGCACTGACTGTCCAGACAGGCGTGTGAGGGATAACTACACCCTCACTACCCTTGAGCTCATGCAAAAAGTACACAAACCCCAAAAGAAGTCACTCCTCTCAGCCCAGTTCTGGTACTCTGTGACCCACAGGGTGAAAACTCAGGGAGAGCAGATTTTGCAGCTGTTGAGCCAAGCACACCCAGGCCATTCCTGTGCAAGCCAAGCATCCCCTCCCACTCCCATCCTGGCCTGAGGGTGCAGGCACAGCAGGGATGGGTTTTTCTTAACCAAACCCAGCACTTCCAGCCCCAGAGCAAACGCTGCCAAGCAGCTGCAGAGAGCCCTCGGTGCCAGATGAAACTCCCTGCAAGGAGGAGGCTTGGTGTGTTGTAACACATAAATTTTATCATATCCCCCACTTTTCTGTTCCAGATGCTGGACTCCAAGGAATTTCCATGCACAGCACCAGGACTAAAAGGGCAAAGTGCATTTCCAGACAGGATTTGAGGCCACAGTTGGACACAGCCTTGAACATGAAGCTGCTCCTTCCAGAAGTGCATCCTGAGATCAAGGTGAGTCTGAGTTCAGGCCCACCCCAGCATCACAACCACAATCCTGTGGGTCCAGGAGCCCCTGAGTGGGAAGAGCATGCAGGGATGCCAGAAATGATGCACACAGCATATTCCATGCTCTGGGGTAGCATCCCAGGCTGAGAGAGCTGGGGTGGTTCAGCCTGGAGAAGAGAAGGCTCCAGGGAGACCTTCTAGAAGCCTTTCAGTTCCTAAAGGGAGCTTATAAAAAAGAGGGAGAGCAACTTTTTACATGGGCAGATAGTGATAGGACAAGGGGGAGTGGTTTTAAATTGAAAGAGGGGAGATTTAGGTAGGATATTAGGAAGAAATTCTTCCCTCTGAGGGTAGTGAGGCCCTGGCACAGGGGTCCCAGAGAACTGTGGACTCCTCATCCCTGGAAGTGTCCAAGGCCAGGCTGGATTGGACTTTGAGCAGCCTGGTCTAGTGGAAGGTGTCCCTGCCCAGGGTGGTGGAATGGGATGAGCTTTAAGGCCCCTTCCAACCCAAACCATTCTGTTGTTATATGAACCCAGTTTTAGGATCATTGTCCATTTGCAGGTACCAAGCTTGTCACCTTAGCAGGAACAACAACCACCCACACCTGGATCTCAGGTTTCTGTTTTGTACCTGCAGTTGTGTGCCTGTCTTGACAACACACAAAAACCTCCCTGCTCTAAACTCTGCTCCCTCAATACTGACTTCTCACCAAACCTCAAAGCCACTGTTTGGACTAGGAGAGCAAAACAGGGACTCAAGTATTTCACTGTTTGCAAGCATAGTTTAGTATTTTCCCAAACATCTCTGTCTCCATAGTTTGCTTCAGAACAATCAAACCAGTGAGTGCCTCCAAAACAGCCAGCAGCCAAAAGCTTTAAATTAGTCTGAACTGGTTTTCTGCAAAACTAATTAAAGGAACTTCCAGAGCTCCAGCTGGAAAAGGTTATTGTCCTCTCTTGCTGTGCAGAGTGATCACAGGTCCTTACAATGCAGTGACTTTGCAAATCTGTATTAAGAGTGCAGGGGAACTTGCAGCAGTTGAAAAGCTTCCACTTCATAAACACTGTGGTTTCGTGATCATCTTGGCTGTTCCACTGCTACTGCTGCAGCAGAAGTGTCTCCTCTGGAGAAATTTACTCACTCAAATTCCTTAAACAGCTTGACACACTAAGTGCACTGGGAGGCTTTATGCTGGACTGGGTATCCTCTCTTCCTCTGCATAAGCCAGTAAAAAAGTCTAAAGTCAGTGTTAAATCCGTGTTGTTTGGATGTGCAATTGATTGGTAAGAATATATTCAACTTGGATCAAGTTTGCTGCACAGGAGAATTTAACAGCCCCCTGTCCAGTATTAATGACTGTGGTGCCAGGGCTTCTCAGCTGTTTTGGATGGCTGTGCTCTGCCTGGCTAGGGGAAACACCAAGTTTTATTGTGTGCTCTGGGGATACCATGATGGTGCAGCATTAGCCCTTCTTTCATCCAGTTTTTGGATTTTTCAACAAAATAAGGTTAATTTGGCTATTTTAAGGCCTCTGTAACTCAGTACTTTTATGGGCATGTAAAGGTTTTTCTGTTAGCTCAGCTCAAGAATTAGCTCTGGGAAGGAGACACAGGCATTTGCCTTCTTGCAGAAACAGGATGGTGCCAACATTGTTCTGCTGTGCAGTTTTGCCACACTTAAAACCAAGAGAGGAAAACACATATTTTCATCTGGGAATATCTGCCCATATCCTGTCAGTTCTGAGCAGGAATGTGGGGGAGAGTAAGCAGAGCTCAGGAACAGTCCTGGCCATAACCTGTTTGTTTTCATGGACAGCATCAAGGCCTGGCAGAATCACCAGGCTACAAACCAAAGCTTTTCTACCATCAAATTAATTAGAACAGGCTTTTCTTTCAGGTCTCCCTGGGACAGAGGGAGGTTCCCTAGCACTGCAGCTGGCAGTCAGAATGCAGACTGCACTGTAAAGCCCGTGCAAGGCAGTGCAGAGGGTGGGTGCTGGTTCAGGACCAAGTCTGACACTCCCTAAGCCCAGGAGTGGAGCAGGAGCTCTGCCAAGAATCTGCCTTCGATTTTCACAGTTTGTCCTCTCTCCCTCCAGTTCCTGGTGAGATAAAGTGTAAACCCACTCTGACCCTTCAGGATGGGAGCACAGGAGCAAACAGCAGCTGAGAAAAGCTGCACTTGCAGGTGTCTGTGCCCAATAACTCCATCTCACACGAGCAGAACCATCCCAGATTTGTTGGGCTGATGGTCAGGGGCGTGTGAGATCTTTTCAGTTCAAGAACTGGCTGAAATCAATACACACCTATGATTGCTCAGCAATACAATGCTGATTTCATAGTCAAAACTACTCAAAGTCCTGGCAGAACGCCCTCAAAGGGAGGATAAACACTGGCTGGACTCCCTGCCTGCCCTCCTTGCCTTTCCCATGAGACTTTATCCCAGTGCAGTTGCCTGTGAAACACTTTTAACCAGTTTCACTCTCCCCTTGGGCAAGGGCAAATATTTAAAAAGGAATGGGGTTAGCAGCAGAGCAGACTTTTGCCTCCACTTGATTGGTTTCCAGGTGAAACTTCCAACTAAATGCTAAAATTCTTAAACATCATTGCAGAGACAAAAACCTGTGGCTCCTTTCAGGATTTTCCAAAGTGCACAGGTATCTGCATGCTTCAAGAAACCTGGACATGCAGCAGCTTCCAGTATAGCCTCAAGATCAGACACATTTTCAGACAACATCAGAGAGGTACAATTCCACTTAGATTTTCTTTTTAAAGTAATTTAGTACGACAGATGCCAATTGTTAAAATTAACATTAATCCAGTCAAGTGATCTATAAAAAGCTCTGAAGAAAATGCAAACAGCATTGTTACTTGATTCATTCAAGCCAAGGTTTTGTGCTGAAACCACAGGAATCAGCTCTCTTCAGAATTCCACTACCTCTCCATTCTGCCTTTTCACAAAAGTTAGTTTAAAAAAAAAAAGATTGCAAATTAATGGGTAACTCCTTATCAGGCCACTCCATTATTTTTTATATTCACTTATCAACTGTTTTAGACACAGTATAAAAATCTCTCTTTCACAAAAACCATAACAATGATAAAAAGTAAAATACCCACTTGAATTTCACAGTGGAAGAACCCATGGTGAGAAATGCCAGCATTTTGGAAGATCAGATACGGTATGGCAAATGGAATTATATGAACAGAGATCAAATCTGGCCCCCTTTTTTGGAATAACTCTCAAGGACGCCTGAAGAAAGAAGAGTAGTGTGAAACTGGTTATCCCAGAAGAAAGGAGAGCACCCACAATTTGGCAATAAATCCTGCAGTAAAGCTTGGCTCAGAGTTAGCACAGAATTGTGACTTTCTGAAAAAAAACGTACATTAAACAAACTCAAGTAATCAAAAGCATTTTCTCCTGTGCTGGCTGAAGTGCTCATTGTGGTTATCAGAGTTTTCATCCCAGTGACAAAGGTGAGGTCCAGTAAATCCCCATTTTCAGGCACTCACCTGGCTGAGGTCAGACGCTGCTCGGGGCACTTCAAACTCCAAACTGGCTCCAGCAAACACTGATCCTCGGCTTCTTCCCCTGGAATTCCGGGGGCTGTCCCACGATCACATCTCCAGGGGGCTGTGAGTTGGGATAACCCTTCCAGGGCTGTGCCAGGGACACCAGGACACCTCGGCACTGAGCTGAAGGGCAGAGCCTCGTGCACTCCTGACACACAAACTCAGCTCTGGCTGTGGCTGCAACTGTGAATGAACTTTTAAAGAAGGAGATAAGGCCAGGCTGTTTGGCAGGAGTTGCAGGGTTTGTGTGTTGTTGTTTTTTTTTGGTTTTTTTTTTTTGAGAACAGAACAGATTAATGCGCACCATGAAAAAAACCAACATTGCGTTCCTTATTAGGCTGCACAGTGCTCCTCACTGCGTACAGGCAGTGCCAGTGCCTCTGCCGGAGCCTGTCCCTCCCTGCTGACACCCCTGTCCCCTGGGATGCACTGGAGGGGCTGTGCTGGCCAGGGGATGTGCCAGAACCCCACAGTGGTTCTGTGCCCTCGACTCTGAGCGCTGCAGTGAGTCTGTGAGTCAGGCTGCTTCCTCCTGCTTTGCTGCCCACAGGTGAAAACCTCCTAATTCTGCCGGTCCTGTTTCCCTTGTGGAGGGGAAATGATCCCAATGAGGAATAAGGCCAGTCTGGAAGAGCCACAGAAGAGAATCTGGGGGCTGAGTTGTTCCTGCACTGCTGAGAACCAGCTCTGCCAACCTCTGATCCCTCCCAACCTGCCCACCCTCCCTCGAGCACTCATCCTGTGCTTCTCCTCTCCCTGTCCCTGTCCCCCACTTCATGGGGGTAACAACATAGTTTAGAACACTGAAAATAACACATTTGCCTGTGCTGTAGCAAAATAAAACTAGGACACAGAGAAATTCTCAATACAAAATGATTTTGGTAAAACAAGCTTCTCTCCATACCTCATTCAGCCTCAATTTCCTTTTGGGTAAATCCTAAACATCTGGATTAATTTGACTTGAATTTTTTTTATTTGAGGACTATAACACCTTTATTTTGCTATCATGTGGCTTTTAGTTGTATTTTAGTAAATATAGTCCAATTTTTGGACAAGCACCATTTCGAAATGCATTACAAAATTTCATCTGTCCCATAGTTTCATATATCTTCCCCAGTTTCCTTCCTCTGTTTAATCCTCATTTTAGCATAACTGGTCTAAGTTTACCAGTAGGTTCATTCCTTCTCCTAAATGTTGTTATTGAGAAAATCTCCTAGAGGAGATTAGATCCTAGGGGATGAGTTACATCCACTAAATTCTCTTAAGATAATTAAGTAGTAACATAAATCTCTGTACTGAAAGGTTTGCTGCAGGACTCTTTGCTCTTTTACCCCAATTCCTTTTGAAGGCACACAGAAATTAGGACTGAAAGTCCCTGGAAGATGTCACTACAGCCTTAACATTTCATGAGTAAAAAAGCCCTGCACACAAAAGCCATGTGTTTCCAATTCCTGATTGAGCAAGTAGACCAGAGTTTAAATCATAATAAAAAGCTGATGCCTGCCTATATATTACATGCACACTGTGATTCATTTGCACAGCTGAGGGAAGAACATGAAAACCCCCACATGAGTACAACAAAATTCCACTCTGTGAGCTGATAATAAATATTCACAGCTTATAAGATGTGTTCTCACAGTAGCTGCCTTTGCTTTGATCCAGTGTGGAACAAAACCATGAGAACTTTTTGATGTGAGTGACATAATCCAAGAATTGTATGGGATTTGTCTGGGCTGAGGAGGAGCCCTTTGCTGGAAGTCTTGTCAGAAACAGAAATTCCTTTGGACAGGCAGCAAGATGAGCCACATGGATGATAACCAATGGGGGGGAAAAAAAAAAAAAGCCTGGAAAAGAGGTCTCACTTATTGTGAACCATTTAACCTTACAACATCATACCTGAAATCCTTGGGTGATCCCTGCAGCCTTCAGCTTCCTTGTTGGATGTGTGCACTCCTGTAGTCTGGTTTGCATCCGTGGCTGTGCTGTGCCTCCTGCTGTCCCTGATTGCCTCGCTGCTCTCTTGGACAGCCTGCAAACACCCCCGAGTGTGCCCCACCACATCTGCTCTGCTCCAGACTTGCTGCTTCCCAAACCTGACTCCTCCTGCCCCCTCAGCAGGCAAACCAGAGCCCAGAGCCAGGTTTTTTTGTGAAGAGACACCACAGAGTGCAAGTAAACCACAGAGCTTGCTTCACAAGGCAGTATGTCCTCTATACCCCACGTCTGGATGTTCAGCACCTTGTGCTCAGAACCCCTTCACACCTTCATAAATTCATGCCCATCACCTTACCCACACACTCCACTGCCAGGTTCTGGTGTCCCACCAGAGCTATGTTCATCTATTATTCACTTAATTTCACGGGGTGATTTATTAATAAAACATTAGGTGGTTTCCAGCAGAGATTCTACTTAAATCCTACATGTTTGCTCTAGTCTTTCTAATTAAAGCAGTTTTGAGCAGAGAAGAGCCCAAGAGGCAGAATTTGAAAACTAAGGAAAACTAACCAAGATTTACTGAAAACTCAGAGTTGTGTGATTTTGCTCAACAACAGCATTGTGAACCTGAATCACTCATCCTTCACACCGTGGGATTTTGAGAATAGGTTCGCTCATACTTTCTCCCGTAGCACAGATGAGAGGAGGGGCTGGAGTGAGGATCAGTCCCAGACTGACAGCTTGCTAGCAGGGAACCCTCTGCACAGACAGCCCCTGAACAGGGGCACAGAAGGAGCTGGGCTTTGCTCCTGCCTACAGCTGCCAGAGAAGCTGAAGTGTACAGGGCAGGATTTAACCACTTTAATCACAATCTTAAGAAAAATTTCTAAACCTTGAGAAATGTCGGAGACAATGATTTGTTGTAGGGACAGGCAGGGCAGCGCTGCCATGGCTCAGCTTCCCTGGAGCAGCAGGGCTTGGAGTTATTTTTCAGGCAGGCTGGTGACGGGGGAAGGAGCCTGAGGAGGAGCAGGGGAACACCGCTGCGAGGGAACAGCCCCAGGATTTATTTCCCTGCAGGACACACACAAAACCCACCCTCCCTCCTTCCTGTGAGCCCCGCAGGGGGAACGGGCCCGGCGGCCGCGAGGTGGCGGCACCGCCCAGGGATGAGAGGTGGGAATGGCAGGGAAGGGTGGGAAGGGCAAGGAAAGGGATGGGAAAGGCAAGGATGGGGTGGGAAAGGCAAGGATGGGGTGGGAACGGCAAGAGAAGGGGTGGGAAAG
>VZRZ01003583.1:629816-720929 GCA_013398175.1 Climacteris rufus
TGGGATGGGATAGGGACAGCTGGGATGGGATAGGGACAGTTGGGATGGGATAGGGACAGTTGGGATGGGATAGGGACAGCTGGGATGGGATAGGGACAGCTGGGATGGAACTGAAATCCCTGTAGGGCTGGGACAGTGATTCTTGGGATGAGATAGGGACTGTAGGGCTGGGATAGGGACTGTGGGGTTAGGATAGGGACTGTAGGGCTGGGGATCTGCAGCTTAAAGTAATGTTTAAAATAAAAGCAATAATGTTTTATTCCATTATTATTTTGCTTTTATGTTCTATGAGTATTTACTGGGTGTTTATTATTATTATTGTAGTATTTTAGTATTTTACTTTTGTTGTATTAATGTGCTACTCTATTGTATTATAGTATTCTATTTTTTTATTTTATTATTGGGCACATGATATTTGTTAAGTAGAGGTTGTAGGACTGGGGTTGAAACACTGTGGGGCCACAGGGGACAGACCCAAACCCACGTGGAGCTGCAAAAAATCCCACGGGGAAGGGGATGGAGCTGCAGCTCAGGGGCTGCAGGAGCTGCCCAGGGGGTTCCAGCCCACCCAGTGGTACCAAGCACCAGCCGGGGGTGGAGTCTCAGGGGTGTTCCTGGGATTCAGAACCAGCCCAAGGGCACCTTTTGGGATGGGGAGCCTGGGGCCGAGTGGCTGTTCCTCACCCCGATTGCTGGCTGGGGTGGGGCTGTGGGAAGCTGGGGAAGGTTGAGGGTCAGGTCTCATCAGCCACCAGAGTGGGGGCCCCATTGGGATGGGTGTGACAGCTCATGGAGATATTGAGGGGATGGCAGTGACTGATTCGTGTCCTTGTCAACAGCCCAGGGCTGCAGGGAGAACCAGGAGCAGCTTTTAGCCGCAGGCAGTGGGAGGCTGAGGAGCTGGAGCTGGGGCAGCTGAGCTGGCAAGACATAAACATGGTAGGGCTGGGGGTGAAACCCCTGGGGGGCTGGGATAGCAGCAGCAGGGACAGGAGAGGGACTGGGGGGCTGGAGCTAGCATGGAGATCCTGCCCAGAGAATCTGGAGCAGCATCGCCTGTCAGCAGTGGCAAGAGGTGGAGCTGGAGTGGAAACAGCCAAGCTGGCAGTGAAATAAAGCTTGTGGGGCTGGAGCTGGAATTGCAGTGGGGTTGGGATAGCAGTTGTTGAGGTGGGACAGCAACTGCAGTGATGGAGATCATTGTGGGGCTGGGCTGGAGCCATAATGAAGATCCTGCCATGAGAACCTGCAGCAGCTTCACCTGATGGCTGTGGGAGGATGTGGAAAAAGCTGAATTGGCAGAGTTGGCAGTGAAATAAAGTGTGTGGGGCTGGAGCTGGAGTCACTGTGGGGCTGGGACAGAGACTGTGGGGCTGGCATAGGTTGGCAGAGCAAGGCAGGGCAGTGCCAGGGACGGGCAGATAAGGCAGGAGGAGTAGGAGGAGACAGAGAAGTGAGTCAGAGGATGCTCTGGGCATGTTCTCTGCAGTGTTGGGAGGGCAGAAGGGCACAGGGTTGGAGAAGGGGCTGGCTCCCTCAGCCAGGTGTGGCCCTGGGCAGTTGTCCTGCTTCCCTGTGTTCTCATGTTTTTGGGGCACACAGGACACATCCCCTGCTCCCATTCACAGTCTGTGTGAGCAGGTGTCAGTCAAGCTGAAAAACACACATAAAAACTCCCTGAGGAGCTCACAGAGACAGGAGTTCCCTTCCCTTTGAATTGCCATTTGTATTCCGAGTGTTGTGTAAACATTAAATATTTAAAACATTGCCTGTAGCACTCTTGTTTCTCAGTGGGATTTGGGTAAAGCCGTTCCTGTCTCAGGGTCATGAGAAATGTGCTCAGGCTTGGCACTTTTTCCTTCTCCATCTGTGATGCTGAGGCCTGCAGGAGTGCTGCCCCTCTCACACAAGCTGAAATCAAAGCCTTGTTTAAGGTTAGCAGGAGTTGGACGGGGTTTGGCTCACACTGGCCCTGTCACCCATGGTCTGTGGGATGCTGCTGCTGCAGGAGCATTGTCCAAGCCTGTCCCAAGCGTGGGAGCAGCACTGCAGTCCCAGACAGAACCCCACTGCACCAAGCTTTAGGGTTTTTGCAATGCCCAGGCAATGCTCACTGCAGTCCACAGCTGCTTTGGAGCCCCAGAGGTTTCACCTTGACACTTGACCATACAATGACATATTTGATTTAACAAAGCTCTGCTCTCATAGTGCTGGTGATTTCTTGGTTGGCAACTTAGCAGCTGCTGTGGTTTCCCAGGTGAAACTCTTCACGTGGAGTCTGGAGTAGTGATTATCCATCCTGCTGGCACCTGCCATCCAAAGGAATTTTAAGCCCACCCTGGGCACTTGAGTTTTTCTGTGGCCCCAGGTGACTCCCCAGGTGACACAGAAACCTGTGGCCACATCAGGAGCTGAAAGTCTCCTGAGTTGTAGCCTACTGCTCTAAATACTCCTTTCCTAGTGCTGGTGCCTGGCATTGAGAGTCACAGCTGATCTACTTTTCTGACCAGAAAAGCAGAGTTTTTGAGTCAGTTAAAGATTTAAGGATTTTAAGGGCAGGCTTGGTTTTATGTACCTAAATCTGTGTCAAGGGGACAGAGAGATGTTTTTTAGTTTCTGTTTTAATGGGATAAGCCATGAGGGGATGCTGCACTGCCCATGTGAGCCTGGGAGCCTCTTCTGTAGTCCTTTGTCACGAGGCATTGGAATAAGGGAATTTTCCCATAAGAGGAGCTATGAGGAGAGCACAGGAGGACACATTTGCCCGTGTCCTCAAGTTCTGCAGCACGTAGCTGCATTATCCCCTCCCCACCCAAAGCGTGCCCCATTCATTTGCAGAGCTACAAAGGCTTGGCCTCATCTCCCTGCACTTGGCTCCTGTTCCTGCTGCCTGTGCACAAGCAGTGCATGGGTGGGCGACCTCATTGGAGAGCTGATTTCATTATAGATCAAATGTGTTCCTCCCCTCATGTTATCTCCCTCCCTGATGAGGACTCCTTAATTAAAGCATGGACAATTTGTGGCAGAATAGCATCTTTCAAAGATTTTCTTTCCTGGTTGCACAAATGCGGCGTTCTCCAGAGGCCCTGCTGGTCATGTGTTCATTTAACATGAAGGTTTTATTGCTGCATCCTGCTCAGGGTGCTGGTCACCTTTCTAGACAGTACTGGAAGCATCACCATTTACAGGCTGGTGACAGATTTGGCTGTGTGGTTATTACAGCCAGGCTTCTGTCCTGTGCTAATTCAACCTTATGTTGGCTTTGCTGCTTTATTTTTCAGCACAACTGAAGCCATGAGTGCCAGAGAATGGCACCTTTGTCCCACTCCTGTCCCCAGAAAGAGCAACTGAGTTCTCCTGTTCCACCAGCCCTGAAGACCTGAAGATCCCAACGCCTGTGGGAGGAAGGTTTTCCTGCTTTCCCCAGTGTTCTCTTCCACTGTGGCACTCCCAGTGACCCTGCCCTGTCCCCCAAAGGCACCAAGAGCACAGCAGGGAGCAGCAGAGCTGTGCTGCTCTCAGAACCCCCCCAGTGCTGCCCAGCTCAGCTCTCTGCCCCTGTCACACTGTGGGATGTCCTTAGGTGGCTTGGCTGAACCCCAGCCAACAGCTCAGCCACTGCTCACTGCCTTCCCAGGGCCATGGGGAGAGAGTCAGAAGGGTGAAAGAGAGAAAACTTTTGAGATAAAGACAATTCAGTGGTCAAAAAAGTAAAAAAATGATAACTAAAAAGTATTATAATGTACAAAGCAAGTGATGCACAATGCAGTTGCTCACCCCTCACCACCCAGGGCCCAGCCCCTGGCTGGTTTTTCCCCATTTTATATGCTGAGCATGACTCCAGATGGTCTGGAATATCCCCTGGGTCATCTGAGGTCAGTGTCCTGACTGTGACCCCTCCTAACTCCTTGTGCCCCCCAACCTCCTCCCTGGCAGGGCATGAGAAGCTGAAAAGTCTGAGCACAGACACTACCTAGCAATGAGTGAAAACCAGTGTGTTATCAACATCATTCCCATACAGATTCCAAACCTCAACAGCTGTAGATGGTGCTACTGGGAAGAAAATTAACTCTCTCCCAGCCAAAACCAGGACAAGGGGCTCTTAGTCACATCTCCTATGTCCAGATTATATTAATATGAAAGCTCATTATAAGCTTTTAAGTGAGCTAAAGATGCAGGTCAGCCTACTGGGGAGGCAGCCTGTGGTGACAACCTCTGAGAGAACCTTTTAAAATCACAAGGTTTGATGGCAGGTGGTGAAAAGGAGCAGCTGAGAGAGGGGTCAAACTCCTGATTTGTTGCACTGGGCTCAAGAAGCCCAAAATCTGAACACAGATGCTGAACATCCTTTCCAGTGATCTAAAATCATCCTCTGTGTTGTCTTCACACACCAGGAGAAGCACAAGAGAGCAGTGAAGAGATTTTCCACCAGGCCAGAACTTTTATTTCAGTCCAAGCAACTGGCACCGCACAGGGCTGACACACTGGGACTGAGACCTTTTGGGAGCAAACCTTTTTTGCTGCTCTGAGGTACCAACACATTCCAGGATCCCTCATGTACATTTCTGTCTAGATCCTGCTGAGGCAGCAGGAAGGCTGGGCTGTGAAAGCTGAATTTCCCTCTCACTGACATGACAGTCAATCTGGAGTGATTCCATGTGTGCCAGAGGAATTCCTGCTAAGACAGCAGCATCATTCCCAAAAGCTTGCAGTGCTGGTTGTGGGTGCCACACTGCCAGCATTTAGGTTTCCTTTTAACCCTCTCTGGAGTCCCTGGAATAGCTGTGATAGGTGGACAGAGCAGGTTTTAAATCTGCCATTTTCAGGACATTTTTCATGGGTAGGAGCACTTTCTCCTGGTTTTTATTGACTTCATCCAACACATAGCCACTGTAAGAGACACCAGTGTGCTTTGTTGGCTCTTGGAGTGCATAGAAACGCAAGCAGAGCATTTTCTAAAGCACTCGTTCTGCTTTTCTGATAACATTTCCTTCAGTTTCAGCCTGTGCACATTTGGATAAAGGCTGTCCTGAGAGTGATTTTCCTCTCGTGGTTCCATTATGGGAACTGCAGTTTTCTCCATGTGGCCTTTCCCTGCAAACAGAGCTGCAGTGTCTGTGCTGCTCTGGCCTGCCCTGATGGTGTAAGCAGCACAGGAGGGAGGCAGCCCTTGGCCAGGAGGGGAGATGTGCTGGTAGCTGCTGTCTGCCAGCTGGCACAGCCTCTCCTCTGGCCCCAGGGCACCCAGGACAGCCCTCTCTGACCACAGGGGAAAGGGAGAAAGGGCTCCATCCGAGCATGAAACATCCTGAAGAATCCAAGCTCTTTCCCAGCAGCCCAGGTTGGAGCAGGGATGGCCAGAGCTGACTCACCACGCTCTTAATTCTGCAGATGTGAAGCAGAAACAGTGAAGGGACTGGTGCTGCACAGTTAAATGAGGAGGTCTAAGCCTTATTATCATTTCTCAGGGCTCCCAGGGAAGACTGCTTTTGTCTTCATTGTGGTTCTGACAGAGAGGCTGTGAAAGGAGAACTTGGACATTTTTCAGGCCTGTGTGGGAAGGCAGGACAAACACAGTGCAGCTTTCAAACCTCACCAAACTTCCCAAAACTCATGTGAGAGTGCACAAGCCTTGCCCAGGCCCTGGGTGCCAGCACAGAGTTCAGATGGGGGCCAGATTTTTTTGCAGTGCTCACCCAGGGAAGAGCTGCCCTTATTTGCCCCCTCTTCTCCCAGAGTGGGACCCACAGGGAGCTCATCCCTTTAGGCCAAAGGATGGGTCCTGTACAGGTTGGGCTGCTTCAATCAGGCAGATATGGGTCTTAATTAATCCAGGGCCATCAAATTTCCTCCCCAGTCTCTTTTTCCCTGCATTTACACAAGTGGGACTGATTTGGGAAAGCTGAGGAATCCAAATGAACGAGTGCTACTCTCATTCTCAAGTCACAGTCAACACACACGTGACAAATAAAAGCATCAGAAAGGTTTTTATCGGCCTAAATATTGAAACCAAATTTTATTTTTTGAAAATGACATTACACACATCTTGCAAATGTACATTTAGATGAGAAAACAATGAGTAACAAATATTGAGAGCAAAGCTATAAAGTGGACAGGTTCTCTGCTGCATGGCATTGCATTACAAGAATACTCAGACCTGGGATGGTTATTACAAGTAGTAAAAACAGTTCACAACACCTCACAAAAATGGAATTTTTTCCTAGAAAGTCAAATCTTCTAACAAAAGGAAACTCTGTTAAGGGAGAAGAGCCATAGGGAATACAGGTGTGGATCTAGGTACACTTTGTGGTTTTGTGGCACGGCTTTTGGGGTTTTTTTAAGTCCATTTCTTACAAAATTCGTCGTTGTGAGTGACCCCATCTTTTCCAAGACTTTGCCTGTTTCCTCTCCTCCATTGCCAACAGAACCACAGCTAATGAACAAGATGCCCCGTGCGCTCAACTCGGAGCTCGGGGGTGTAGAGAAGGAGCTGTCTACAGACCCCCCAAGAGCAGAATTCCCATCCCCCATCCCCCACCCCCTTGCTGTGTATCCAGGAAAACCAAAAGTGTGTGCAAACTCCGCAAATGAGGGCCGTGGGACGGGCCCCAGGGACAGCCACCACCCCGGCAGTGCAGGCCGCGGCCGCGCCCCTTGCCTGGGCCGCCGTGGGTCAGCAGCGCCTCACCCCTCACCAGAGCCAAATTCCACAGGCCGGACGTGCTCCCAGCTCCGGCAGAGGCAAGGGCTGAGTGATCCCCACTGCTCTGCTCCTGGAAGTTGGAGTCTGATCAGCGTGCCAAGGCAAGGCGCTGTGAGAAATACGTTCCCCGAGAGAAACTGTTGAGAACTGCTTTTCAAACCTGGTCGTTTCTCGTTTTATTTATGCCCAAATCTGTACTTTACAACCACGAGAGAGAGACAAAGACAGAGTAAGAGAGAGGGAGAGAGAAAGAATCTTTCCAGGAGGAAAGGAAGAGCTAATTAAGAAAAGAGAGGTACAGGACCATGCATTTACTCTCAAGAGCTTGTTCACGAGCAAGCCAACATTTCTAACACTACAACCACTCATCTACATCTGTTTGCTAAGTAACTGAGTTCTACCTACAACTAGGGAGCAGAAGGGGTCTTTTTATTTTCTTCCCCCTCCCTTTAAAACGTCAATAAAAATGTTTTCTGTACAAGTTGAATGGCACAAAAGGTGGTTAAAATGCTAAGTAACTCACCACGAATGGAGAATGCAAAATTAGTTCAAAACATGCATGGACTGTGTACAGGTAAGCAAGGAATCATTGGCATAAAGCTGCAATATATTACAAGATGATACAGTTGAGATCTTTTGGAATAACCTCTGCTTGTTCTGTCCCTTTGAAGAGACCTTCACATAAAAATTCAGCATAAAGGGAATTTAAGGTATATATCCAAGCAGAAAGTTAATTATGGGCAACGTTGTTTGTCTGAAGAGAAAAGCATTTCCCCTCCCCTTCCACACACTCCCCCAAGGTACAAAATTCCACATGATCAGCATCGCTGCAAGCTTGCCAAAAAGAAAGGTTAGACAGATCTGGTTCAGGAGAACAAAAGCACCATTTAAATTAATAGCTCTTTGTACAATGTCATTAATTAAATACCTTATTCTTTAAACAAAAACATCCTGAAGTTTACCGATCCCACCAAAATAGCAAGGGAACCCTTCCCACCCCCGTGTCCTCCCAGGTTATGTACACAGGGTTTAAAGTATACCAGCTAAACTTTAAACCCAGCTGCCCCTCCAACCCCCACCCACTGAACAACAAGAGAAAATACATCGTGGCCTCTCAGTTATATTATATTGCAGCTTTGTCACTGATGATGAAATCATACAAACTCAATGAATGACCTAAGACAGTAATCCATGATCAGGTTCCAGTCCAGCTGCACATCTCCCTCCCTCAGCACCACGGGCTGGTGGCTTTGCAGCCCTGGGAGCTGCAGGGTCCTGAGCAAAGGCAGCTCCTGCTCTCAGCCAAGAGCAGAGTGAGGATCAGGCTGATGGCATGGGAGCTGCTCACCTCAGCTTGGGACAGGATTTGGAATTGAGAAAGCAGAAAGACTAGTGACAGCAAAGCCAGCAGGCTGGTCCTCCTTTCCTGTGCTTCCAGACTAGACAGTGTCACAAAATCCAGAGAATCATGGAGGGGAATGTGTCATTATTCCAGAGAACAGAAGAGATTTGCCTAGACAGGTTTCCTCTTTCCAAAAGACCCTGGGTGTCTTCTAATTGCTGATCACAGCTGTACTAGTACTGCCACGGGGGTAAAGCTGCTTGGATCACCCATCATTTAAATAAGAAGCAAACTAACAACAATTTCACATGTCAGAATTCAGCATGTAATTATAACTCACAGGCTTCCTTGTTCTTACATTCAATACTTCTGCTTCACCCTATCTATAAACACCAATTAGCAGTGCAATTAACTCCCTAGACATTCTTCTTTCTAGGCAGATGCATCATTAGACATCACACTAAATCTGGAAAAAGCTCCTCTGTCATAAAGAGGGGGAGAAAAAAAAAAAGGAAAAAAAGCTGTGTTCTGCAATCCCCCTGTAACTCTCGGTCAGCATGGGAGGGAGACAGATTATCACAAGATTTCACCTGCCACCTGCTTAGGAAAGTGAATTGCAAGTCCATCCATACCTGTTCTGCAGTGGCTGGAAGCAGACAGAGGAAAGCAGCCATGCTGGAATTTCAAAAAGAACAAAGAACTCCCCCAATGTAAACCCCAAACCCAAACAACAACAAAAATAAACCCTCAATGTTTCACAGGGATTCTCTGAAGGTAAAATTTGTCATTTCAAGAACTGGGCCTGGACCCAAGCTTGGGATGATTTGGTCCCTCACAGATATTTCCCAAGTTTGACCCTGTGCATGGGTTTCCCAGAACTCAGGGATTCAGAGCCAGGGTTTGGTCCTGGCTCAGCCCAACCAAGTGCCACCAACGTGTTCCATCCTGCCTGCACGTGCCAGATGAGTCACTGTGCTCCGCAACAACCCCACTATGCAAATGTGACTCAAATTTATCTCCATTTCCTAAATATAACTGCTGCAAATTGAGATGGAAGAACCAGCTTGGATAAAATTCAAAAGCAGCCTTGAATTTAGATGAGTCACCTAAAATGAACTGAATCTTTTTCTTATTTTTTAATTTTAGAGACATTTGGCAATACTTTTCTCGAAAAACCAAGCCAGCCATAAATCTCTATTCTGCTTGGTACTACCTGGGACTAGAGTAGAAAAATACTGGTAGAAATAGAACTGCTGCTTCTAGTTCCACAAACCTGCTGGGCTCAGGGCATTGGTAGACTGAAGTGAGAGTAAAATGAGATAAAGCAAACGCTCTTTAGAACCAGAAAATTTGGAGAAGACCCTGATTTGCTGAGGTTCCTTGTTTAACTTTTAATACTAAAACCTTTAAGATATTTCAACAAATTCTTTCAGCTTTATCATTAACTATAATAAAACTATACAAAATATCTTCCATCTAGAACTTGCTATTCAAGGTCCATACAAGAGATCACTTTATAACAGGGGTCAGTGAGGTTTTCTCTGCAAAGGCTGCAGCTGTCACCCAGGAAACTGAATCTGCACTCAAGTAATCAATCACACAAGAATTATCAACAGCAATCAATCTTTGAAATAGGACACCAATCTTGGACCAAATAGACTCAGCTCTCTTAATTACAGAGGAGCTTCTGCCTGTTTAAAGCAGCAGAAAATCAGGTGTATTGGGTTTCATTTGAGTTATATCGAGTGTCTGAGAATTTATGGAAGAGAGGTTCAATCTTTGTGCAAAACTCTGGGTGTAAATGATCATGCACTAAGACTACTGGGTGCAGGGGAGGAAGACACAGACTGCAGTGGCAGCTACCCTGGCAGGGACAATGCCTCTTTCAACAAGCAGCCAGGAGCTGCTGCTGCTCTTCTGTCCAAACCAAGCTGTAGATCCTCAGATAGCCCAGCCTCCTCTTTTGTTTGTCTCTAGAATTTATTGGCTTTTGTCTTTCATTATTCCCACACACCAGTGGCACTGACGTGTCCAGTCCTCTGCCTCATCCTCTCCCTGCCTTTTGATTTCCTCTAAAGTTCCAGCTCATTTCATGACTCAGTACCTAGCTCCTAACAAGCATCCCCCACCGTTCCTCTAAAAAACAACCTTTTCCCTTTGTTTCCCTTGTTTTCCATCACAGCATCTTTCCCTGATGATGCCAACTTTCTTTATTCAGCTGACAGACAAATTACTGCAAAGATTTCTTAATTCCCTCTGGGCATCCTCCTTCAATTTGAGTGATAAACTGTCAGACCTTGGGAACCTCCAAACTAGCTTAAGAGTTCTGAGTTTCACTGAGAGAAAGAGCAAGAGTCACAATAGTTGAGTTCAAGTGCACTGAGCAAGGACACTGCAAGGCAGCTCTCTCCCAGCTAGACACCAGGCCATGAACACTTTATAAACAAGAAGGTTTAAACACCTGGCTTACTGTTTTCTTGGTAGAAAACCACTGAAATAATTAGATTTATTCCTTGTTTACAAATACAAGGCCCATATTTTGACTGGTAACACGAGTTGCCCCCAATACATGCATGTCCATGTAACAAAAAGAGGGGGAGCAGGGGTCTGCATTCAGGCCAGAGGTGGCAACTCCAGGTGAGAGGAATGGGCTGCTGGATGTGGATATCTCTTTCCTCCCAGAGATGCTGCTGGCTGCTCCATGGTTTTGGCAGGGAACTAAAAATGAGGTGTTTGTCTTTCACCATTACTGAAGTACTTAAGCATTTTTACAGCAGAGTTTTGAGAGAGCCAGAGTTCCTTGAGAAACTTGCCAAAGATACTGCCTGCTTTTATGAGGTGTTCAGACATTGCTGAGCAATGAATACATTTTAAAAACAAGCTCTTTGTATCAGTTTATCTCAAAGCACCTTACAGGCTGAGGTGAGTATTGTGACCAGCCCTTCGTGCACTGGGACACCACGGCACAAGGAGAAGGAACCTGGCCAGAGTTATGCCAAACACCAACAGCTCTGAAAGCCCAATGGCTCTGAAATCCCAGCAGAACCCAGCCCTGTTCACTCACAGTGAGGAGCAGCTGCTCTGTGAGACACAACCCTCAGCTCTACCATTTCCTGAGACACCAAGGAGAAGCCTTTGTGTTCAGGTTTGTGCAGATGGGACAGAGGCATCAGCCAGAAGAAATCTGTGATTCTGGAGACAGCAATTTTCAAGAGATGGGCTAAATACCTTGAGAATCAAAGTGTGCCCTGTCTCCTTTGGTCAAGGCTGCTGTCCCCTACACCTTGCTGGACACTTGTCCAGTCCTGCTCCTGAAGCCTAAAGCATGTTAGAAGGCACTTGAAGTCTTCACCTTCCTGCTCTCATTACACCAAGGTGGAGTTTCATCTGGATCTCTTCCCGGTATCTTGTGAAAAGCACTTGTCCTGTTGTATGGACTGACCCAACTCTTCCTCTAGACACCCCAAAAAAGATCTTCCTCTTGTGCCATCCATTTGCTTCTACAAAGAACCTCACCAGTCCCAAATACTGTCCCAACCTGTGTCCATCAGCAACCAGAAAAACAACTTGGAGCCTAAGTCACCACATGGAAAAAGCAGCTGTTCTGTTCCATCGTGGTCATGATGAGCACCTCATGGATGCTGACCTCTACAGAGCTTTTCTCTGGCTATGGATTGTCTTAGCTTGAGGAGACACTTCCTAGACTAATTTTATATCTACTTTACTTGGCTAGTTTTTATTCTTTTCCCTAAAAATGATTCTGCCTCTACTACAAAAGAGAACTCTCAGTTGCTTTGATGGGTTTGGGGCACCGCTGAGGTCAGTGACAAAATCACTCAGGTGCCCTCAGCACACTGGGGAAGGCTCAGACTGTCAAATCCACGCTGTGCCCCTGCAGAGAAGATGCCACTTCCAGGGGTGGCTGTCCCTGGAGCAGTGTCTGTGCAGGGACTCAGCCTGGCACCACAGAGCACTTCCACAAGCTGTGCTGGGAAGCAGCAAGAAGAGCAGCACTGACCTCAAAGGAGTGAAAAAGCAAAGACAAGGCATCCTAGAAAATGTCATCAGTATCCACGTGGATAAGGAGAAACTAACACTTTAAACCCATCGTTTCCTATTGAAATGCCTGTGTGTAATACTGTTTTGCTGTTTGCCATAATTTTTGGTCCTACCTCCTTTTTTTCCCTTCAAAAGTACTGAACAAGTGAGAGAGAACTAGCAGCTAGACCAAGGTGTGATTTTCTTACATGCCTAAGTGTGTGTTAGATAAGGATGAAAGAGATGTGGAAGTTGTTTTCTAAACACAATTCTGCTATTGTCTATGAAAATAACACAGTTAGTGTTTCTAGCTCCTGAGAAGATTATAAATGGTGTGCAGATATAGGAAACACAGACAATGGTATGGAAAAGCTACTTCCAGGGCAAACCAAGGTAAAATCCCGTCACCAAACCCCTTCCAAATCACTTCAAGGTGTTTATCTGGTGGAAGTGAACTAGCTCCAGATCTTATGACAGATGAGGCTTTAAACCAGAAACTTCAGGATTATAAATGCTTTACAAGTGATAAAAATCCCAGGGGTGAAGGCTTTGCTGCATGGCTCTGATTTTCTACAGTTAAGACCATCACCTGAGTGTAAAACTGCTAAACCCCTCAGGCTATGCGATTCCTTCCTCATGACTGTGTGTCTGAAACAGAGATCTTTAGTGTATATGCAAATGTGCTAAAAGGTACTGAATAAAGGCAGATTTCAAAGAAACAAAGCCCTGCTACTTTAAAAGTCTCTCCAATTTGTTTTTAAATACTGTATTGTTTTAAAACAATACAGTATTAGGGATATAATTAGTCTCTGAAAACACTAAAGGCAGCCTCATGAGGCAAATTAGACAGGGTTTTATAGCAGAATTAATATGGCAAATCCTCATATCATGTGGAGCTTTATGTGCTTGTAAAAGTAGAAATAAAAATATGAAAGGTAAACTCTGGAGTATATAGTGGAATTACTATCATCTGCTCCAGGATCTCATAGGGTCTGGAATTGCTGTAGTATATTGAAGGTAATTATTAATTCACAGCAGTTCAGGAAAGCTTTCTGACCAAATCCAACCTTAATCTCGTGAAAAATCAACAGGAGTAAAGCACGTGCTAACATTTCAGCATGTTTCTAAGTTCTTTCCTGAATCAGGGCTGTCTTTATGTTTAAATAACTAAGGTCTGATGCCTGTGCACTGTTTCTCTTTGTATTCAAATCTATATGAGGGATTCTACAAAGCCAAAGATAACTAGTTTTGAATGTATGTAACATTCCACATGCATTTCTGTACAAGAACTCATGCAATATTGGCATTAATACAGACTTCACTCTATGCTACAGCTGAAATGCTCACTGACTTCTACTGCCCAGGCATTTCTACCCAGAAAATTGCTTCTTAAAACTTGGGAGTTTGACCTCATACCCTGTTTTCTTTGTGGCTTCTGCTGGTTTGAATGGCTATTTTTCCCACTGAACAATTTTATTTCATTCTTTCAGGCCTTTTCAAGGTCCCCCTAATTCCCTGAAGGAATTGTTGGGCTCAGCCCCACCACAGGATGGTCCTCATGCAAACAAAGCTGCACTCCCAAGGGACAGCTGGCAGGATCAGGTTTTAGATGTGTCACTAGGTGCAGCTCAGGAAGAAGAGCTCAGTGATGCTCCACCAGGAAAAGCATCTTCCAATAACCAAACACAACTTGTGGCAGGAAGGAAAGGAACCCCTTCTCAACAACCATCCATACAAGTGATCATTCTTCCCTTGGGTTCCTGCTTTATCTTGCACAAACTGCACTCAGACACTGGGTGAAATCATCTCCCAGACTCCCTTCCTACCACCACCAGCTCCAGCAGTTCAGGATAACAAAGATTTGGGTTTTCTGGTGGATCTGTGGGGAGTGTCCTGCACTGAACAGCAAGAGAACCTAGGTGTGATTGCATGGCTGGTCTCCTGGTTTGTCTGAGGAAAGGTGGCAGGACAGGCTAACCCTGACTGTGACAGCAGTGGCCTCTGTCACCAGGTGACAACACCTTGGACTGCACTCCCAGGCCATCCATGGCTACTGCTCAGGGTCCCTGCAAAGGCAGAGACTCAGGGAGGGACTCTGAGAATCCCACCAACAGAACAGAGGAGAGGGTAAAAGTATGTCAAATTATCTGTCCCACTAAAGCTTTTCCTAAGACAAAAGCTGTGGTGAATAATACTGTTATTAGCATAACCGTGGCCTTTGACATCCTTATGTTTAAACAAGTCCTATTTGCTCATGACCAGTGTCTACAGTAGCACTCACAGGACTAAACAGCCAAAAAGTAGCACCCATAACCAAATCTGCACCCAGAATACTTCAGCACCTTCTGTTAGAGGATCTGAAAGCACTTGGCAAATGTTAACCAACATTGGGCCTCACAACCCCCAGTGAGGTAGAACAGTGCTGTCCCTGCAGGACAGACAGACAGATTGAGGCACAGGGTTACTCAGAGACCTGCTCCCATTCAGACACGAAATTTAGCAATGCCAAGGGCTGAGAGGTGTCCTGACTACTGCACCCAAGCTTTGTCCACACCACCATCCTTTCCCCCACAAACCCTCAACTTGAGCCCTCAGCCTTTGAACTACCCCAGGATTCTATTTACAACAGGTAAAATGATCATTTAGCAGTCAGAGAGTTATTGAATTAAATGAAGTTATCAGTGAGAACAAATGACTTCTTGTGCAAAACTCTGGGTGTAAATGATCATGCACTAAGACTACTGGGTGCAAATTTGGTGCAAGATAACTCTGACCCCTTAACAATTCCCAATCCTGGCCTCTCTCTGATAAATCTCTTTTTGAAGTTGCATTGTAAGAAAGATCACACAAGCCTCGAAAGATGCAGCCTGCACAGATTGTTTCAGCCCAGCAATGCAAGCAAACAAAACGTGGAGTGCCTTTGGGAACAACCCAGCATTCATGGAGCATCAAACATCACAAGGATAAAATTCCTCCTAATCACAAGGGGTTGCAAGGCAAAAGGGAATAGGTGTCTATGTTGAAAAAAAGGCAAATAGAGCAACAAAGGAAGATTTGATTGCACAGATTCATTTCAAAGTTCTGCAGGAATCAGTTTCATCAAAGCTTATTCCATGAGGGAGGGAGGCAGTGCCAGCTGGTCTAGGACAAAGCTTCAGAGCAGTGAAAACCACCAGCCCTGTGTGAAGAGATGAACTTTGCATTCTGGAGGATTCAGTACTGATTAATAAAAGCAAAAGCTTTCTCTAAATACAGCGAGTTTGTTTTTCTCAGATAGAAGAGTTTCTTAAAATACGGGTTTTAGAACACCACAAAACTTCATTTGTTATATAAGTAGAGAATCTGGCCATAGTTAGGAATACTGAAGTGTAAAAAACCAAATATGTAGTCTTAAACATTACAAAAACTATCAAAACATTCAAAATTTTGAATTGACCATTTCCCCCCCCACATGTGTCTGTTTTGGCAGTGATGACAAGATTTCTAAACTGAGTTGCTGTTATTATTGTTCTGCAGTTGTGGTTGGTTTTTTTTGTACATTTTTTTTTCTGAATGTGTTTTTTAAACAAAAGAAAATCACCAGCTTTTATAAAAAAGAAGGAGCTTGAATCCTTACTCCCAAAACACAGATACAAGGTTTTCCTTTATAAAAAGTGTATTGATTTTTTTGCTATAAAAAGTGACCTATAGGGTGTCAAACCTGAAAACAAATTCTCACAGTGTTTTCAGTGTTGGCTGTTCACAAGGCATTACTGTTACAAACAGAGATAGAGAGATACCATAGGGGAGGTATAAATATTTGTTACCAGCTAGCAGTACCCTTGAATTGCATGTGGAAAGTGTTCTACTCCGGATAACTCAGCTGATTTATGGGGTTTTTGTTTAAATATTAAAAAAAAATCCAAACCAATATTTGAATAATTTGAATTATTGTACTAACCTTACTTAGCATCTCACACAATCATTCCTAATCTCATCCAAGCTTCTGCTGGCATATTAAGCATCAAACCAGAAAGTCATTTCCCTTCCTGCCCTCCAGTAAAAGCAAGCCTGGTTAGGATGCAGGTGCTAGAATTGGGGCTGTGAGCGAGGAGCAGGTGAGCTGGCAAAGGCTGGCACTTTGCTCAGGTGGAGAACATCAGCTGCTCTACTCCAGCTTGCAAAGTGCTCAGCAAGGGATCCATTTGCACACCTCCAGGGGAGCTACTTTACTACCACTAGGAAAATCACATGGTTGCAGCAGAAGAAGAAATAATAGAAGAAAATGGGAAATGCACAGGATGGTTGGCACACTGGCCCCAGATTTCTCACAATGCCCATTTTGCAGCCCTGTAACTTAGAAGAATGGTATCCCTCTATCTCTATAGACTGGTAGGTGTTGGTTTGTGGCACAGAGAGGATAAATCACAGAAAAAAAATGACATATAACTGTGTGTCCTTGGATTGGAAAGCACCAGTCACCTATCTGCTTGTTCTGGCAGAAGTAGTTGGCTGTATCTCAGACATAGCTCACAACAGGGACACTGGGCTCTGTGGTGCTCTACATGGAGTCTCCAAGGGAATCAGAGTCATCCAAAGACAGAGGCAGGTACAGGTCCTGTAGGGGGAAAGAAGGAAATGTTAACCCTCACCATCAGCTCCCCACCTTGGCCACGCCAGAGGAAGAAGCTGCATGGCCCAGCTGGGTGCAGGTCACAGCACAGGGTGGGAGAATCCTGCACTGGGCTCTGGGCTGAACCACTTGTCCTGGGAGTTCAAGGCTAAAATCAAGGCAGGCTCCTTGCACAGGGGAGCAAGAGCACCTCTGTTCCACAAGAAAGATGACCGTGCTGGGATAAGTTTGGGAAGTGTTTTCTTACTACTTCTGGATCAATGTGTCCTTCCAGCACATGCATGAAAGAGCAGGACCTTGCCTTAAACACAGCACTTTAAACCTAAGTCCACAATAAAAAGTCTTACCTTGATTTCACAGCTACCCTCAGGACAAATCTCTAGGGAAATCACATATTCCACGGTTTATTCTTTATTTGGAGTAACTTCCGATTGATTAGAAGGCTTAAAAGAATAATCCCAAGTTTATTATTGAGATCAAATGCTCAATATGAAGCTTTTCCAGTGTCCCTTTCTGGGGTAACCATCTCATTCCACTTCTTTAAAGTTCTGCATGGGACAAGGTACAGGAACCAGCTCGAGGGCTAAAGCTCTCCTGGGACCTTTTTGAACTCTGACCCACACACAGGTAATAACTGTGAGCAAAATGAAGAAAAACCCAAATACTCAGGAAGGAAAATCACAGAAATCTCCATAGGAGAACAGGTAAAATACGACTTTGTGGTGAACTCAACCTAAGCATTCATCATTTGAGCTTTAAGGGGAAAAAAGAAAAGCAATTTCATCATAAGCAGGAAATTGCTCCTGGGAGAAAGACAATGATGCATGAATATTCTGGTAACCTAAAATGCTGCATTTATGTTTGCTGATTGGCTTAACTTCGTGGAGAAAATCATAGCTGGGTTGGCTTTGCCCTCAGCAGTCACCATGTATTACAAATGGTCTCGGGGCTGAACTGGAAAGGTCATAAATCAGCCAGCTGAAAACACACATAAAACATTACAAAGGTGAATTTTACTTGTCTTGACCAAGAAGCAAAGCCTCATCTCCAAAGTTCTAAGTGAGATGGAAAGTTTGGAAGGCATTTTATGTCCTTGATGCTGAAGCAAAGGATGCAGTTTACAGCATTACTTCTGCTGAACTGCTGCACTCAGACCATGGGCCAGATTCTGTTCTCAGTTATAAATTAATAATAGATCTGGACACATTGTGTTAAAATTGGTGTGTTCCCTCAGACTTTGTGAACAGCTGAGAACAGAGTGAAGTCCTGAGGAAAACATAGTTTTGGATTCACCCATGCTTTTGTTAAACAAAATTAGTTCAACCCCTGCAATCTGGCCCCCAGTGGGTTCCACATGGCTGATGACTGCAAAACCTCAGAACTACCAGAATTTTTAAATTACTCTTCAAAAACTTCAAGTCACTGCTTTCAAAGTCACACTTGGGCTGAGGGGTACATTCTGATTACTAAAGAGAAGTGCCCCTGACTTCCTCTCAGGCCTCCATTTGTGTTCAAGTTCCAAATTCCATCTCAGGTGAAGACTGTTGGAAGCAGCACTGTGGCTATTTCAGAAATGCCCCATGGAAATGAAAGTCTGGACTCAGCACAGAATGGCCCTGAATACCAGGAACTGAAAAAAGCTGTGACAGCTGCTGTACCTTTTAAATAAATCAATACATGAATTATCTATGAGCCAGCACAGGTTTCCTGATCTCTGCCAGGATGCTGTGCTACCTGTCAGACACCCTGTCTGTGACCAGGAAACCCAGCTCCTGTTCCACAACACAATTACCACACCAGCTGTAAGAATCACTTGGTTCCTGTAAAACAGAGCATGGCCTTAAATAATTAAAAAAAATAAATAAATGCTTGAGGAGCATCATTAAAGTGATGTCTTGGAGCTTCAGTAACATTGGCATTGCTGCTGCTGTTTAATGGGCCTGGTTTGCCAATACTCGAGGCTTTTCAGGAGAGGAGGGTTTACATGAAACCAGATCCATCAATAACTTTTTCAAATAGTTCTCTCTTCTGATCCATCTGGGTGGTCTCCAGCACACATGAATAACTCCAGAGGAGGAATCAGGCCAGTGGTGTGTTCTCTCCACCTTGCTGGAGCCCAGAGGGACAACCCTTACAGGCAAAGGGCCAAACTCCACTGTTCCAACATAAGTTGTGTCCCAAAGAACATGGCCATGACTTCAGTGCCCCCAGACGTGCTGGGCTGGGCAGAAGGAGCTGTAGTAAGGTATAAGAAACATAATACCTTGTGAAGGAGCTGTAGTAAGGTATAAGAAACGTAATACCTTGTGCTTCCGGAGGCTCCCGGGGCTGGTGGGCGTGGAGATCGGGGACTGCTTGGACTTGGGGGTGGACAGCTGGCTGCTGGAGGTCCCATTTGCTGGCAGGAAACAAAATAGAAGCTGGAAATCAGGCAAGCAAAGCAAGGGGAACATCTTTCTCCTTTGAGGAGAGGGAAGGTCTCCAAACATTTAACACAGAAACTCTATGGTTTATTCATGTTAGGCAGGAGAAAAAGCCAAGCAAACACCATGGCTGTGAAGCCAAGTCAAGGCTTTCAGCTGCTCAGGGTGACTGCAAAATACAGTGAAACACAAAATAAATTGAAGGAGCAATATTTTACACAACAAATATTCACCAGATCAATCCGGGATACACATCACCAGAAAAACAGAAAGAAAATTTCTCTGTTCTCAAACAGCTGAAGGGCATGAGTGGAAACCAGAGGCTGAAGACATCCTGAATCTACACAAGAAATGTCAGATGTCAGTGATACACATTACAAATTAGATAAACAGCAGCCTGGAATGCCCTGGATGTAGTTAGTTATGGGTGAGATTGAATGACCAGAGAGCCTTTCTGAAGCCCTGCTGGAATTATGCTTTCAATTGTAACTTCTGAATCTGCAAATCAGTTACTTAAAATTCAGCAAGTACTTGAGTGTCTGGAGCAGACTGAACAAGTATATAAAGCATCATACAAGATGTGTGAGTGTTGTATTTTTAAGAGTAAAACCAACACAACTTCTGCTTGAATGCCTAAGAACAGCCTCACTCCACTTCTCTGTTACCTCCTTGTGAGAAACAGGGGCATAGCTCAGGTTTGTGGCACCGGTGGCCCAAAGGCAGAGGTCATACAGGTGAGTTCAAAGAAGTGTAAAGAAACGTGTGCTCTAAGCCACAGGACAAAGGAGGAGCTGCCAACATGTTAAAGCAGCTCAGATGCAATGAATCCATGGTGATGTGGGTCCTCTGGCTTCACATCCATCATGTCTATGCATTTCCTCCTCAGCTGGGAAGAGGAGGTTATTCACCACACAGCTTTTTTTCCCATCACAAATGCACCTTACTGAGGAAATGGGTATTTTTGAAAAATGTTAGAAATAATGATTTATAGATAATGGGGAACAGAGTGACCCTTCGCCTCCACATTCCACTCAGTTCATTCTTTATTGGTAGGGGGGACAAAACTGTTCTGGAAAGCCAGAAGCTGTTTCCTGCTGGCCCCTGCACTGTGCTGTGCCAGCCTGCACTGTGCTGCAGTTCTACAAAATGAGCTGCTCTCCAGCTTGGTAGGGAAAAAAAGTAGAGTTTTCTAACTATATGCCAAATAATGAAGGCAATTCAGTAAAAAAGAACTTTGATCTCTTTTATTTCACTGACTGAATTTGTGTTTCTTATAAGAGGAAATGTGGGGTACAAGAGCACTGATATAATCTGAATTAGCTAGAACCTATTTCTAATTTCTCAAATGCCTCTTTCTTTATTTCCAGTGGTCACTGATCCTTCCTAAGCTGAAAAATGCCACCTAACAATTCTGCAAGAAACCCCAATCTTCCTTGCACTAACAAGGGACTGGAACAACAGCAGAGTCAGTGTGCAGCAAATGGATGTAATTGCTGCAGGGAAGGACAGAAATTCCCTAATACAATGAGAGTTTTAAGTGCTACAGCAGGGATGTAAATATTTTATGAGCATCAAGAGAGAACCAGATGTGACATCCGAATCAGGAATTGGATGAGATGGACGGAGATCATTACAAATACAGCAGAATTTTGCAGCAGGAGCAATAATTAAGAAGCCCAGTTTCATTTTCTCTCCGTCTGCTAATGAAGAATAGTGCTCATAAGCAAACTTGCCTGCATTTCTTTTGAACTGAAATGCAAGAGAATACCAAGAGGCAAAGAGCAGCTCACAGGTGGGTATAACACTGCTGCTCCACTAAAATCTGCTGATGACTTAGGGTAGCTCAGGACCTCACCTACCCTCAGCTGTTAGGAACTGCTCTTTGTAACTTGCTTTCCTTGGAATTCTTTTGGGTTTTTTCCACCACGTTATTGTTTGTGCATTATGTCATTCATGTCAGTGTATTTGCTCTGCAACATCAATGTACCTTAAAGGCCCTTAGTGCATGTGTGACATCCTTTAATTGCCCGAACACGTGCACCTTTTGCCATAGGATCCTCACCTCCCCCAGAGCACAAGGCAGTTTCTACTCAGGGGGGAAATCAGGCTTGTCCAGCACACGAGAGGGAGGATGGAGAATATTCCTGAGAGATCCAGGTAAGCTGAATTCTCTGTCTGCTTCTCCTATAAATATTTTAGAATCACAGAATGGCTTGTGTTGGAAGGGAACTTAAAAATCATCTATCCAACCCCCCTGCCATGGGCAGGGACTCCTTCCACTGCCCCAGGGTGCTCCAAGCTCCATCCAGCCTGGCCTTGGACACCTCCAGGGATGGGGCAGCCACAGCTTCTCTGGGCAGCCTGTGCCAGGGCCTCACCACCCTCACAGGGCAGAATTTCCTCCTGATATCTAAACCTGCCCTCCTTCAGCTTAAGGCCATTCCCCCTTGTCCTCTCCCTCTATGCCCTTGTCAAAGTCCCTCTTCAGCCTTTTGGTAGCTCCCTCTTAGCCAAACTCCTCCTATGCAGCTGTTCCCCAAGTGTTGCTTGGGTGACTGGGACTCTGGATCTGAATTTCAGTGGTGATAAGCACCAACACCTGTAAATGAGCTTAGTGAGATCCATCCTTGGAACTCACATTTCTATCAACAAAAGAACTGGAAAAAAACAGGCGCAAGGCTCACAGTGAGTGCTCAAAATCTGTGGAGATACCTATTTCTACCAATTTGTAAAATAAGGTTGATAGCCCTTGACTGATGGGGGTTCCCAGATGAGATCCCAGTCTGAGGAGCACATGCTCATACACCACAAGAGTGAGAGAAAGGACCATGAAATCCATGGATAGTTTTGTCTCCAGGTCAGGGTTTGAAGTGTTACCAAGAACACAGAGAAAGGGGACAAAGGAGAACAAGGACAGCATGAAGCAAATGTAGAAGGAGCAGCTTGTTTAGTGAGCACAAGCCATCCTCTCCTTCAGGCCAGAGAAGCCTGTGGGAAAAGAAAAGCCTCAGGAGTGGGAGAACTCTGATTGCACAGGCACCTCCAAACCTGCAGGCACTGAGCTCAGGAGAGCTGGCACGCTTCCCCACCCTGTTTGGTGAGGGGGATCTCTGCTGGGTGTGCCCTGGAGTGTCAGGGAGCAGAATGCAGGGGAAGCAGAGAACAGGCTGCTCTCCCCCGGTGCCATCCCCAGACATCATCCCCTTTGAACAAACCCATCTGTAATGAGCCCGGGGAGCAGCCCTGCAGCCGGGACAGACAGACAGACACTGTGTCTGTTTGCTGACTGCTGCTGCCTTGGGACTGTGCTTCTGTCCCTCTGCCCAAACCCTTCCATTAGTGGGCTGGGAAATGAAGGTCCTGCAGCAGCCTCAGAGCCCTGTTCATATTGTCCCCAAGACAAACCAAGGCAAAGCTGGCAAAGACATTTTCAAATTTCAGTTCAGGTACCTGTGACTCTGTCCTGGTTTTAAAAATCATAAGCCCTCCCATCATAGCACATGTCTTTTATACAACTGAACCCTTATTTGGTATGTCAATTACTACAAGATAAATTCATATTTTTATAAAAAAAGAAATAATGGGAAATGACATCATTATTTTCTCTCCCATATTTCTCCCCTGAAACTGAGCTTTGTCTTTTGCTTGGTTTGACTTCTTATTGGAGCAGTCTGTTAAAGAAATTTTGCCAAACTTCATGCTGGCCCTACTCCATTTAAACCTCAGGGCTCATAGCAGCAGCACAGAAATTTCTCTCCTTATGCCCAGTTTTCCTCTGCCATGTTAGGAGAAGGAATTGGATGGCATCCTGCAGTATGGGCTATGTATGGGCTATGTATGGGTTATGGGTTATGTATGGGCTTCAGTGTTCTAAGCTATGTCTTTTTAGCAAAGCTGACTCCATAGGAAGAAAAACTGAGGCCACAAATACAGAGAAGCTTTGTAACTACAATTTTGCCAGAAATACACTGGCATTGCTTAGGAAGTACATGTATGGGTTGGGGGTTAGTGAGGGAAGGGAGAAAGATTTCCCTCGGGAGTACAAGGACTGAGGTGTGTTCTCATCCCCTTATAGCAAGACATTTCTTCATTCTTTATTCATTCATTTAATTTCCATTCATTCATTTGTTCATTTAAATGACTGCATGGTAAGTAAAAAGTACCATGCCAAGAAACCAGTGTTTAACACATTTCTGTGGATTATCTACCTCACTTTTGGGATATCGTTGATGTTGAAGGGCTCTGGATGCCTGGAGAGGATTGAGCTTTTTTCAGTGAGGCTGTGACACCTCTGGGCAGGAGGCAAATCCCCTCTGGCAGGAGGTGCCAATCCAACCCTGAGCTGGGCTGGCTGCACTGGCAGCTGGCACCCTCTGTGCTGCTGCACCTCTGTGCACAGCCCTTTGTTCTGGTGGGTTTTTAACACAATGTTTTGTTTGTGTGCTCTCTGCTGCTTCACTTTAATCCCTGTTATTTTGGAACTGGAGCTGACCAGTTACTTATGTGGTTCCCTACTGGGATTGCTGTTACACTCAAGGAATAAATCACAGTGACACCAACCTGCTTGAGGCCTCAGCTGCCCCTGTGGGCAGTGCATGAGCCCACAGGTACCTTCCCTGCAGTCTCACTGTTGCTGCTGATAAATAATGTGCCATTTTCCATCTGCTGTAACAAGGCAATGAAATAGTGAGGATGAGAAATGGAGGAAAATAATATCCTTTCCTGTAACTGCAGTGTGTTTGTATTGAGGAGGGTTCAGACTTCTCCCACCCAAAGATCTCCCTCCAAACCTGCACTGATCTCAGTGCCCAGCTATGTCACAATGGCCTTAGAGACCTGGGTGGAAAAAAGAATGCAGAAACCTACACAGAAAAGAACTGAAAAGAACAGAAAGAACACAGAACCAAGGAAACTCTGATGGCAACCACAGCAGAGTGAAAGACAACAAAGTCAGAGGTACAAATGGTAGGAGAGCAAATACATAGCAAAAATATTTAATGTATTTGAAGTAAAACTGCTTTTAAATAGTTTCTCATATTAAAGGGGTGAGAATTCTGTGGGAAAAATATAGGTCAGATCATCTTTTATTAATCAGACTTCATTCAGCTTTCCCTTGTCTTTTTAATGTGATAACTTCAATATCCACCTAAATGTAAATATTGATTCTCAAAAGATGTGTAAATCCACTTAATTTATTACAAATTCAATACAAGAACACAAACTGGTTTTCTCTTTTCTCTGTGTTCTGAGAAAACAAGAGTCTTCCATGTTCTAGTGCTGAAAGAGTTCAGCCTTTTTCATTCTCATTAAGCAGGACAAGTGCCATTTTTGCCTTTATTGGAATTACAGGAAAGTACCAAAGACCCTGTCTGGACAGATTAAAGAAACCTGATTTGTTCTTCATTACTGACCTTAACTCCAGGAACTGGTTATTGTTCAGCATTTCTGGTAATTTTAATATGCCTCTGCAAAGCTCTGCTAAGTGTGTTCATTAAAGCTCATCAGATGAGTCACCATTCTGCTCCTGGAAGTCACTCAATCAGTTAAAATCAGGCACACAATAGTTGCCATTTCATATTAGACTAAATGTTCATGCAATAAAGTCTGGTTCTGCTGGTAATTAGTACCTGATGCTTGTGGAGAAGGTTTAAAGCTCTTTCACAGCCCATGCATGAGCTGCCTCCCAGATCACTGAATGCTACTTTTGGGGAATTTTTAAGTCAACCTCCTATTTCCCATCATGCCTTCAATGTACCTACACAACTTTTCCATGAATTTGGGATTATGAAAGTGATTTAGATTATAGCAAGCCTGAGTTTAAGAACAGCCAACAATGGAATCTTGAAGAAAAACTTTATGAATGCAAAATCACCTTACAGAGAAATAACTTTTTTTGAAAAATACAGTGTCTTGACATGTGCCAACCAATTTCACATTGTCTCTTTAAGTAGCTGAAGAACACCCAGGCACCCTGAACAAATGAACAGCTTCCTGGGGGAAATCCTCCTCACCACTGTGAAGAGAGTTTTATACCTAATAAATCCGGTATCTACTGGTGGTCAGCTGTTGTGTGATGTTCACATGCAATATGCAGCATCTCAGCATGAAGGTGAAAAGGAATTTCTGTCTTATATCACCTGTTCTGATGCTGTGGGACACCTGAACTGAAGCTGTGAAGCTCTCCTGGAATTCTGATGTGTTTATTGGGTGATTTGGCCATTTTAGTGAAAGGCCATGTCTGGTTCTCTTTCAGAACACAACAGGGAGGGAGGTGAGAGATCAGTCATAACTCTAGAAACTCTCCATGATTCTAAAACCTATCTATTATAGAATTAGTGCAACATGCAGCCCAACTTTGGACTGACAGGCTCTGCACTGATCCAGGTGTGCCACACCACCAACCCTGGTGCTCCTGAAGAAGGAGGGAGGCATTTCAAATGGTGCAAGCTGCTGCAGCAAATTAGGATTTCCATTTTCCTTCTCTTCTATTCCTGAATGAATGTCTCAGTGCCACATCAATAAATCCATCACCAGTTCTCCAGTTGCAAGGTCACTGCTCTCCTTTAAATAATGATTAGAAGGAGCCACTTCTGACCTGTGCAAGAATTATCATTTGCTTTGCACTGGAGGTTATTCTAAATCACTCTGTGTCTATAGGGGCCATCTGGGAGCAGTGTGGGCCTTGATTCCCTGCCTGGGAAATGGAAACTTCTTTTAAAATGTTATTGGGGAAGGAGGCTGTGAGACTGTGGGTGGGACGACCTCACGCCACAACCGCACTGCGCCAACCAGAAAATCCCTTCCCAATATTTGTTGTGCCCCTGTAGCTTCTTGTTTCCAAAAGATAGCACAGTTTCCTGTGCAAACACACGGAGTGTGTGCCTCTCCCCTGAGCAGAGAAATTCAGACACAAGGAAGCATCACTCACCATCTTGGTGGTTACCTGAATCGGCGGGGGACTTGCTGCGGCGCATGGGCGCGGGGCTCTTGGCAGAGCTCTTCTGAGGGGTGGGCGAGGACTTGCTGCCCGTGGCACCTGCTGGGCTCCCCTTCATCACCCGGCACTCTGGGGAGACACAAACCGACCTGGTCACGGCCCTGCTGCTCCCTCTGGCCATGCACACACACGGGCAGCTCAGTGCTCTGTCAAAGAGATGCAAAACCACCCAGCGCAAGGGCAAAGCTGACAGCATCACTGCTTCTCCAGAGCAGGAGACTCTCTAGGGGAGGGCAAAGAGAACAGCTCTGCTCCTCCAGAGAAGGTGCTGAGACAGGGCAGGTGTCAGGCTTGAGCAGGACCCATCTCCCTTTCTGTCCCACCAAACATTTTCTTTCCCTTCCCTCAGTTCTCACCAACTTGTGAGCACAATGAAAATGGTCAGCACTGATTGAGGGAACAATCAGGCCAAAAAATCCGGTTAATTTGCAGTAACCCTTCCATGAGAGCCCAGTAACAGGAGCGATGAGTGCCATTTATGCAGGTGCAGAAAGCCAGCAATCAGCTCATGGTGTGATGTAAAGTCTTCAAGTGGCAGATGGGACATCTGCCCCACGAGGCTCTCACCCAGCCAGAATCAGCCTCTTCTGCCTCAGCAACCTGCAACTTTTCAGATGCAGAAAGCAAACAAGACAAAATGGTTTTACAAAACACATCCTCTGTCCTGGCCACTCACCCCTTTCAGAAAGGTTTGTATAAACAAGTCCTGCAGATTTATGTACTAGAAGTCATGAGCAGATGAGAACCCCAACTGTGCTTTCTTAAAAAATAAATAGGCCAGGGAGGGTGGAAAATGTAAACATGATCTACAGGGTCCTGCAGAGGGGAACTGAAATGCTAACAAACCACCATGTGTCCCAGGATTTCAGGCATGCTTGATCTTCAAACCCAGGAATTATTTACATTGAGAGCTAACAGAAAAAGAACTTTCCATCCCTCAAGTTATTAACTTAACCCAGTTAAGAAGAAGGCAATAAAAAGTGGATTTCCTTTTTGTCAAATATTAACTGGTCCCACCTCATCTCCTCCAACAGCTTGTCCTCACCAAGATGTGAAAAATGTGTCTCTTTTACAGATGTGAATTACATGTTCCACATGCAGCCAGCTTTTTATGGAGTTCAGCTCAGCTCCACATGCATGGCCTGCACTGAGGACCCCCTTGGATGGAGTCCCCAGTGGAATTAAGGCAGCACAGAGCAGATGAATAATTGGTCAACTGAAAACAAGTTGTCTGACCTAAATGTATGTGTTATCTAATTATATATCAATGTATCTATGAAAATGTAATTGCCTTAAATTTTTCCCCAGGCTTTGCTCATCCTCAGGCAGCCAAGGGTCCATCTCTGCTCCTTCCAGATGGTTTGAGAGAGACTTTGCTGTTGGGTCATGCAGCACAAGAATGTGAGGAGAGGATGCCTGGTGCTCCAGGGATGCTGCATGGCAGTAATTAAACCTCCACTGAGCTTATTTTTTCTCCTGCTAAATCGATTTTGGAAACTGTAAACCAGGGATAGAAAAAGTTGTGTGGGCTTTTTTTTTTCCAAAAAGTACTTGACTTCTCACAGGTGATGTCACAGAAAGGCTTGTAGAGGTCCAGCACCAACTTTTTTATACATGAAGAGCAGTACTGTTGTTGTGAGGGGACTCAAAGGGTGTCAGGCAGCTGTGTTCAGTCACCTGAATTACTCACCAAAAAAAAAATAAACCTAAAAAGTAAAAATATTCATGTTATGTCTTTGCAAGAGCTTCCAAATTTATTTTTCTTCCCAGGAGAGTAATTCCTTGGAAGGAAACCTGGCTTTGCATGTTCCAGCACAGAAAGGCTGACTCTGAGGAATTCCTCCAGCTCAGCCCTTGGCAAGTGTCAGCACACCCAAGGCAATCCCTGAGCACTTGCAGGAGGTGGAAACCTGGCTGTGCTGAAGTTGGTGCAAACAGGCCCCTAAACATCACCCAAGTGTGACATTTCCAAGATGCTGAAAGCAGTGGGTACAAACAGGACAGAGCAATGTCATCTGGAAGGTGCTCAGCAGCAGGGATTAGAGGGTGGAAGCTGTGGTGGGCAGCCAGGAGGAAAAAGATGACATAATCCTCTCTTCTGCTTTTTCTCTTTTTGTTTCCTGATGTCCTGCCAGAGTGAACATAATAACCAGCAATCCTGGTGTGTGTCATCCAAGCAGGCAAGAAAAATTTGCCCATGACAGAGGAGATTTTTAATAAGTGGCACTCATCTGCAAAACCTCAGGATTTACAGTTCTCCTTGCAGCATCTGACTCATAACAAGGAAAGGTGGTGGGTGTACAGTGGGAAAACAGTGCTGAGGCTCCTCATCTGCTTCCTGAGAGGTGCAGGCATCCCTGCTCCCCTGAAAACACCTCTGGAACCTCCAGATATTCAGTGCCTCCCCAACAGAAAACTTGGCTTATTTTTGCCAGAGAAACCCAAGCTGGAAAAGTGAGTAATAACTAGAAGTGTAGGCAGAGAGCTGGGCTTTCCATCAAGTTGTTCTGCCAGGACTGCATCCAAAGTGTTTTACAGTGTGGAACTCCCTGTGGAGCTGACTCAACTGCTGAGTGGTAAAAATATGAAGCTCAGGTTACGATTGCTTCCCCAGCCTGACACAGGCTTTATTCTCTGCCTGCAAAGTCTCAGCTGAACCTTGGAAACTCTCTCTGAATTACCCAAGACCATCAAATGGGTTCATGTGGAGTACACAGGTCAGAAGTACCAGCATTAAAATAAAATCAGGCTTGCAAAGGAATCATAAAAACACAGTGTTTGAGGATTAGAGGCTGCTTGACTTCCTGGCATAGAACAAAAATCCTCTTTAGTCCTCAATATTGAGTCAGTTTGTAGCATACAGGACAGGGTGGGGCTCATATTCCTTATACAGCATACCCAGAACTTTGGGAAATGAGCCTACATGCTTGGGGACCACCATTTCTTTTAGTTTCAATGGTCAAAATGACATTAATTTCCTCTTGCTGCACTCACTGGCACCAGGAAACAGCCAGTGCTGTTGGTGGGTACAGTTGCCAGGTGGGGTGGGTGCTAAGTCCCACAAGAAAGTTCTGTCTATTCTGTGAAATCAAACATTTCATGGCTTAATTGATCACAGAGACTGACATTATATAGACTTGTGCTTGCAGTTGTAACAGGGACAAATAATGGTGCTGTCCCAGTCATGTCCCCCTAAAAGGAAATTATTGTCCTGCTTTTTGAATCAGCAGAAGAAAGCAATGAAAGTGTGATTTTTTTTTTTTAAAATTGTTGCTTGTTCCCATTTTTAGTATGCACATGTGTATGCAAGGATGATTAGTTCTCAAGAAAAACGTTTCTATCTGACTGTAACTGGAGGAAATGGAAAGTGTATACATTACCAGATTTTGCAGTAAATGTCAAAAAGCTGCAGGGATTAATGTATCCTGACTTGGGCTCCCTCAGCCTGATTGTAATATCTGCTGACTGGATAAGTACCACAAAAGGCTGTTAAATTTCATGTACTGGGTCTTAAAAACCAGAACAAAAGCATGCAGCATTATTATCTGATCCAACAACTGAATGGCAATCAAATAAAAGCACAGTGTGTGTTTGATGTTACCGCTCTCATCCAGGGAAAAGTCGTCCTGTGCATAGCGGAATTTCTCAGGGCCACAGGCGATGAACACATCATCATCCCCAAAGAAATCGTGCAGACAGGTCACCTACAGAGAGAGCAAAGTCATGCATTTTACTTTTAATTGGCAACATTCTGACGTGGCTCAGTTGTAAGTTAAGCAGAAGGGGGCTGCCCCTCTGCTGCTCCCCAGCCCACGTTGATTTGCTCCTGCTGTCCATAGGGCTGGTGCTCATCACAGAACTTCCCTGGGCAAGTCAAGCTGAACAGGGTCAATAAAAAAAAAAAAGAGAAAAACCCCAAACAACCACCTTGCAAATTCTGTGAGGCTGGCATTTCCCATGCAGCTGACAGGATACATCTGTCACCCTCAGGAATGACACAGCCACTTCTACCATGAGAAGCAGAGCTGCCCCCCATGCCACGCTGGCAAGGCTGTGACACCACTGGGGAGTGTCTTGGTACCCACAGAGCCTAAAGACTCAAAGAACCACTAAGAAGGCAAAGAGCTGCTGGGCCCAGCACACATGTAGAGATGTGACTCCCCCTGAGCAATCCTGGTGATACATTTGAAAGTCAAAAGGTTTATCTGTGCTATTGATGGAGAGACCCAAAGTATGACAGGACAACTGTCCCACCCCAGCACTACCAAAATCCACAGATTTACTCGAGGTGTTGTGCCAGCTACTCCTTCACTGAGTGCCTTGCTCTCTTGCCATCCTCACCAGGAGGAAGTTTTATCTTGCAGTTCCTGGAGCCCCAAACCATGTCCTGCCTTGCAGCATCAAACAGAAGCAAAGCACAAGATGTGGGAGCTTCAGACCCACTGATTTAATCAGAGAACTGATACCTGGGAGTTTGGAAACCTGAAAAAGCCTTCAGGTTGCTGGCAGCAATCTAGCAGGAGAAAAGTTTGAAATGCCAGCTGCTCCCCATGTCCAACTGGCAGAGATCTGCAATTCTTTACAGATGATGGACTTACTTTAACAATACCTAACAAAATCCTGGTATCCCAGCCATGCACTGACCAAGTGTTGTGTCAGGAGCAGCAAAAATGCTCATCTGCAAACACCCCAGTGTGGAGCAGCTGCAGCACCAGCCAGCCTGGGGCAGCCCACACATCTGAGCACCCAGCAGAGCCCAAGGAGGTTTTCCAAAGTTCCATCTTTTCAGGAAACCATTCCAAGCAAGCACAGGTCAGCACTGCATTTATAACAGAGGTAAGAGGCTGGGAGCTGGTGCTCATGTCCAGTGTTTGGCCATGTCTGGAGTGTCTGTCCACAGAAGGTGGATGGGGAGATCTCTGGAGATAACCATGGGGGAGCTCACTGGAGGCAGAGCTGAATTTCCATATCTACTGATCTCTTTCAGCTGGACTGTGAAAAGTTAATTTCAAGCTCTAATAAATCAACTATAAAGAAGGCTTTTGGCTATCTTAATAAGGCTCAGTATTTCACACTGGTTAGTATAATGTATAATTAAAGCACTGCCTATGAGTGCCAGCACTGGTTAAGATGCCAAACATTAGTGAAAAGCTTGTTTTTCACATTGTCATGACTTTCAAAATGGAGCAGGCTGAAATCTGCCATGGCTTTGATCAAAGTTAGAATTTTCCCTGCTAACAGTGGTGAATTCCTATTTCTGTTTGCCTAAAATTAGATTGAAAATAGCTAACACTCTCTATAGAGAGTTCTCCCAAAGAAAAGATGACATTTCAAACCAGCACTTGGTATTGCAGTCCTCCCCCTGAGGATGAGTGGCACTGATTCATTTGCAAATAATTGGGTTTGGCTCAATACACAAGTTCCCATCTGAATGCTAAGTGCTACACTTATGCCATTGAAAAGGCTCGTGGGCTGCTTCTCTCCACTGTGCAGTTAAAGCTGTGATCTAAAGCTGGATCAGGAGGCTTCAAAAATTTCCCAGCCTTTTGCATGAAACCAGCAAGAACCCACTGATGCTTTTGTAGTCACCAGGTCAGAAGTCAAAGTGTGTGTTCTGTCCTTGACTCCCCACAGCCACCACAAGGAAAGAAAGAAAGTCCAGGGAATCAAGAAAACTTTCAGATCCAAGAGTCCAAGCACGGTGGAAAAGTCCCAGAGTGCCCAAGGACAGGAACCTGATTGCATGTCAGGCAGAATTCACTTTTCTGCATTCCTGTCCCTTCAGAGAGCAGTTTTTATGTGTATTTTGTAGTTGTGAGCAGCTGGCTGGCTGAGCACTGGAGGCTGCTAAACAATCAGATCATCTACTTGTTGAACTGCTAATATTCAGGAAACAATAACTTCTGTATTTGCCTTACTTGTTCCTTTTTGGTTTCCTGTTGTAAGTTCCACTATTAAGAGCTCACCACAACATAGTAGAAAAGACAGCCAAAACCCACTCTCCCTAAATAGTGCAAAACATTGCAAAACCCAGAAAATATCCAGTGTCCTGTATTATGGGGCTGTAGCTCTGTTGCTTATGTTCACCATGTGTGTGGGATTTTCTATTTACCTTTTGTTTATTCAACTCCAGTCCTTGATCATTGCTCTGTGTCCCTGAAACACATCCCAGATGGATTCCTGTCCACAGAAAGGGGCTGCAGGGAACTTTCTGGGTGGAAACTGAGATTTAATTGCTGGATCTGACAGCACCAGGGCCAGCTGGCCTGAGTGGTGCATGGGGAAAAGAAAAGCACCAGGAGACAGCCCCAGAAATGCTCATCCCTGGAGCTGGGAGTTGGGGCTGTGGGCTGCTCTGCTGGGATAACTGGTTTGACACCTGGTTAGCCAGTATGGAATATTTAAGGGTTGTTCTTGACAAGGCCAAGCGTCTACCTGCATCAATTGTTGTAGGGGCTTTTAGTGAATCCCAAATTTCTTCTCTCCATTCCTCAGAAGTCTTTTTTTCTCATGTTTTCTCAGTAACAAAATAAAATAAAATAAAATAAAATAAAATAGTAGTACAAGTCTCCCCCCAAGCAGTGTGGACTTTTTGAGAGTGTATTTCCCGCTTTCGCTTAGTCTGATCTACTACTCTAATTATATCAAATAATTTACCTGGAACACTACAAAAACCCTGAAAGAAAGTTCATTTGCCCCAGATGATAATCTGAAAATCATTGGTTTAAAATGCCACATTTTGCCTTTAGGTATAAATTTATTCCTTTAGGTATAAATTTATTAAAGCACAAGACAAACCCCAAGGTAGCCAGATAGTCCAAGGACTGCTACTTGAAAATGGGGATTTTGTTGGTGACTGTTGTCATGCACCTTCAGCAATGACACCAAAAACCAGCAAAACAGGAAGATTTTGTCTTTTTTGGGTTTTAAGTCTACAACCATTTTTTATCTATGACAAAAATTAAACTTGTGTATATAACTAAAATACACAAGATAAATAGCATTGGTTTCCAAGCATGCCTTTGTTTAAGGGAGGATAATATTTAATTTGAAATTCAGGATTGAAAGGACAATATTGACTTAGAAAGGATCATACTGCATGAAATGTTTGCTCTCCAATTCCTATTGCTTAAGCAATTCCAATGAAGGAAATCATATCTTCCCACTCCAGTCGATGAGGCACAAATTTATTTCTTACAAAGTCATTATTTCTGCTAGATTTAATGGCAGCATTTTTCTTTGTGCCAAAGTTTGATCTTTAAAAACCTTTATAATATTCTGGAAGGAAGAGGATGTCGTAGAGATTAACAGAGATTTTGGGGTGTATAAAACTGTTTGCAATTCCTTAGGTTTTCCTTGTTAAATTAAATCCCTCTCTGCTTATATGAGAAAAACCTTTCCTAAGAGGACAATATAGCTGGGATTTCCAAGAGGGGATTTCTGCAGTGACAGCCCATCAGTGTCTGCTGCAGCAATTTTAATTGCAGAGAGGAAAAGCTCCAGCCTTGTGAGAGCTGCTGAGCCCCTGCTTCATTTTAATACAGTACTTGTAGAAGTAAGCAGTTTTCAGGATTTTGACAAAATGGAGCTTGCCTCTCACACGTGAGCCCACAGTTTGCTGGAATAGCTGTGATGCTGCAGATAGAAATTCTGAGTTCACCTGGAAAAGGAGCAGCAAGCAGGCAGGATCTACCCTGGCACAGCTCTGAGTCCCTGGCTGTCCCTACCTTCCTCCAGGAGGCAGCAGCAGTACTTGGAAACTGTAATTTATTAACAAATAAAACTATTTAAAAGAATTAAAATAACAAGCCTGGAGAGTTCAGCCTTAGCCTGAATGACCCACCAGTGCAGGGCCTGGTGAGTTTTGAATGGGTGTTACAAATTACCCAGCTCCTTCTGGGAGCTCCATTCTCTCTGCAATCCCCCTCCCCTTTAGGAATTTAGCAGCAGAACAGAGTGGCAGCAGTACACACGCAGCTTCAAAGTCCCTAAGTTTCTGCAAATCTCATGGTTATGCTCAAAGAAAACAGAAATCCACTTGCTTTCTCTAAATCATCCTAGTTCTTCAGCTTGTAGGCTTCCAGTGGTCAGAACTGGGGGAAAACCGTCTACAGAAAAAGCCAAAAAAGGCCAAAAATGCCACAGAAAACAACTGCATGCCACACACATGTAAAGCCTGTAAGAACAGAGCTGAATTAAGACACACTCTTATTTTCTAGGTTGCTTTGCTAAGTGCTGTAAAATGGAACACATCCAATCATCTGTTAGCTGGAGACAATGAATGTGTTTCAGATGCCTGCTGCCCTTCCTCTCTCAGCACCAGGTGCCAGACAGAGCCGAGCAAGCCAGAGCAGCAGCTAGACAGGCACTGAGAGTTAACTGAGCTGAGCACGCCACTAAAACCTGCTTAGACTCTGCTTTAACTCACACCATCAATCTCATACACTTATTTATACTCCAGCACCTGTAGTCCAAGTCAGATTGGCAGTGCAATGTTGGTGTCAGGTCTGAGGAGCCAAAGTCCTAAATCACACAGGCAGTTGTGCTCTGTGAGGTCTCATTTGGGTGTTTGCAGGCAGTAGAGCAGGGTACAGAAACCAAACACACACAGACTGCTCCATGGGAACATTCAGAAGGTCACACTCAGAGTAAATATGGGAACTGATGAGTAGTAAGCTCTGCACCACACAGCCACAAAGATCTCAGAAGACTGAAGGGTTAAGGGAATACGATGGAAAATAAAGATGTTAGTATTGGAATGCACAGCACTTAATACATTTTTCTTTTTAACAGTCTGAAGACTGCAAGCCCAAAGCAGACACTGAATTGATTTACATTTTATTAGATTCTGGTTTCCTGCGTTTAAAAATAAGAGATGTTTGGATTCAATTATTTCTTTAAAGTATGCACACACCCACTCAATAGATTCCACATTTGCAGTCACAGAAAGAGAATTACTTATCTGCTTTGCTGAAAAAATACTGCTTAAAATTGCTAAGCCATAGAAAGATGAGTAGGAAAAGCAGAGATGTTCACATTCCACAATGGATCTGGAGCACCCCTGTGTGCCACACAAGCGTGTGCCCTTTGGGGATCCTTCTCTGAGGCACCCAGAGGGAGGGAAGGGGCCTCTGTCACCTGCCCTTCCATCTCTGCTCCCCTGGGCCACCAAACATCCCCATGGAAGCCTGGCCAGACCATGCTCTGCTGTCCCCTCCCCACTGTGTCTGCTGGGAGTCCCCAGGAAGGGTAGGAAAAGTCACCTCTACCATCTGGGCTTCAGTTTGACCCCTCAATACAAACATGCAGAGATTTTTCCTGTCCTTAATGCATTATTCAGGGATCTCAACTTTTTCTTGTATTCATAGAAAATATTCAGGCCTACCCACTCAGTTTGATTGAAACAATCAAATCCCACTCTTCTGTAGAGGTTTTTTATTTTCTTTCTCACCTTCAGAAGAGAAAGTTCTGGGCAAGTCAGGATGACCAAGTGGGGCTTTCTTGATACTAGGAGAAATCTTTACACCTTTTTGTTGATGAAAAATGCAGATTCTCTTCATTAGGCTGTTTAACTCCAGCAGGTTGACCATGAGTGCTTTATGACCACTTGGACTCTTTGCCCATAACACAACCAAACCAGAGCAGGGCCACCAGCTCCTGAACAATATGCATTGTTTCTAGAACAAGCATTTGAGATGCTTATTTAAGTGGAATAAGAAATATTCAAGCGTGTATGTTCACAGCAGCTTGTCAGACTTCATGCATGAAGAAATTCTGCTCTCAAGGGACTGCAGCACACAGTGCCTGTTTATCCAAGTATTGGAAATGGGTACGTTTGAAATAGAATGGAATAAAAAGCAGGAGGGAGGAAGGTCAATAGCCAAGCTACCCAGTAGGAATGTTAAAGCTGAATTTTAATATATCTGATGGATTAGTGGTGCTTCTAAACTGTGTGAAATCCAATTAGCCTCTGGAAGAAAGGTTAGTTTGTTATCCCTGTTCCCTATACATATGGAGGAGACTATGAAACAGATATTCAGGCTGTTGATTCTTTTTAACCAGAAGAAAGGCTTGCTCTTGCATTCATGAGGGTGTTACACCAAGGATAAATGTCCTGTGAAGTTTGGGGGAACAAAGGGCACAGCCATCCAAACCAACATATAAAACATTACCATTTCTCCAGTCACAAAACCATAAAATGAGAAATTCTAGGTGACAGATTGACTTTGAAAGGAAAGATTTCCAGCACAAATAGCCCCAAAACAGGTAGCACTTAGGAATTCAGAAGACTGAATCCTAATCAGCATCCCCTCATCACTCTGGGGAGGAAACAGTGGTTCTGGGCTACAGAAGATGGGCTGGAGGAGGCCAAAGGTGCCATCCCTGCTTCCCCAGGGCACAGCACCCACCTGGAGCCCCCATCCCCTCAGCCACCCCTCTGCCTGCTGCCTTTCAGCTGGGAAACAAGGTGAGGAAGGCAGGAGGTTTGTCTGTAGCTGGGAGAGTTCCCCCATCCCACACACAGAGTGTGGTGGCTGCTGGAGAGCCTGAGCCAGCATCTCTGTTCCTTCCCCACCACAGGAGAGACACTTTCCCTCCTCAGCATCTTGTAAATATTCTTGGCTCCAGCTTCTTCTTTCCCCTTATCAGCCAGCCTTACACAAATACACTTCCTCCAGTTAATTATGTCATGGTTAGGTGCATTAAGAATTTAATTCTCAGCCCAGACATTTCAGAGGACAGTACATAGGCCAGCTACCAAAGGGTGATCCCTTTGTACTTGCACCCACCTGGATGTGCTTATGCACTTCAGCCCAGTACAGCAGTGGCCAAAGGTGAACCCTCACTGGGGAACAAAACTGATGTATTCATGCATTGCCATTTTCCAGGGATAAATCCACTATCTTTCAACCCATCCATTCTCCCTGACTACTGCCCAGCATGTACAGTGTCCCTGCACGGGGCTTTCTGGCACAATAAAGCCCTGCAAAAATGAAGATTACATGAAATAGGTGCATTTGTTCCTACAGCCTCTGTGATGTGGTGTAAAGAGACATGAGAGAAAATTCTGTCTTGGAAAGTCACCCAGAGTGACAAAGGAAATTACATTAAATATGAGCAGATTTCGTTTCCCTGTAACATGTGGATGTGTTTTACTCAGGGAGGCAGCCTCTCTAAGAAATGGAGTTATCTGAGGCTGTCCTCAGTCCTGCTGACATCAGTAACTTCCTTCCGAAATAAGTGCTAGGGAAAAATCAGTGTCAGACTTGCTGTTTCCATCAGTGCATGAGGAGAGCTCGGGGACACTTCAGTTCAAGTCAGGTCTCAGGATTCCTTTGAAGGAGCACGTTTGGAGTTGGCTGTGTCTGTCCTGGCACAGCAGCACACTGACACACTTCACTAGGGACACCCTTGTCCTCCTTGGCACTTGTGGTAGACAGAATATGGTGATTAGGGTTAAGTAAGTCACAAAACAAACACAAACCTCACTGTAAAAGACACAGCAGCCTGGCCTTATTTGTCCTAGGTAACCTTTTCAAGTGTGGGCAATAAAAACATAAAAAACCACCCAAACCACAATAAACTAAGAAAGGAACAGGACAAATGCTTTCCCTCTCTCTCATTTGGTACTTTACAGCTGTGCCTGGATCCCTCTGTCCCATGCTGGTCTCCCCAGCCCAGGGTTGGCACTGGCACAAGGGGTTTGGGCTCCAGTCCTTCAGGATGTGAGGGACCCTGGGGCACAGGTACAGACTTTGCCCCTCTGTTTTGTGCATCAGCAAAATCCCACACACTTTCCCATCAAAGGCCACGTTGAGGAGTTGGCATCCTTACTTCCTGCTACCTTAATGGAAAAAAGACACAAGGATGAAGTATTCAACCTCCAAGCAATTCTTCCTAATCGACACCTCCAACCCTGGTGAGGGACAAACTGCCCTGTCCTCCAAGAGCATAAATCCATTTACAGCCTATGGGTCCAAGTCAGCCTAATTCTCGAATTACATGAGAAGATGCAACTGGTCTGTGTCTAATTAGCACTGGCTTTGCATTTCATCTTGCTCATAGCATCAATGTTCTTGCTCAAATCCTGGAATATTCTGTAAAGGCTCCTTAGAGGCATTTTGACTCGTTAAATTTCAGTGTTTGCCAGGATCTTTATTACACCGTTAATTCTGGAGATTAACGGGAATTAAAAATGGTGGCCTTTAAAAATTAAATTGTAACAGATGCTACATTAAATCTAAAGGAAAGTAACAATTGTCATCAAGCTGGTCTTTCAGGGAGTTAAAATTTCTTCCCTAATTATAATTCTGAACCTGTTCTTTGTGTTTTGGGAGATTTCCCGGATTAAAGTGAATGTACACCCCCTCCCTATCAGAAGAGTTTTGTTTTCACCCTAATTTCTGTTAATCTTTGAATAAAGCTTTTTTTTTTTCCTAATTAACAGGTCTTTTCAACTCAGCTGACAGCAAACAGAGGAGTGGAAAATTCAGCATTATGTCCTGAGCTAAACCATATTAGGGTAGAAATTAACAGTGTTAAGCAGGCTGTGAGATAAAAATACTTTGTGTAGTACATGTAGCAAGGCTGCTGAAGTGGATGTCCCAAAGCCTTTCACATGAAAATGCCTTTTTTTGGCCTTTTTTTGAAATGTATTTCATCCCTCTCACATCTACAGGACCAGTGACAGGTTCTAGCTTAGTGTGCAGCAACGTTAATGGAATAATTGATGCAGGAATAGTGAAATAGATGATGTGTAAAATGGCAGGCTGCATAATTGTCTGGAGCGAGCTCAAGTATTTCTGCAGTGAAAAATCGTCCTGTTTTATACTCCCATCACGTCTCCTTGCTGCTGTGTAGCAAGCAAATTCCATTTGGAGACGATCCCAAGATGCAGTTGATTTACTGGCGGGATTCCAGGAGGCAGGAGGTTAAAACCTTCTCACCCCGACTAAACAGCACCTGGGAGAGGCATTGCAGAGCTCACACTGCTTTGAGTAAAACTCAAATTACACCGTGGTAACAAACACAGAGCACATCAGGGTGGAGCTGTGCCATTGAGCAGTGGCAGAAGAGCACCTGATTAGGGAAAAAAAATATTACTTTTTAATATTTGACCTTTTTCTTTGCACTATAAAATACTATGTGATGGAAGAAGGGGGAAGGGAAAGAACACGAGTTTTTCAAATTATGATGCAATTAATTTCTGCTCCTGTGAAACATGCAAGAACCATTACATTTGCATGGCATTTCTCATCAAATCAGCTGTAGACTAGGGAAGCAATTAGAAACTAATTGCTATGAGATTCCCCCAAGAGATATATGATGGAAATGGGAGGTGGCCAGAGACTTACAGCAGAACTGTATCTGTTTCCTTCCCAATCTCCAAGAAGCAGCACATCCCACTCTGGAATGGTGCAGAGGTGACTGTGTGAGCTCACAGCTCAGCCTGCTGCAGACAGCTGCACACACTGACCCTCCCTTTGTGCTGCTGGATAATTGGGGGTTGCTTTGCTTATTGGAACCCAGAAATCATGCATCTGGATTTTTAACTCCTCTGCTGCATGGATTCACCAGCTCTGCACCTATCCTCCACCCTGCAGCTCTTCCCCAGCCCTCACCCCTAGAGATGAGTGTCATTTCCAGGAGGAATGGATGCTCCCTGCTGCTGTGAAGGACAGCAGGCTGGCATGTGCCACACACTGCTCCCCTCTCCTGACACAGGGAGAACTGGGCTGAGCTGCTCTCTCCCAGTGAGTGGCACTGGTGTGAGGCTACAACGAGCATGGGGAGCACCTCACAGAGGTCTCCACCTCTCCAGGGGCAGATATTGTAGATGCTTTCTCCTCTGACCCTTCCTGCTGAGCCTCACTCTGCAGAAAAGAAAGTGTTTCTTGTTCCTTGCAGGTCTTCTGATCTCACTTATGCACTCAACAAGCCTGGGTCAAAGCATTCTGAGTCCTCTTGGAGACTGTGGAGATTGGTAACTTTGCAACTACAGTCAAAACAAAAGGATGTCAAATAATTCTTTGTTAGGTTCAGCAAAGCTGATACATTAATATCCATTAGAAGATGCAGGTTCTTGTTGGGTTTTTTGTTTGTTTGTTTCAGGAGTTTTAATTTCTTTTTTAATTTGTTGTGGATTCCAAGAAAGAAAAAAGGTTTGTTGTCTGTTCGTGATGGAAATGCAGCTCACACATAAACTGATATGTAGACATAGAGACTGAGGACACAGTTGTGAACAGAAATGTAAATAGAAGGGCCAAAACTACACTGACACATGAGCCTCTTGGTGCAAATTTACTGAGGAACTCCACAGAGCATCAATCAGGCTTCACCCCACAATTATACTGACAGCACTTCTGAAACTTTGTATTTTTAGTTTTTCCCCCTCGAATGTTTTACAGCCTCCCTTTGCTGCCTTCTCCTTTCATCTCAGACCCAGATCAGTTCTGACAGGTAATCCAGCAGTATCAGCCTCTCCCGTGGCAATCTCCCTCCCCTCAGTCCTGTGCTTTCCATTCACTCCAGCACTCCCACAATCATCCAGCACAGACAGCAGGGCTGAGCTTTCTCAACAAACACTGAATGTCTCCAATTCCAGTTGGGTTCAAGAACTACAGAAACACAGCATTTCTGAAGCATGGGGTAGCAGGAATAAGTGGAGAGAGGTGATTGTAACAAAACCAGTGTTATATTTTCCTTGGTGTCTCTGAAGAAATAATGTTCAGGCCAGAATATACATTTCCATCAGGAATGTGGTGCTAGAGTTCACTAAAATGTCACTGTGCTAAACCAACTACCCTTTTTCTTTCTCTTATTTTCCCCCCTGTGCCCAGGCAGTGAAACAGCTGTAACCAAATAAGGCAACACACGAGCATCCTTTAAAAAGAATTAAGGAGTCATGTCCTGACAATTAGCATGCTGGTGCAGTCAATTCTTGGAACATCAACTCAACCATGAACCTTGCACACTACAGCAGTCTAACAAGCATTTTGCTTTTGCTGTCTTGAACTCAAACATGCCAAAGCAATTTTAAAAACTTGACACTCTTCTCCCGTTGTAGTCCAGGCTAAATATTTTGTTTCTTTCCTCAAGAGAATACATAATCTACACTGTGGTCTTGTTTTAGTTCCAAGGCAGCCTTCTTAGACAAAAGAAAAAAACCTAACTGCCTAGAAAATCAGCCTTAGATAATGAATGGTATCTTTTCTTTGCACCTCCTTTTCACTTCTTTGTAAAACCAAGGCAAGTATTAAATTCACTCATCCAAGCTGACTTATACTTAAATTTTTACTGAGAACTCTGCTGTCCCTTTTCCCTGATTATCTGATCTGGTGCTGCAGATCCACCCATTGTCCCTGTGGTGTGTTGCATCAAGTCAGATTTATCCATCTGGGTTCTGAGCAGGGAAATCTCTGCTTGGGCTGGGATGGGGCTGCTGCCAAGAGCAGGTCTGTGCTGCTCAGGGGGCCGGGGCACTGGGAGAGCAGTGGGCAGCTCTCCTGGTCCTTGTGTGCAAACCAAACTCCTCTGCTTACTGCTCTCAGGAGCTGCTGTTCTGAATCCAGACTGCCCTCCCTGGAAGCAAACCCAGACTGTATCCCTGTACATTTATCCAAGGAGTACCAGAATTAAGGTCACAGAATTAAGCATTATGTCACAATAACACATCGACTCATGACACAAAAATGCATTTTTAAGTTACTCTGGCTACTAGGCCACTGGGTGACATAAAAAGTTTCCAGTCTTTCCCGGAAGAGCTTTTTCTTCTTTTCAGGATACAAATGGAAATCTGGGAAGTCTTATCTTATGACCTGAGTCTTTGTTTTTATAATTCCATTTAAGGTGCCCATTTAATCCCATTTTAGCTCACCTATACTGGATTTAAAATAAAGCATTGCTGTTGTAAGCTCTGCCACTGTGCTACAGTGCTCCACTCCAACTCTGCCTCAAAGGGACGTCTCTAAAGAGCCCTGGGGTGCTTATTTAGTCCTTTGCAGCTCCTCTAATGGTGATGGGGGATGTCCTGGAATTTGGGGGAATTTGGGAGAGTTTTGTGCTTATCCTGGTGAGTGCCACACCCAGTGAGACACAAGGGCAGGTCTGAGTCCTCCACACCGATCTGGGAGCTGCTCCAGGAACTGGGAGCTGCTGTGTGTGGGGCAGGACACTCACAATGACTTAGAAATAAATAAGACAATGAGAAACAAAGAGCAGCTGTATCCCATGTTGTGGTGCCTTGGGTACATGTGAAAAGTAATGCCTTCAATGTCAAATTTCCTTGTACTCCATTTAATCTTGTATGTGCTGATGAGAACTTGGTTGTTTGGTTGTTTTGATTTGTTTTTCCCAGCAGGTAGCATCATACCAACACACAAGAAGAGGCATCCTATTTAAATTGCATAGATATTCATTCTGTTGTAATTTCCCACTCACGGTTATAGCCACTAATAAGATGATTATTGCTCTCTTGTTTGTGTACACAGCCCAGCCTGCCGTTTGGGGGTTAATGAATGATAGCAAGTGAAAGCATGAAAATAAAATTAGCAATGCCCAGAGCAACCCACTTTATCAAACTCACCAGTTTATAGGATTAGCAATGGATTCTGTGCAAATCTCTGCTATGGGTATTACAAGCAAGATTTATGCCAATTAGCAGTAACAGTGCAGATTATTTGGGGAGAGCATTGACAAGAGTTAAAAGCTCCCTCCACTTTCAAACTATGTTGTTAGGACATCAATTTCAAGGATTCAAGTCCACTTATAACACTATTTGTGCTCATCTCCCAAGTGCTATTTGATTTCTTACATGTATTCAAGGCATTGTTTCCTGAGACAATGAAGATGAAATTGTTCCTTTCCTAAGCAAAGTTTTGCAGGAGATACTCTCAGCTTCTTTGGCTTCAGGTCAGGCTGCTCTCAGCAGAACCCAACACGTGTTCCCTTCTCCTCTCCTCTGTAGCAGATGTGATTCTGACCACACAGTGGGGAAATTCCCTACTGACTTGAACAGCCTTGGGTCAGGCCCTAAACCCCCATGGCAATCCAGGACCTGAAGGAAAGGGTTCCAGTGCTGTGTTGGGAGGTGCCACTTGAGCAGCAGCAGAGCTCAGCCGGTCTCCAGCAGGGGAGCATTCCTGATGGAATACAGATCCTAAAACCTGCAGTTCTCTGGGACTCAGGACAGCAAATCCATATACAGATTTCCCTGATAATCAGATTAGAAAAGGAAAACTTTGTGGAAGGTGGGCTTTTCCCATAAACTCAAACCTACAAGGCAGGGACAAGGCTGAAGCCAGTGCCACTGTAGACTAAAACATCCCTTGGAAAAACAAGTTTTTTTGTGGGAGGGCCATTTGTTCTGCTTCTCTACAAGCAAGTTTTAATAAATTAATGAAGTTCCAACACAGCATCCTCTCATCTGTGCACAGTGGATTATCTGGAGCCCCAGGGGAAGTGTGAGCTGGTCCCACCCTGCAGGGACAAAGGTGCTGAGTTTGGTCTCATTCCACACACACATGTGCCACAGACACACTAATGGGTTTTTGCTCTAAAACAGTTGATAATCTCCCAGCCAGTTTATCCTGAAGAAAAGCTGGTTAATACAACTAGGTATTTACAACTGTGACAATTACATTGAAGCAATTTGTGTGCGGACATAATTATGTTTCTAATGAAGATTAACTTAAATTAAATGCTTTTAATTACAATTTATACAGCCTTTGGCTATTGTGCAGACAGTATTCTGACATTTATGCCTCACCAGCCATGAGATTTATACTTTGCTGTGTCAAAGCTGACCGTAATTATTCGCTGGATATTTGATGTTGGATGTTGCTGACATTGCAGAAGGGTTCAGTGCTGGAAACCACAGTGTGAAAGGATCAGGGATTGAACCTTTCAAGAGCTATTTGCTCAAACTCCTCTGATAATACTGTCTGCCTTTGTGATTTCAAGTTCTTCTACCTTCTGCTCCAGCTTCCTCCAAAAGAAGAGGGAATGTTGCTTTTTATTTCAGTAGGAGCATATTTGTATAATTTACCAAAGTCCCTTCTTCTTGACAACTGTGGGAACCCAGTTTACATATTAGATCCAAATTCAAAAAAATTAATTCCAAAGGGTCCTCAGAGGCAGCATCTTCATTATTCAGAAAATCTTGGCATGTAAACTCCACCTACCAGCATTCAAAAGGAATGGGTGATCAAAGCCAGATTACAAATTCATTAGTGATTAATCTGTTCAGGAAAACCTTCCCTGGTGCTTTGCAGGAATATGATAGCAATATGATTAATAGCAATAGTTACAATAAGATTATGGCCAAAAGCATAAACAGCTACTAAGAAACACAACCACAGGAGCCTTGGAGTTTCTTTCCTGAAGAGATCTTGTTATGGCGGAGAGGTATTCAGAGTTCTGTGTCCTTCCACAGTGTCTGGAGACCTTTGCAAGCCTTGACATTGTCCTGAAGAGTTGGTAATAAGAGACCTCAGCCCTGGAGTTGCATTTCAGTGCCAGGATTGCAGTGTCTTGCCTCCATTATGCCCTGTGCACTCTAATGTCTTCAGTAAAATTTAAGATGACATAATTCAGGGTAGAACTTTTAGCCCAGGGCTTCCCCTTTTGGGGTTTGCCTTGTTCTTTCTCTCAATGTGTTGGAAGGGGAATGAGTTACAGAAAACATTTCATCTCTCCTCCCTTCTTTCTGTAAAGCCTGTCACAGAAAGGACTATCCCTGTGGGCACACATGGGACATTCTCCACCTCCAGCACATCCCTGTGGCTTGGAGCCTGCATCTGCACCTTGTCCTTCCCCAGGAGGCTGGGACAGCTCCCTGCCTGCCCTCCTTGTGAAGGGGAAAGCAAGAGGTGCTAAATTCCCCTTTAAAGCACAGTCTCAGCACAGAGGAGTGTTTTGTGCAGTAAGAAACATAGAAACTCTCCAACTTCTGCACTGGGCTGCTCCACAAGCAAAAGTTACAGCCTGCCTGATTTGCCTCACAGGAAAGAATCACAGAGTGGTTTTGGTTGGGAAAGAAATTTAAGATCATTGAGTCCAGCCCCTAATCCAGCACTGCCAAGGCCACCACTCAGTTGAGAATAATGCTCATCCCACTTAGTATTCATTCCAATGCATATTTCATCATGTTGATGCATATTTCATTGCACTTTTTGTACCAATTCCTCCAGCATTTTGCTTTTGCAATGGTGCCTAATAACCCATGATTGCATCTCACCCTGTGTGCATGTGTGTGGCTGGTGTGATTCCCTCCTGTCCCAGGGCAGCAATGATCTTTCCAGGCTCCTGTTCCTCCTGTGTATTGCTTCCACTTCACTTCTCCCTCTCTGGGTTTCTCAGCCCACTTCCTTTCCATTACAAGAGTCACTTCATGTCATTCCCAACTTCACCCAAACCTTTCCTACAAACTGACACCCTTCAGCTTTCTAGACACAACATCTATGGCCACTCTGCCCTGAAAAGCCAGATTTTGGAACTTTTCCTTTCACCCACAGTCCTCCTGATTGGAGTAAGTCTTACTCATAGAAATGCAGATTATTGTTTGGTAAAATATTAAGAAAAATGTATGTTTGCACAACAGAGAAACCAAAGCTCATTATCACCCTTTTTTTGAGCTTCTGTTTCTGCCTTGAGAACCTGGCTCATGGGTGGCCATTGCAGTGCACCATACACTGCAAAATGAGGCAATGGAAAGCAGGAACATGTGTGAAGTGTATTATTTCCAGGATGTTATTTGACCCTCCAAAGAGGTCTCCTAGCTTTTGAGAGCTGAGCAAGAAGGATGTATAGCACAGTCTGATGAGTCAGTTCATTCCACAGTCCAAGCTGATCCTATAAAGAGCTATCTGAGAATGCATAAAAGGCCATGTCTGCAGAGCTGTACCTGTCTGTGTTTATATACTTACAGTATGAGTGTTTATATCCTTCCGTGCAAGTACACATAGATAATTTCACATCTTGAAAGAACACACAATATATTATTTTACAATATCACAGAGGAAATGATGACATGGTTTCACCATCAGATCTTCAAGGACAAGATGTTAAAGGAGCTATTTAAAGTCCTATGCTGTCAAATTAGTTCCTATAAGGAAACAGTTCACATTCTGCACAAATCACTAGTGGCTTTAATGACCCATGTTCAAACTTAAAGCATTTGAATAAAGCTCCATGAATGTATCAAAATAATTTAAATCAAAATACTTGCAGGGTTATGTCTTTTTAATCAAATTCCATATGTGTTTTTGCACTCCAATTTAGCACATTAACTTTAGGCTGTTTCCCTAAGAGAAATCTAATAAACAAATTTCATATGCATTTATTTCTAGCAGAACAAAATGCATCCTCTTCCCAACACACTTCTGGGCAGATTTACAGAAACTAATTAAAAAAACATACATGTACACACACATATGTATAAATATAGATATATAGATATAGAGATATAGAGATAGATACAGATAGATAGATAGATAGAGGTATAGATATAGATATAGATATATAGATGGATATCATCCTGATAGATAGCACCCAACCATGCTGTCTGGGCCACTGAGAAGGCAGTTTCCAAATGTGAGGGCCTTCAAAGTAAAGCTGCCCCTGAGATGCTGGATCTGGGAAGCCTTCAGGGCACCTGCCTGGTCCTTGCTGCTGCCTCAGCACTCGAGGTAAGAGGAGCCCTCTTAGGAACTCATGCACCAAACTATCTGTAGTTTTGAAAATCCAAGTCAACACCTTGAATTTGCACTCCAATGTAGCAGGGGATTGGGGAAAGAAAAAAAGAAGAAAGAAAAATAATTGTTTTAGCAAACAACAGCCTTGCACTTTTTTTCCTCCCTCTTGGTCTTGTCTAGGCAGAAGAGCAGAGAACAAAGACCAAAGTGCCAGTTCCAAAGGGCTGGATTAGCAGACTGAGACCCAGCTCCCCAGCAGCAGATGGCCACAGGAGTCCCCTGGGACAGGATATCCCAGACCCCAAACTGCCTGGGGAAAGCGAGGAACAAAGCCTGTTCCCTGAGACAAGCACATGGAGAACAGCTCGGGATCCCTTCCACGGCTGCAGCCACAATCAGGGTGGGCTTCAGCCAGTTGCTCTTTGGCCAGTAAAGCACTAAAATGGCTGAATTTAGCTAAATTAAACCGTTTCACTCTCTCACTGAAGGTAACATAACCCAGCCTGTTCCCACCATCCCCTGCCACATCCCAGCCTACAGAGCACTGAGGAGCACTGACACAAAGCAGATACAAGGGCACCAGAGAGGAATCCTCCAGTGCAGAGATGCAGACACTGCACCAGTGTCCCCTGGGCACCCCTGGGGTGACAGGCACTGCCTCAGTGAGTTCCAGCCTGCTGGGCTGCAGGCATCCACCTTTCCTGCAGAGACTGCATCAGGAGGGGCAGGACATTCCCTGGGCATCCAGGTGGACAGTAAGACCATTTATCTAATCAGCAAAACAGCTTGAAAAGCATCTCCTGGTACTCTTCTAGAATAAACAGCAAGCTTCAGTGTTTGCAAAGGATGCTGGAAAAGCACTATTGGCTCCATTTAAGTTAATTCCCTTCTCCTGCTCTTTCCAATCATTCTGTTCCCTGTGACAGATCAATAAAAAGGCTCTTCTACCCAGCCACATTTGGGGCAGGTAATGATCCCAAGCTTTAGGTCAGCAGCCTGTTTGTTGCCCTCTCCTTTCATCCTGTACTCTCCATACACACCTCTCCCACAAGGAATTCTTTATTCATTTTGGAGCTGTGAAAAAAATCAAGTTATTTCAACTTCTCTCACCTACAGACCCATTTCCACCTGGAGGTTCTCCAGGGATAAGTGGAGATTAATTGTGCTCTCCCCAAAGCCCTTACTTTGATAAATGAATTTTGCCTACATGCTTTGTCCAGGCAGAGCAATTTTGAACAGGTATGGAGTGCACACAGTGTAGCACTTCAGCACAATGCAGTTGGGAGTCCAGTTAATTGACAAGGAAAAATGGAAATAAACCTTCCAGGTACTGTGGGGAACCAGGCTACATTAGTGGGGAAGTGAGAGAGGTGTGGGAAAGGCTCACTCAGCTGGGCAGGGGAGGAGGGGAATGCTGAAGCCATCTCTCAGCTGTGGTACCTGCTGGGTGACCTCGACAAGCCCAGAGGGCTCAGGGTGTAAAGCAAAGAGAGAACAACGAGGGAAGGGGTCTTGGCTGCTTTTAGGACCAGTGTGAGCATCTCCTACCCATTAAATGAGGATGTGCTTCATTTGTAATGTACCTGTGCTGAGGACACAGCATCATCTCCCACATCCAACATCGAGGTTATTCTCCAAATGGACTTGATTTCCCTGGATTTTGGTCCCACTCACCCTTGAAGAATTTAATCAAGCACGAGGTGCCTGGATTGTTCTCATGCTTGACTAATTGCTTGTTTTGGAAGGTGCTCTTTTCCCCCCACATGAAAAGATGTGCTCAGCTAAAGTAATCCTGTTTTGCTGAGGCATAAATGCATTTATGCAAATTCCCAAAGTTACCACTCAGCTTTTGAGGGCAGGAAAACTTAAAGAGTGTCCTGTATTGAACTGAATCACAAATACTTCCCCATTTCATCAATATTCCCTGAACTTCCCACTCTGAATTCCTGCAGGAGGAAGTGTCTTTCCCTATCAGTGTCCTTACATTAAAATTTTTAATCTTTCATGCCGCCTGCTGGGACCATCTGAAAAAGGAACCCAGAATAACCACAGTAATCACAACAATTCTCAACTTTGAACTTAAATTCATCCATTTGGCACCTGTGATTACTGAATTTGAGCCCAATTTGACACCGCCCTTATTTTGACGCAGATTTGCCACAACATTTCCTTTGCCATGTGCCACTTCAATTACAGATACTCTGTCTCCACACTGCTGCCTTCCAGATGCACTGAACTTCCCTCCTGCAGACTACAAGAAAATTACTTGGCTCCCTTTCCACTGCTTTTTTTATGCCATTACATCAGGCAAATAAACAAGACTCGTCTGCATTCAGTTAGTACATCACTTGAAATTTCCTGCACCATTTTTTTCTTCTGAAGAGATACCAAAAAAATTAAAGCATGCAAGCCCCATGCACTGGTAATGTGTATGCTAAAATATCCATATTCTTTCTTGTTCTAGGGAGAAAGAGAAGGATAGAAAGCAAGAGGAATTATTATAACATCTCCCCATGAGGTAAATGTTGGTTCTTTCATACAACTGAATTTTATTACTGGTGTTCAAGGGCCTAATCCTGTTTGAGCTTCATTTTCAGTCCACCAATTTTATATAAATGCTGGAGTAAAATGAAGGAGAATCTGGCCAAGTTCACTATACTAGGTGAATAAGGTTCTGGATACTTGCCTCCTACAGATTTTTTTTTAAACTTCTGAGATCTGGTCTCTTTGTTATAATTAATCCTGTGACAGTTCTTAGAGCAGCACTGCTCCACAGACAGAGATGCCAAGCAAATGGCTCTGCTTACTGTCCTTGTGTCCCAGTGACAAACCCCTGACAGAACAAGTGCTTACTTTAGCCAAGGCCCTTCAGACTTGAGATCAGCCCTAGCAAGCAAGTCCAGGTGACCTATTTGGTAAGGCTGAAATACTCATCAGACTGGATACCTCTTATAACCAAGGAAATGCACTTTAGGACCTTATGATGCCCCTCTTGAGCTAAACAAGAAGTTGAATTTTCCAGTCTAGCACACTGGCCCTGATGGATTTAGACCACATGAGCATGTGGCCTCCTACAACAATTTTATTTCTTTTAGCAAGAAGGAGGCAGCACATCCCCCAGGCACCCTTTCATTCACCTGTGCAGATATAGGTTTTACTTCTCTGCCCATTGGGGTGTGCAAAAATGTCTCTTCCCTCACCTGCCTCCCTCCGTGGGCACACGTGGCAGCTGCTGCTGCTGACCTGCCAGCCAACCACACTAATGTGAGGTGGTGCAGCACCTTGGCACTGACCCGTGTGAACCAAGGCTGTCTCCAGAGCAGTGCTCCCACAGCAAGGCAGAAGAGCCCTGTACCTGCTCCACTTCTCATCTGCCGTGGCTTTGGGGACCTCACACCAGCAGAGCTCTCCCCAGACCACACTGCCAGCAGCACCAGGCTTTGCTCAGCCATTTACACCAACACAGAGTGAGCACAGACTGCAAAGAAAGAAATTCAGGGCCTCTGTGGCCAGCTGAGCAATAAACAAGCACCTCCACCCACAGGATTGAACTGTGCTGGATCACAAGTGTGTCAAGTTTACAAACAGCCAGACTGGGGCCACGGCCTCAGTTTGCAGTGCTTGATGCTACAGGTGGCAGCCCTGGGGCAGGCACACCAAGCTTTTTGGTACACCTATGTTCACATTGAAAAGTTCAACAGAGTGCCCTCATCCTCTCCAAGTGGACATTTTCCTACTTTCCTTTCAGCACATTAAGTGGATCCCTACCTCAGCCCCTCTGCCCAGGTTCATTTGCCTGTCACTTGCTGCCACACTGATGGTTCATGCCTGCTCATGGCCCCTGCACAGTGGAGAAGCCAAGTGCAAGCTGAAGCAGATGTCTTCTCAGTGAGCTAAAGAAAAATCTGCAAATTACCTCCATAGGAGTGGAGGAAACCTGGAATTGGGAGATGTATCTTCTGCAGGTAAACAGACAAATGGTTGGGTTGATGATGTCCAGTTCTGTTTGCAGCTTCTTACATGAGATTTAGACCCCAGTATGGTCTCAGTGGTCTAGTCTGTTCAGTAAACTCAGGAGCCAAAGCAGGGTCTGGAAAGGTGTTTGTCCTGCCCTGTGCCCATGCAGCAGAGGAAAGGGGCTGTGCCCTGGGTGAGGGAACACTCTGGGCAGCAGGAGCCTGGATGGCTCAGGCCAGCTCTGACCCGTGCCACGGCACAAACAGGATGCAAACAAGATCCTTATGGAAGCACCTCTGAGGAAAATGTCCCTTCTAAGGCAGACAGAAGTTATTTCTTGGGGCTCTTTCCTGTGAAAAGCACCTCCTCTGGCACAGCCCAGGTGGCTCAGCTTTCCCAATTCCTCAGACAAAGGCAGTGCCCAGAGCTCAGTTCCATCACCGCTGCCGGGAGCGCTGCGCTCCCAGCCCCTCACCTCCCCTCCTGTCCAGGGAGGAGTGCTGCGAGGATGCTGCTTGCACATTATTCTGAGCTGCTCGGTTTGGATCACTTAGAGGAGATTTTTTTCTTCTGTATATTTTGTTTTTCCTCTGCAGTGATGAAGAGGACAAACATTGAACTCCTGCCTGGAGCTGCCTCGGGTGCTGGCTGTTAGCAGGGAGAAATAGTAAAGGTTGTTTCAGCTGGTGCCTAAGTGGATAAAATGGCAGGTTTGCCCTCAGAGAAAACCCGGTAATTTCTGAGACTGGCAGAACAATGCTCCTATTAACAGTATCATGCTCAAAATCCCCTGTACACCCTTTCCAAATGCATTTTTAAACTGTTAGCACTTAAGTGAGGGACAGAAGTAGCACTGTTAGGAAGGACAAGGGAAAGCAATAAGAACTACATTACTTTGGTTTTAAAAGCAGCTTTAGGAACAGATTATCAGCTAGTGTAAGTCAATAAATCTGCACCGTTTTTAATAGAGTGTCCCAGGCTTATATGAGTTCTTCCTCTGCAAATAACACCTCAGACCTTCCTGCTTACAGCATCTCAAATTCATGCTTGGGGGATATTCTACTGTCATGAAGGATCTATTTTCCTAACAGGTTTCTCGCAAAGGTATCACAAAATGTGACAGCCAGACAACTCCCATACCAGCCCTGCTAATGGATTTCTGCAAGGTCTAGACCTGCATGCTTTGTGCTTTGGGAATATGTTTGTTTCGAGTGCTACCAGAAATAGCATCTCCACCACTGTGCCACCAATTACATGGGTGCTGCCCACAAGTAATTCTTTTACAGCTCTCCACTGAGAGTTCAGCATCTTCCTCCCAACTACTTTGCTAAAAGCAAGAAAGGGGATAAAAACCTGGAGTATCATGCCTAGCTGTTACAAATACATTTAACTGGTAATTGGTTTGGCTGAGGATGCAGCCTCCTGTCTCTCCCATGAAGCCCTGTCAGCAGCACCGAGGTTGCTCTCCTGCTCAGGAAGGAGTTCAAATATTGAGGCAAGGTCCCCAGATGACACCAGTCAGAGCCCCTGTGACCTGACAGCAGCATTGCTGATGCAGTGAGCAGGGGAATACAGCTGAGGCAGATGAATGTGGGCAGGGCAGGGTGAGGGGCTGTTCTGCACCATCTGGCAGGCACAGGCTGTGCTCTGGGTCCCACAGAGCAGTGCAGCAGTGGCTCTTTGCATGTTTGCTGCCCCGGGGATGCCACAGGCAGGGCACAACCCCTGGGGTGGCTGTCAGTGCACACCCCTGTACAGCCCCTGCCAGGACAGAGCTCACACTGCTCTCATCTGAGAGCAGGGCCAGGGGCACGGCTGAGAATCCAGCTCACCACCCCCTTTACTCTCCCTGCTGCAGCCTGATGGAGACAATAAAAACCTTGAGGCTGTTTGTGGTGATGGTGTTCATTTTCCACATGTCCAGAGAAGCAATGCGAGGCAACTCTGAGCAGCTGCTGCAGTGTGATCCGTGCACCACAAACACCCACACAGCCAGGTACTACCTGCAATCTCTACTACATTAATCAGCACTTGCTACTGCTGTAATTCCCAACTGACAGGCAAGGTAGGAAGCTTTATCCTGGCCCTGGCAGACTCCAGCTATCTGGCATTCAGCCTGGCTGGTGGCTGAATTAAAGACACTGCCTGTGAGCAGAGGAGCTGTTGCACTGTGGCACTGGGCACCAGTCCAGGGTGGAGGTCCCCACCTGGAAAGTGTCACAGTCTCCCTAAGCTTGGATATTTTCCCTCTTGTAGATATTATTTAAAATCTGGTACAGTGAAATAAGGAAGAGACAACAGCCATGTACATTTTTACATTCAACAAGATGCACTGTTTTTATGGGAGAAAAAGTGGAAAGTGCTGCAACAGCACTGGGCAACACAGAAGAGGCTCTGCTTAGGCATCTTTAGTACAAGAAAATGCTGATGCAGGGCATCAAGACCAAAAAATATCAGAACTGCTTTAGTCAGGCTGAAAAACTGACATGCAATTATCAAAACCATTAGAAAAGGCTGCACATGCAGGTGATCCACCCAGAGAGTTGATTATTGCCACAGCTTCCTCTGGGTTTCTCAGGGGTTCCTTAACATCACAAACTGCACCCAGCCAGGGCAGGAGGGGACAGCCCTTCTGTGGGGCTGAATGCACACAGGTCACTAAATCCATGCTAGAGACGAGTAAAACAATACAAAATAAAAGCTGCTCTTGGGGATGCTGTGACCTTTGCTTTTACAGATGGGTTTATTCCAAATGACAGAAGCATTTAAATAACCGCGTAATGGTTTCCCCTCCAAAATTGCATTTCTTGCTACATCAGACATTGCTGACTCTTAAATTATAGTTTGTCATAAAGTAGGTTTTTCCAGTCCTTGCTCCATAGGAGCTGGCTGGGACAGTGATATCATTCCCAAGGAAAAGCCACAAACTTTCAGTGAGCTAGAGTCAAATTCAATTAAAAACAACATAAGTATTTAGAGTTACAAAGAACACAACTTTCTACAGCCAGCTGGCCTGGGGGAAAAAAAAATAAAATCAAGGCTTAGTTTGTGTAGCAGCAGATTTGACTCAGTGTGCTGGCATTTGGGATGCAAATGCTCCAAGGGCTGCAGGGGGAGAATGGATTCTGCAGAGAATGGATATAAAGGCCTGCCTGTTGAAGAGCCTCATTCGTGCACCGGTGAAAAGCAAGTCCAAACTGCAGAGTGGAGCAACAACGGGGCAAACAAAGGCAGCCAAGAGGGGCTGGAGCCACAACAAGAGAGCAGGCAGGGAGGAACAAGCTTCTGCAGTGAGAAATGAAGGAAAACAAAAGGCTGGTCTGGAAAAGCTTTGGCAGTGGAAATAACGAGACACAGGTTTTCTCCAAAAGGCCAGCTAAGCACTGCTGTGGTCAGGCTGTGCACACTTTGTGCTCTGGGGCAGAGGTTCATCCCAGCTGACTGAGACCCACCCTGCCCAGGGTGTGAGGAGAAACCAGGTTGGGAGAATAATGCTCAATGGCAGCACATCCAGGGGCTGAATCTGCACCCACAATTATCACCACAACCAGGAGCACCAGAGGTACAAACAGGGCCCTTCTGAGGCTGAGAGAAGGAGCCTCTGTGGGGAATGCAGTCAGTTCCCCACGGCGATGGGAAACACACTGGTGCATCCTGATTTTCAGAGGTGGCAATTCAGGAACAGCACAGGTCTTCCCTTGGAAGGTTTTGGGTGCATTGGACCATCTGGCTGAGGTCATGGCCTGTGGAAGGGTTTTATAGACTTCAGTGGGCTTTGGATGAGGCTCTGCAGCTGGGCAAGAAATGAATCTCCGTGACTGAGAGATTAATGCATATCTACATAGAAAAAGGTGAGTTCAAGGCCCAGTCCCTGCCATGTGCTGTACTTCAGCCTTTTTAATACTTCGTGGAGGTTACATAATAATGTAAATTACAGGTTTATTCAGAATGACACCACCTGCACTGATGGACACCTCCTCCAATTTGAGCAGTGGAAGCCCAGGACTCAGGGAGCAATGTCAAGCTGCAGGGCACAACCTGGATTGCTGCAGGGCTCAGGAGGGAATCCTTTCCCTTCCACTCCTACAGACCCAACTGTATTGCCCAGGGAGCATTTCCAGCTAAAGCAGAGTCAGCCAGGGGCAAAATGAAGGACTTGGTAGGTTAATGGTCTCATTTGGTGTGGCAAATCCTCTGAAATCCACTGACAATTTAGGAACATAATCCCCTCTCTTTTATTAGTGACATGCTTCAGCCTTCCATACAAACTGGAGACTACAGTTTCCCTGCCACCACAAACTTATATACAGTGATTTTTCTCCAAAAGGATGGGCTCGTCAAACTGCCTGGTAGGAACGTCTTTGCCCCTGAACACAGTGAGGATTAAGGTGTGAAATTCCTATTAGGGCAAGGGGATTAGGCTGTTGCATTTACATAAGGATTTGCCACAGAGGATCAGTTCATCGGGTGCTAGTGCACAGCCTCTGCGAGGGGCTAATAGCTGATGTTTGAGCACACAGGGAAGCTCCTCCTTCACAAATGTACTTACATCTTTCTGCTGCCTGGAAAGGCCAATTCCTTGCTGATCCCCTCAGTGATCACTGTAAACCCTAAAGCAGAGCTATGGGATTGCCCCCGTTATTGTCTCGATTTGCATCTGAAGCAGCGCCTTGGAAAGGAATCGGTGAGAACTGCTGCATTTGGAATCAACAAAATCCCTGCAAATACCACACCTGCAAAAAATACCTGGGAAGCACCAGCTCAGGGATGAAAACTATGCCATAAGTACCCATGTTAGAGTGACAAACTGTTTTCAGATTAAAAAAGAGATTATAGCTCCTGTGTGTGCTTTTTAAGAAAGAAATGCCACCCAGGCTGCTGCCTCTTCACTGAAAATCTTCATGTAATAAGGCCCTGTGCAAGCACATGGGCATAAATGAAAGGTGTAAAAGCCCTGAGTGTGCACTCCAACACCTGCTATCACAGCTCAGGGGTGTGAGGCTCTACAATTCAGAGGCCTCATTCTCACAATCAGATCAGAAAACCACACCAACTCAGCCCTTTCCCTCAGCAGCCCTGCATGCTACATTTAGCACTCTGTTAGGCAGGTGCATTTCCACTTTAGTTCACATTCCTCAATCTTCCTTGACTGTAGCCTTGGGAGCAGAGCAGCCCTAACTCTTGAGAGGTAGTTTTACTTCTTGGTACCTCAGGGCTTTTGATCTGGGAGGAAAATGCAGAAACCAACAGCACTTTCTCGTCTTAACAGCAATTCCTTGGTACATTCATATATCAGTTTAGCCATGTTAGTGTGCATTTCATCAGTGAACTGTAAATATTCAGTGTCAGGCTTTACTTGTTTGGTTACCACATAGCACCTTGCACAAGTAAATTACCCAAACACAGTTAACACCTGACTAGAATCAATATATTATTCACTGTTTTATCTTTCACAAAATCTGAGGAGCTGTGTACTCTTCTGAGGCAGAGGAGAAGTCATTAATAGCTATTTCATAGATGTGACCTGCACAGCATAGGATTACTACAAAGAATGAACAAGCAGGCAGTCACACACTGGATTAAGGAACAATGATTCATAAATCCAAATCCCTGTCTCACATGTTGCTTTTATGTCGAACCTGGTAAAAGCCTGCCTGAACCACCAGTGGAAATCACACCTTTTAATTTCATTCTTGCATTTCTGAAATAACAGGCGACTTGTGGCACACGCTGTCACTTCTCTGACAGGGGATGAAAAAGGTGCGTGCTAAAGAAGCCATAAATAGTATCTGCTGCTGCTCCCTTTTCTATTACGTTGACTTTGATTCAGGTCCTTGCAATTACAAGGAACAAGAGCAAGACAAATAAAATTATCCCAGCTGTTTGTGGCAGACAGCCCCGGCCTCCCAGCTGAGAGCTCTTTGTGCTGCTGAGAGCGTCACCAAGCAACCAGCCCTTGCAGCTGCCAGGCTGCAGAAAAGAAGTGAAAGCATGACTTATGGAAAGGAAGCACATGTGAAGGTTGGGACTGAATCAATCTCTGCTTTGTCTCCTGCCTAAATATGGCACCAGAGATGGCCCTCACCCGCTGAGGGGGCAGAACCCGGATGCTTGTTTTGTTTGAGAAGCCAGAGCCTTGCAGAACTAAACCCAGGTATTCTGCAAGCTGTAGCTGGATGCAATAGAAAAGGAGGGGGATTCAGCCTGTTATGATGCTGTTGAGGCTTCTATTCTTCATCCATCTTAGCTGGTGGTCCAAAAAGCAGCAGAAGGTGGCCCACGATACAGCTGCCAGGATGACTGCATTGTCCCAGCTGCAAGTCACACCCACGTGTAAGTCAAGTGGAGGTGAAAAAAGATTGTCTGATAATTGAAACAATATGGCAGGGAAAGCAAAGCAAACAGGCAAATCCCCATACACACAGGGAGGGACTGAATAAAATGGGAGGAGAGAAAATGGAGAGATAAATGACCATTCAAAGTGTGCTCTGCTCTCGGTATTACTGATGTACAGCACTGTTAGCTCTTAGAAAACTGTCAGAGATGGGCAATGGACATTCTTCTTGCAGAATTTAGGCAGGGTTGAGAAACTAGTACCATCCCTGAGCCACAGCATCCCCCCAGCTCTCAGCAGTCTTAAAAGTGAGTCCTGTTTCACCAAAAGGCACCTAAGACAGAGATGTGTGAAAACTCTTCCAACTCGGCCATTAAAGACAAATTGACAAACTCATTTCAGCCTCCCTGTGAGTTTAAATGTGGCACAGCAGCCCTGTCTGAAAACACCTCATTAATTGCCTTACCCTGGTCACACACTGCAGCTGGATTCATGCCAGGAGCCCACTCCTGGATACCTGAAGCACTTCACCACTCATCTGTGACATTGGATATTTCCTGTAGCAAGTACCTTCTTCTGGTTTGAGAGAAAGAAGGTCTTTGTGAGCTGTGCTCAGAAGAAAAAACAAATTGGTTTTCACTCACTATGAGATCTGTAAAACAGTGCTCAGTGCACTTTTGGCCCAATTTTATTTTTCCTTACCACTTTACACCACACTGAACACACGCAACTGGAAACAACCCAAACAGTGAATGCCAGGATCAGATGGCTTTTTTTTCCAGCATCCCCTTTTCAGAAGAGAGGGCCTTCTGCAGAAACAGGGTAAAATGGAGCAGTTCTGCACTGATTGGCACTAAATCACTACCTCCTGCCAAGAGCAGTGCAAAAACTTTATGAAGAAGCTCATGATATGGATGAAAATTCAAGGAAAAGCAGACATTTCAAAAGCTGTTCTCCATTTTAAAGCTGCAAGAAATGCCAAGATTGCAACGATCTCTGTTGCTCTACAGTGCTAAAAATAACATTCACCAAGAACTCTATCGAGTCTCTTATACAAAATTCAGCCTTATGGCTTTCATTTTGATTGTGAAATGTGCACATCATTTTGCAACCCTCCATGACTATGGTTGTCTAAAATGAAGGAAATCCCTGGTACCATTTATTCTCAGAATATTAAAATTCACCAGAAGCAAAAAGATGCTTCAAATTTCAGCTGGTATTAAGAGATGTAAGTTCTTGTTTCTAATCCATTATGAAGGGCTTTCAAGTAGGCAAGAATAACATTCTTAGATCCTAATGTTGGCTACCTAACTTGACTCTTTGATACACTTCATTTACATGTAATCCTGCAGCCTGCCAGCAGTTGATAAGGTTCCTGATATCTGCACATTTGAGAAAGGGAAGTTTAGTTCATGATGAGCTAGAGCTTAGCTCCATGATGGAAGGCTGCTCAGGTTTAAGGTTTCACACAGATTTTTTGCTTGTCTGCAAATGCTTCTCAGCATTTCTCCCCAGATAATTTATCTGCTAAGTTTAAAGTTCTTGACAAAGTTGAAATGGTTGCACTGGATTTTTTCTTATTTCCGTTACAGAATATTTTATGGGTTCCTGTTAACACTTGGTGGTGTGGAGAAAAGTGAGAGGTGTATTTTTCTCTCCACTTCAGTGATACCATCTTGTAGATAAAGGGAGTGCAAAAGTTACAGATTAAAGAAGTGCCTGAGAGAAGTTACAAATGGTGAGTTAAAGGCTCTACAGCACATGTGACTGAAGAATGGACAAGTCCACACACATCAAGAGCAAGACATTTAGAAGCACTAAATTTTGTGTCCCTAATGTAAAGAGTAGGGTCAGTCCATGTAGTTTTAACAAATCCCTTTCAAATGCTCCACTATAAAATAATGGAACGGTTTGTTTTGGAGGGGACCTTCACAGGGCATCTTGTCCAACCCCCCTGCCATGGGCAGGGACAGTTTCCAGCAGACCAGGTTGCTCCAAGCCCTGTCCAACCTGGGCTTGAACAGTTCCAGGGATGGGGCAGCCACAGCTTCTCTGGGCACCCTGTGCCAGGGCCTCACCACCCTCGTAAAAAACTTCTGCCTTTAATCTAAATCTACCCTCTCTTAGTTTAAAACCATTACCCCTTGTCCCAGGCGAAAAATGTGTCCCCACCTTTGTTATAAGCCCCCCATATGTACAGAAAGTCTGCACTGTGCCATCCCAGGCAGTGGGACAACAAGAGACCTGGCTATAGAAAGTCAGGGAATTTCTCCAGCTGCAGCTTCTCTCAACAGCTTTGCACAACTGGAAAGTTTGCATCTCCAAAGGAGTGACCCTAGTGCCAGGTCACCTCCATGCCCCAGCCACAGGCAAACTCCCAGGTTCATACTTGCAGGCTCAAAACCAGACCAAGTCTTGGCAGCAGTGGGTCATTCAGCACTCCAGAGTTATCATACTGACCATTTGTAACACCCTTGGTGTTTCACCAAAGCCCCAATTATAACACATCCCATGAACAAGGGTTCCCAAGCACCTGCCTGAGCTACCCCACCCCTCCTGGCTGCTTCAGGAGACGATGGGAGAGCTGCAGAGTGCTGCAGTGCAGCACAGCCACTCCAGAAGCTCTTTATTTACTTCCATATTTTGAGAACGTGGAGAGGTGAAGTGGAAAGATAAATGGAATACAGCAATATTGTAAAAAGCTGCTCCTTTCTGTATGAATTTTGAATGGATACCATATGCTTTAGCATGCTGTCTTGATTCTGTGCTAAGATATTATTTACCAGCCTGCCTCAGCAAGACAATCTCTGCAGAATAATTATTTTTAATTTAAAAAGACAAGTATAAGAGTAGTTTCTACCAGTGTGTGTTGCTTTGAACTTATGATCATCCATTACTCCCAAATTTTTTTATTATGATAGTTCTTTCACCATTTTCACCAAATGCTTTCTCCTCCAGGTCACTCAAGAAGACAGTAAACAGCACCCATTTCTTGGTAATTAATTTTTACTCTGATAAGAAGTTATTTCTACCCTGGTTTCTTTTTCTAAACCTGTTTCAAATCTCTAATAACATTTTCTCTTCCCATCACTACTTCGGGCTCATTCACAGGTTCTTGAAGGAGCTTTTCTTTCTTCATGAATTTTTGAAGTCCACATGTCCACTGGCTCTCCCCTATCACAGTTTTATTATTCTCTACTAATAAGTCATCAGGGTGAAAGGTTTCTTTGCATGGTATAACCCTTTAATACCACGTTGTTTTTTCATAATTTTATCTTTCAGTTGATTTATCTGGTTTTCCTGGTGTATTTTCACTGCCAGACACAGAGGAGAACAGGTCCCATTAGTCACCATTCCCAGCCACTCTGCTGCTCTTTCAGCACTATTTTGGGCACGAGGGAGTGAGGAAGTGCACAAGAGGTGATGTCAACAGCACAGGGGCACAGCAATAATTTGAGCAAATGCTTTTTTCACAGAAGAATGCACACACTACAAGATGCTTTCCTAAACCAATTTCTCTCCCCTGTTCAGAGAACCTGAATAAAAACAGAAAACCCAACATCTGCAGCCAAAAGCTGTTCTCCCAGGAGCGTGGGGAGGTGCTTCAGGTGGGGGCTTGGACTGCTCTACCTAATACACTTCTACCTAATTCACCTAGTGACACAACCTTAACCATACAGTATTAATTTCAAAGTTACCACACTACAGGGGAAGTCTTTTCTAGGGTTTAAGATCAAATGAGGTGTATCAAATGAGGGGATCGAAACTTGTTAAAGCAGAAACAGTGAAATTCTCAGAATTCAGGGTTCCAACAGCCAGGGACTGATGCCCACACCATGGGATTGGTGCCCACACTATGGGATTGATGTTCATAGCCAGTGACTGACATCCACACCCTAGGATTGATGCCCATGGCCAGGGACTGATGCCCACAGCCAAGGATTGATGCCCACAGCCAGGGACTGATGCCCACACCATGGGATTGATGTCCACACCATGGAATTGATGTCCATGGCCAGGGATTGATGTCCACACCCTGGGACTGATGTTCACAGCCAGGGACTGATGCCCACACCATGGAATTGATGCCCACACCATGGCATTGATGTTCACAGCCAGGCAGCCCCAGAACCAGAGCTGTGGNGGCCAGGGACTGATGCCCACAGCCAAGGATTGATGCCCACAGCCAGGGACTGATGCCCACACCATGGGATTGATGTCCACACCATGGAATTGATGTCCATGGCCAGGGATTGATGTCCACACCCTGGGGCTGATGTTCACAGCCAGGGACTGATGCCCACACCATGGCATTGATGTCCACGGCCAGGCAGCCCCAGAACCAGAGCTGTGGGCCCTGCAGCCCCAGGGGACTGAGCACCAGATAAGCAGCACAGAGCAGATGGTGAGGGCAGGGAGCACGAAGAAGGAGCCCAAGTCCTGCTCTCCCCTGCTGCCCCGCAGGCTCAGGGGCTGCATAATTATTCCTGTGGAGCCAATAAAGCTCGTTGAGCTCATTGTCCTCCAGATAACAGAGCTCAGGCCTGGAGGACTGGGAGGACTGACCTCTCATGCCAGTTCTGACTGAAGCAAAATCCCCTGGAAAAATCCTGCTAATGAATGGTGCATATTATCTCATCTTTCCCACGTCTGTTTTTTGTTCGTAACTAAATCCCCCATTTGGGAAAAAAAAAAAGAAAAATAGGAATAGTAAAAGGCAAGATAGATCTTACACCCACTCTAGGTGAAAAATCCTTGTTCTGAAGTATTCTTCAAGATAAAAAATTAGAAAAGCATCTTGAGCTAGTACTAATTTTCTATTTAGCATAGATTACGTGGATAATTTTAAAACTGTTAATAACAATGAGATTTGCATTTATCTCAAAGAATAATTCAAAAGTAAGCAAACATTTTCAAAGTGCAGTTAAAGACTGTAGTGAGATGCCTTTGGTTTTTGGGTTATTAGGGTGAGGGAAGAAAAAACAATAATATGGCTGGAGGATATCAGAGCACAATAGTCCCTGGGATTCTTTAATTATAGAAATAGTTTAGATTGCTTAGACAGCACAGTGAGCTGCAGAGTTGTGTTCTACACACTCAGTAAAAGGTATTTATACAGATAGAAACGTGTTTACTCACACACACACAGTGCTTGCTGTTAACCAGGGAATTAGAACTACATCTAAGAGTACAGAATATTACTTTATATCTACTCTGTAACATTCAGCAAGGCCTGGCTGCACATTCACAGGGGAGAGGGTGTGTCTGTGGCTCGGAGCAGCGAATGCTTTGGTTATTAGCCCTGCTTATTTCTCCGTATTCAGTCTGAGCAAATCTCCAGGAGCAGGCCTGCAGTTCCAGCCCCGGATTTTAATCGATTTGCCGCAGCCCGAGGAGCCCTGAGCACTGGGAGAGCCCTCAGCTTCCTCTCTGCACCTCCCCACATGTGCAGGCCTGCCTCAGCCAGCTCGGAAAATCTGCGGGGACTGCATCCAACCTTTTTCCCTCCTCATCTCCTTTAGACACACTTTTATGGAACACATTTCTCTGGAGCTTTTGCCACTCCTGGCAGAGCTGAGGGTGGATGGAGGCTGTTGTTCTCTGCCCCTGAGCAAAGCTGTCACTCCTTCCCTTACTGAGACCTTGGTTATCACTGGCACTGTGGTTAAAGCACAGTGTGAGGAGGCTTTTGACAACCTCTCACACTCAGAGGGCCCTTGGTTAATTTCCTTATTTTTTAATTAATTTCCTTATTTTTTAAGCTCCGTCAAGATACAGATACTATATACAAAAATGAATAATCACTACTGCAGCCTTGGGTGAAGTGTCAGAGATGAGAAAACAAGAAAGAAGGAAATACTGTTGTGCTGCATGACAGTTCTATCACACCATTTCTCACCAGCCTCTGTTACCTGCTTGTTTGCCTTTATTCACTCCTGGTGCAGGCTTTTCTTGGGGAAAAGTGTAAGCTTGAGCTGTGTCATAACTCACCTGCTACTGAGTGAAAACAGCTTTTTGGTTGAAGGCCAGTAAGAGCTGAGAAGGGAAAAGAAGCAGTTCCAGCCAGGCAAGAAGTCATGAACTTGTAACCAGATGTAGAACATGGCACCAACCACCATGAGATTCTCAAGGTGTGTCACCCTGAGTGAATCAGGGGGTATTTGCTCACTCTGAGTTATTGCAGGCAGGGAGAGGTGAAAAAAACATAATATATGTGATGCCACTCACAGCCTAGCACTAAGGACCCTGGCACACCAGACATTTCCCCATTACAAACTGGGAAAATTTCACAGATTTGATTATTCTAGGTGATCAAAATAAGGCATTTACAAGATAGATGCTTGCTCAGAATATTTTAAAAGTGTAACCTTCTCCCTCTCAGAGCAGGAGGGACTGCCATTCACGTTGGTGGGATTGCTGCTTGAGCATCAAAAAGGAGCCAGAAACTTAGTTTCATATAATGGCACAAACTCACAATGGAAAAAACAACAAGGCTTTCTTGGCCTGTCCACAGCTCCAGATATTCAGCCTTATTTCCCTTGCTCATTTTCAGCCCATTTATTCCTAGATAAACCCTCTGGCTCTACAGTGAATAATCCTCTTCTCCCTTGGGATTCAGAGTGAAAAGGGAACATGTCACTCTGTATGACAGAAAGAACTGCTAAAATAAAGATGCCACTGAGGATCGAATTTTTAGCATACGTCTCTTTTGGGGTGTGAATAGCACCAGGATGCAGTAATAGGGGCCACGTACTTCTAGGTCACCAGGTCAGATGTGACTGCATCCTTCAATAATTTTGACAGCCTGCCATCTGTGACACAAGGAGCAGGTGTTCATGTGGAGCTCGGTCAGTACATGGCTACCAGCAACACTCTAAAATCAACCATTTCCAGCAAACAGCAGCACAACCCTGGAGCCTTCTTGTGGACAAGGAGCCTTGCTGCCTTGAGAGGAAAACAGATTTATCACAGATTTTTACCACAGCCAGGATCTGCCTAATAGCAATGTGCCAATGAATACACAGCACCAAAGCTCTTGGGATGGCAGGCAGGAGGACAACACCTCCTCCAGAACCTCAGAGTGAGGCAAAGCAATGGCAAAATATCCAGCAAAGTCTGCAAGATTATGTTCTCCTTCACTGTTCTCCTTCACTGTTCTCCTCCCTTGCTCTACACACAGAATTATTGGTTTGCATTGAAAGGGCTCTTAAAGATCTTCTTGTTCAATTCCCCTGCCAGGGGCAAGGACACCTTCCACTATTCCAGGTTGCTCCAATTCCTGTCCAGCCTGGCCTTGGACACTTCCACAGATGTGTCATCCACAGCTTCTCTGGGCAACCTGTTTCAGTTCCTCACCACCCTCACAGGGAAGAATTTCTTCCCAATATCTAATTTAAATATGACCTCTGACAATTTAAATCCATTTTCCCCTGTTTCATCACTACATATCTTGGGGAGTGGTTGGAGACCACACTGATGGCAACCAGGCCAGTAAACTGCTCAAAGGGGAACAGGTTTGATCAAGACTTCAGTTGCTGAGATCAGCCTGCTTCTTCTTTAAAAAGCACAGGAATTAGGATTCAGAGTGTTCCAGATAGGCCCCTTTTCACCCAGATTCTGTGGCCCACAGACACGAGGAAACAGAAATTAATAAGCATAAGGTTTCCGAATAACATCTTGGAGAGTCTTCTGAATATTTTATCATAAGTACTTAGATACACATTCATGGCAGCTCAGCTTGTTCATTCTAGCAAGAGCTAAAACCCTTGCGGGATACCTGCGGACTAATTGGTTTTGTCTGAGTTAGTGTCTAGTCACTGCATGAATCAGGCACTGCTCAACCTCCAGCTTAGACTAAGAGCTCCCTAAAGATAGAGAACTAGGCTGTGTTGTCTGGCTGTAAGTGACTTGGGTTCAGAAGTTCTCCAGTCCATACATTATTACTAATCCTCCTTGCATGACACACGGCTGCTGCAGAGGAGTAATCTCACGCAAGCACCCTAAGCCAGAGCATCTGCAGCAGCGCTGGGAGCAGTGAGGCTGGGAGGTAATCCCCATCCTGAGCGATGGGGAGGCAGCTCTGGGCAGGGATCCTGCCTGCACAGCTCCTCTGCCAATCCAGACTTGTGCTCTCAGTATCAAATGGGAGATTTATGCGAGGCCTGGCAAATCTCAGCAGTGAACGGGAAGCATTGAGAGGGAAGGACTGAGAAAGAGATGCAAACCAGACCCAGATTTATTGTCCCACTTTGTGCAGCAGGGAGGGAGGGTGGGATTTGCTGCTCCCTTGTGCCATGGCTGCTGCAGGACCTTGAGCAGAAGGTGGGACACGGAACACACTTGCACCCCTCTCCTGCTCTCCCCTCCCATTTCCTCTGGGGCTAAATCCCAGCTTTACACAAGTGCACGAAGCTGCTTTGTTCTGGGGTTACTGCAGTGCAGTTTTCAGTACTCAAAAGGGCAGTCAAAGTCTCAGAAGGACAAGGAGTTCTGCCATCCTTCCCCTCAACATGTGTAATAACACAAATACAAATTTGCTTGATCTGTAACCTTGAACCTCATGCCTCAGGGTGTAAGTCAGCTATTGCCAGGGCTCTAGAGGGAATAGCTTCCCTCTGATCTTCCAGCAATGCAGATGCTGCTGGGTACAGCCACAGAGGTATTCACCTACTTCCTGAGCACCAATTGCAGATTACAGCTGTTGGAGGCATATGTATATTTTGGTACAAACCCTGTTCTTTGTCTCATTGATACAATTTCATTAACATAATCAATAGGTCTACACTATCCTTGAAGAGTTTGGTTCACTGCTGGTATCAACACCTGAGTGATTAACTTTTTACTTTTTTTTTTCCAAATACCAGCTTAAAATCAGTGCAGCAGCTCCAAAGTTTGGTTGGTTTGTCCAGTGCAACTTGTATGGATGACCCTAACAAAGATTTCTGCTACTACTGCAGTACTGAAGAGATGCTTTATCAATTAATATATTGACTTTCATCACAAAGTCCCAACCTTAAACTTGTTGTTAGCTTAGTCATCCTGCTTCTCCTTCCCTGGCTGCTGCCCTTCCCCAGTGCAAGAAATCTAAAATGAAATGGCAACTTTTTGCCCAGGAGAGGTGGGCTGGCCCCTGAGGCACTGGCATCAGCTTTGCAGACAGAGAATGAACTCCACTCATCACCTGCCACTTGATATCCTTATCAAAGCTAAGGCTGCTAGAGGGGACCATTTTGTTAAGACTGGAAATTCTTTGGGGAGCAGAGTCACAAGTGCCCTGACATATGGAAATGTATGTAATTTCATCTGATGAGACAGCCAGCACTCGGATGGGGCAGCAGCACTGTCTGGGCAAGGCAGCAGCCAATAAACAGAGCATGGGTGACTTCTCCCTGTGCTTGAAGATTTCAAAGGCCAGAAGAGATCACTGCATGATATTATGGCTAAAACCACAATCTGTTCCCTGCTTGTTGACCAGAATATCTATATTTATGTGGAACTGAAGCATACAAACTCTCCCTGCTCCAAACAGCACCTTATTCTGCTTATTTGGTGATGACAATTGATGGGCGACACAATGGGGTCTTTAGTTAATTAAGACATGGCAATAAAACAGCTGGAGAAGGAATCCCATACAAAAAAAAAAATCTTAATGCCAAAGTACAACTGAGCATGTCTGGTGAACTTTTTGCTACACCAGAGTATCACCCACTCAGCCAATGTCAAAAAAAGGGACTGATTTTTGTCACTACATCTCTTCATGCACTTGCTGAACAACTCACTGACCTTGGAATAAAATACAGGGCAGCAAAAAAATTTCAGTATGTACAGAAGACATCAGCTCTTACAGGTGCTTGTTAAAAGCAGGAATGAATGACTGAATACAGACAGCCCCCACCTGCAAAGCAAGGTGCTGAAAGCAGCTGCACTGGGCTGCCAGTGATGAAACAGCCTCCTCTTTTCCAGAAAACACCAACCCTTTGTACACCATGGTGAGAAAGAAGCTCAAGCACGAGCAGGACAGTAAATCTACACAGCATTTGCAAAGTTAGTTCAGGCTACTATATTCAAAATATCTGAACGCAACTTCATCCACAGTCTCAAATTCTACTTTCTAATTTGGTTTATTAACAACACGAGGCAGAAACTGTCATCATGTGTTTATAAAGTAGCCAGTGCTCCCAGGAATCCAGACTTATTTGGGACATTGGCTAGAACCAGGAGTTTAAAAAAGGAGGAAGAATCTACCAAAATAACTGCTTTCCAACATGATCCACAGATCTGACCAAATTAAATCCCGAATGTGGATATTTTAATTATATGTGTTACACATCTCAGCACAACAACAGGTGTAGCTGTGGAACCAAGTGCTGAACTTGGTTCATTACAGCATTTGTTTAATGCACTGAATTCTTTGACCAATACCATTTCCTATACAACCATGGACATGCCAAAGTTAAATTTCTGTTATGATCCCCTGTCATGACTCATTTTTGGACAATTAATTGAAAAACCTCTTGAGCTCAGGGGTGTCCAACAAGAGGCAATGATATTCTCCAAGAAGGAAAGGAGCTTGAGTACAGACAGGCACCAGGCATTAGAAAAATGTGCAAGACCAAGTTAAATAAACTACTTAAACACAAGATGCTAATTTAGCATTTTCAAGGGCCATATTTCTATAGTGAACTCAAGACATAAAAAGAAATAGAATTTCATTAAAATACCCTAACCTCACTGTTGTTTTGAGTACTACATTTATTCAAACACAGCCCATCCAGCTCTCAATTAGCTGCATTCTCACTCCAACTGCAGCAGGTCTGCAGTGCATAGAAATGTAATTATTCACACACCACCCTGTCATTGCCACCACTGTCTGTACTTCTAAAGCATCTTGATTACTCTACTGATGAGCACTATGGAAATGACTATAAATAAAATAATCATCTCCCCTCATTAAGTTCCAGCTCATGGACTGAGGAAGGATGATTTTCCTTTGTACGTCCCTTTTGTAAATTTTATCATTTCACAACAGAGGGAGTAACGTGCCTCTGATGAGACTCAAAGAGACAGACTGTCAGGATTCTTGTCAGTATTTCAGCTTTGAGCAGCTTGCATTTTTGCATGAATATTTCCTCCTGAAAATAAAGTGCTGTTTGTCAGAATTATGCATTCAGTAATCTCTTTCTAATGTCAGCATCAGACATGCAAAACCCCCTAATGTCATGTCAGGAGGTCAGATTTTATAGAGCAGTATGTCATGGAAACCCCAACAGCAAGCACTGCACCCACAGCAGAAACTTCTAGCTCTAACTTCCACACCAAGAACACACATATATAAAAAAAACAAGCATTGAAGGAAACCTTGCAATAAACACAAAGCCTTGGTGAAGCAGGTTTGTTCTTCAGGAAGCTTCAACAGCAATCGATGCTGCAAACAAAGATCAAACATCCTATTATTGCCAAATCATAGTCACATTTTATCAGTAGCTGCAATAGTGGGTGTACATTTGCACACACTGAAACTCCCAGCAGTGTCTCCAGCACACAGTGAAACATCACATTTCATAAAATGGTGAAGTGTAAAGCCAGTGAAACAGGTTAAGTGTCTTATCAGGGCTGATCCTATCCTCCTGTCCTGCTCTCCAGCCAGAGGTGGAGGGGAAGCACCACTTGCTCCTGCAAGCAGCTAAGAGGGGGAGAGGAGAACAGTTTGGTGGAAGCTCATGGAGCACCCCTATCTTCACACCATCCAATCTGCCAGCAGTTCTCAAAGAACTGAGGCCACTCACAGGTTCAGGTTAAGATCCTCATTCCCAGCTGTGAGAGCAACAAGACTCTATGTACCAGCAGGAGCAGGGAGCTGCTCTCAGGCCAGCACCACTTAACTATTCACTCTGTGATCCAAAAAGCATGGTCCTGTGCCCATGTGCGATCACCTCAGGCAGCACAGGTCATTTGACTCCCTCCTTCCTCTTTCCCTAGTCCCTCCCAAGGTTTCCACCACTCCTTGTATGCTGGTTTATAGCATGTTACTGTGCCTATGAGCAGAGTAGCTGGAGAGTCACCCTCTCATGCTCAAACTAGACATCTCAGGAAGGAAAAGTGTTGCCTTGAGACAAGCGGAAAGGAAAGCTTTGACAGGCAGATGAGCTTTTTGTGCATCTAAAGCTAGAACCAGATGCTAATTAATGTGCAGGACACAGAGGATGGGACAAAGCAAGAATCACAGAATGGTTTGGGTCGGAAGGCACCTTAAAGATCATCCAGTTCCAGCCCCCTGCCATGGGCAGGGACACCAGACTATCAAACAGGTTGCAGTGACATGCTGCTTTCAGCTCCCAGGCACTGCACCTGAACTGTGCAGGACACTGTATGAACCTCTGTTTGGGGTTGGAAGGAAGAACATTTTTATATGTCAGGTCTGCATGTTCTTGGGCAGAGCCAGTAAATGAATGATTTTTCTCCAGAGACAGGAAAGAGTTAATTTAAAGCAAGAGTATCAATCCCTAGAATAGCCAGCATCCAAACCCACACAAGAGCTGCCTCACTCCAGAATCTGAAGCAAGACAAATTGTGACAAAAATAAAATTGTTCCTCAATTACAATAAACAGAAATGTTAAATCAAGCTCAGAATTGTCCTTGAAGAATCTAGCTCTTCCCAGTTCTAAAAATTATCCCCCACATTCCTTTCAGGTTTTTCATAGATACAGCAATATGAAATGGCTCGTTGATGTGTAGCTGCTAACAAGACACAGATGTTTCCTTCGGTTCCAGGAACGTGTAGACATGAAGCACATTATGATGACCCTCTAAATATTTCTGACTCTTTCTGCAAGCTCTGTCCTCATGCATTTAGTCAAGAAAACGCAACACAGTGCCATGCTCTCCCTGCTCACTGTGGAGCTGGCCAGAAGAGCACGCTTGGATCAATTACTTCATCTTAGCAAGCCTTCATCAAAGGGCAAGGAAAGTCAAGCAGCACGTTTTCACTGAGTGGACCCAAAGCTCGAGAGTTCTTCCAGTGACTCCAGAGGCAGATCAGCTGGTGGCTGTGAGCCCAGCTCCCCCTGTTATTTATTGAGCTGGCCCAGCAGACACGCACCGCACGCGGCGCAGGGCGAGCATCTGTTCCACCCAGACCCACGGCTGCATTCTTTACTTGATATTAATATCAGGGAAAATTTAGTAACCTAACCACTGGCATGAGAAGCCATACTTCTAAGGGAACAGATGGCAGCAATCATCTCAGCTTAATTTTAGGCTTCAAAAAATTGTTGAGTCAGCAAAGCCGCAAGATAAGAGCAAGAAAAAGACGTAACATCTGTAAAAATCTCCTACCTGTTTCCCATCCAAGGTATAGAGCTTTTTGACCACCCCTGTCTCCAGTTTGATAGCTTCAGTGATATCAGTGAGGACTTGCTCGAAGGAGTGGGCAGTCTTCTTGTTCAGGAGCACGCGCACGGCCTTGCGGGGCTTCACGCCGCTGCGGATGATGGTCACCAGCTTGGGCCGCACGAAATCCTTGTTCTCCTTGGCCTGGGCGCTGTTGCTGCTGGCCAGGGACTGAGGTGCTTTCTGGTTGGCAGAGGTCTTCACGTTGACAGACCAGTTGGGGTTGACGTTCTTGGTGTATTCCACCTTCTTGAAGAAGTTGTCGGACGAGCAGACGTAGCTCTCCCCTTTTGGAAGAAATGGGAATCTACAGTCACTAGCAGAAGGCTGCTGGAAAACAGGCACTATGCTCCTCCCCCTTTAATCATGCAAACCATCCATAATTGTTTTCATTAGCACTTCCATGACAGCTTGTTATTAAACCATTGTGCCTTATTTTAATGCTATATTTATGATTATTTAAAGCATTACTACTATTTCCACAAAGTCAGTAAGTCAGCCACCAGCAAATACATACCACCACCCAATCACATGAACCAGGGGTTAAAAAAGGTTGAGTTGTAAAGGTATTTAGGTACTTGAAGATGCAACCAAGCTAAGAGCATCAAAACACCACATTCATTTGACCACCCCCAATATTTTGTACATTTGCCAGCTTCCTCTTTATCTTTACAGGCCTAGCTACTACTTCAGTGTGTCATTCCCTGCCAAGAGGACATCAACATTCATCCACAAAGTTCCTCCTGCATCATGCCTGAAAAATAATGAAAATCTTGTACTGAATAGTCTGTACTAAAAGTAGAGTTGATAAATCTAGCAGGCATAACAAATATGCATTGTTAGAGCATCAGTGGGTTATTAGAGAACAGACCTAGTGGCAGCTGAGATTAAACACTGCACCAAATACCACTGCTGGCTTTTATATGGGTGGTACCAACCAAAAATACATTAAATCCAAATTTAGACATGGTAGAGAAGGGTTACAGTGTCTTGTTAGTAATTCACAAAAAGCCCTTCCCTATCCCACCCAAAATTAGTTTCAAGCTTTGTCTGTAATTTACAGGATCCTCTCTATCTAAGTTTTTAAAAGCACCTTAAAGGATTTGTAGGAGCTCCTTTTGGGCCTGCAGATCTGATGGATGTTGGAAGAGTTATTACCAGAATGAGACTGTAAACCAGTATCCCTAAGGGAATGTGGCTGTCTAGTCTGAAATGACTCAGGCTGCTGAGCACTTGAGGATGCACTGAAAAAAGTCACTCACTGCTGGAGAAAGCAGCTTTTGTCTCGCCAGTAGATAAAATTTTAATAGGAACTGAAGGCATGACATGGGTACCTGTAGGATTTCAGAGTTTCTGGTGGGTTTTTTCCCTTGGCTGATCTTACAGAATTAAGTTCTTCATTATTACAATGTGTTTGAAATCAAACTATAGATTTAACTATTTTGAAAAATAACTTTTAAAAAAAGAGATTCCTTCTTCACATAACCAGATTGGCTGCATTTCCTTGTCTGTCCCTGACTGGAAACCCCAGGGCTCAGACATCTTTGAGAAGCCAATCCCACAGCCAAGTCTGGCCTCCCATCCCGGGATCTCTAGGGCAGGATTTGACATCCAATTGGCAAAGGCATCAATAGGGATTTCCAAATATCCCACTGCTTTCCACATGGCCCAGGCATGTAACATGTCCAGTATCAGGTTCATACAGTCATCCCTCTGCTGACTAAAGTGCACTTCTGGTGGGGACACCAGGTCAATCCCTTCATAGAACACTTGGTGAGACCACAACAGGCACACAATAAACAGAAGATTTTACAGGCCTATAACAGCACTCTGTGTATTTCTGTCCCTATTACTGGTAAGGGTTTGATGTCACAAGCAGCCATAGAAAAGATGCAAGATTCCAACTTATTTTAACCCCAACTTTGTACCCAGTTTGCCACAAAGTGATTCACACTCGTGGTGCTTACATCAGCAACTGCAGCTCTTCTCCATCAGTTGCATAAAAATGAACAAAATCATTTATCAACAGTAAGTAGATATTCTGTTTTCCCTTCTAAAGACAGAATGGAAGTACAGAAGGGAGAAGAGAGCTGACAAGGTCCATGATGAACACTCAGTCAGGCGCTTTGTCAACCAGAGCACCCCAAACTAACACAATAATCCCAGAAGCAGGGTCTGTTGTCTTGAACAAACAGTAAAAATCTCTTCTTGCTGTCAGCAACAGCCCTCAATAAACTGACCATGTAGGAGTGCCCATAGCTGGAGCTCCTTAATCCCTTACATTTTGTGAATCTGACTCAATGGAAACTTAAATATACCCCACAGAACACCACACATGATACAAAATTCCCTCTGGGGATATCGTTTTCCAGAAGCTTTGAATACTTCAAATCTTTCTGATTAATAAGTGATAAGTTGTGGTTTATTCATCTGCTTCAGCCAAGTAACACCTGGTGCAGAGCAGGCCCAGGCTTCTCTCCAGTTTCACACCAGAGTGTGGAGGGCAGCAAGGGGAGTTCAGGATGCTCCCAGGGAATTAACCATCCTAAGAACCTGAGCCCTCCCAAGCCCATAATCCCTGGGCAGCAGAGCCCTTCTATGTGTGCTCAGCAGAACTGTGCATTATCCCTTGAGAAAAGGGATTTCTGTGTTTAAATGCTAAAAATAAATGATTTGAATGCTGCTGTCACCCCTGCCCCAGGCTTCCCTGTGCAAGCTCCTGACCTCACCTGCACCCCTGCTTCCCTATGTGAAAACCAGAAGTAGACCATCAGCCACTGAAGTGTGGCAAGGCTTGGCTTCCCTCTGTATTTGACTTTCATGTGTATTACTGACATAGTGAAAGGAAGTGTATATTTGCACTGTGTCCTATAAACACATGAGGTGGTGGAGCATCTTTTCCTTTCCTAAGTTCCATATTTTAAAGCAAGTGGAAGAGAGTCTTGGTGTGTTTGGTACAGTACTATTGCTCTTAGTTCCTGCTGAATCCTTTGAAACTCCTCACTGCACACCACAGCTGTGTGTGTATTTACACCAGTGTACACCAAAGGCAACAGGGCCATGAAGGCAAAACTTGCAGGGTTTGTTTCCACAGATGTGATCTCAGGTAGTTGTGCAGATCCACACAACACTGGCCTTTCAAGCTGTGCTCACACTCACAAGTGGAAAATGGAATGTGCCCTTTCTCCCTTTGTTTCCTTTAACTCAACCCCTAACAAATATTTTTTGGGGGGTTCTAAAACTGGAGAGAAATTTGCTTGGAGTGACACTCCAGAACAGCATTTCAGAGTAGCAGCTCTTCTCAGCATCATTTCTGCAGTTACAGCAGCACAGCTCCAGGGAAGAGGAGCTTTTCTTTCCTTCCTCCATGACCTAAGGATGTGACCTGAAGCTTTAACTTAATTTAAAAATCACTTCAACTAATGTCTTCCCTAACTCAGTTTATGACCCTCAAATAGCAGAAAAATTATCATTCAAGTTCCTCAGTGTGGCACATCCATCTGCCAGCCAGGAATACAAATTTCACTTCCCCCAGTAGAGTTTTACCCAAACCTTACCACAGTGGCACTGGGCAAACATAGGCTGAAGACCTGTGAACTTTCCAGCTTTGAACATCTATAGGACGGCCAGGTGACCATAAAAAAGAGAAATCTTATGGAGGTTAGTGCTACCAGAGAGAGAGGAATGATTTCTTGGTTTCTCTGCCACATCTAAGCTAAGCCTATAATGAGAAGTCAAGGTGTACCACTGTGCCAGTCACAGCAATATAAGTGACAGACACAGCGTGGTAGCAGAAGATGTGCACAGCATAACACAAGGAATGGGAAGTGGATGTGAGGTTTTGTAAGGAGCAAAAGAAACAACTCCAAGAGGCCTATTGCTCCCCAGCCCTAAGCACAAAAATCTGTGCACAAATGTTTTCAGGAACACACATCTCGAGCCAGCAAGCAGCTGTGCACACATGCAGAAATCCAGCTGTGAGCCATGAGAATGTACAAGGAGCAGCCACATCATCAACTCCAAACCAAACCCCAAATGGGAGCCCCAAAGACACTCATGCACTGGGGGTGGGGAGCAGCATCCTGACAAGACCCAGTGTGCTGCTGAACACCCCTGTGGTGCCAGGGACAGTGTTGGTGTAGGGCAGGGCCAGGTCAATGCACGGTGCCCTCTCTGTACCGCAGGGTGATGTGCGTTGTCACCATGCCAGTGTCACAATCCTGCCATGCCACCAAAACAGCCAAGGCATTTCCTTACTCTTTCTGCCTGCCCTTAGCAATGGATGGGATGGGTGCAGACCTTAGACCTTCTGTCTGATCATCACATTTGCCATTTGAAGCCAGGCTTGTATCAAACCGAATTACTCTGCCTTCGAGTGTGTGACACATCCCAGTGCTACCCATTTGATGGAAGCACAAGGAGATTATTCAGCTCCTAAAGAAGGGATGATCTCAGCAAAGATAAGGTTTGCCTTAGAGAAGGTTCCTTAGAAAAACCCTAAGCTGCAGATGAGCACTAATCCTTCAACCCTCTTACAGCAGCTCCCTGTGACAATACCAGAAATGACAGGCTGTGCTTTCAGAAAAAAGTTATCCCTCCTCAGCATGCACCAGCAACTTTCCAAGGATAATGAACTGCGGGCAGAAGTCTTTTGAGAAAAATCAGGGAAGCTGGATTGAGGCCATTTTGAATGTCTAACTGTTAGCAGTTATTCCAGGAACAGTCTCTGTGGGCAGCAGTCAATTATTTTGGCTGTTAGCTCTGCAGTTGCAAAGTTGAGATTGTGCTACTGTGCCCAGCTTTCATGTCCCATGGAATTTACTAGGACTGCAATAGGAATTAAGTGGACTTAACACCTTGCAGAGTTCATTCCATATGGTGTTGGAAAAGGCCTTTAGCTTCAAATGCATGAACTTCCTTCTGCTTTATGAGTTAGAAAGAACTACTCCAACATGGCAAAATGAACCCTGGAAGAGCTCCCTTCCTTTGGCTCTTCCACAGGGAGCTCTCCATGAAGAGAAGCATCTCTTGAAGAAGTGAAAGAAATGTGATTAGAAATCGCCTTCAAAACCACACGATACCTGTAAAGAATTTTGGGACCACACCAGTCCTGGCGTGGCACCCAGGATGAGCCAGCAAATAAAACAGAACCTCAAGGACAAGTTTAGTTATGTAGGATGGAATTAGCTGAGCTATCAGGGCAACAACCACAGAAAACAATTCCACAGTTTACCAAGGTTTTAGTGTTGGACTACATGGATTTCACTTTTCCAGGCAAACTGGAACACACAAGCCCTGGGTGGAGATTCCTACATGTTTCCTACAAACCCCTCAGTCCCAGCACACACCAAGCTCTGTACAGTTCCAGGGTGGAGCCCCTCCTATGATTATTTTAAATACTCCTGGACAAGATTTTGGAAAACATTCCCAAGGGCATGACAGGATACAAAAAGCTTGGAATCACTTTCTGGAATATCTCACACAGCCCAAGAACATTTGCAATGAAACCACACTGAGCAAAACTAAATCCTATTCATCTTTTTCTAGTGTTTGATCTGAAGCAAGGGCAAACTTCAAACAAGTAGCCCAGGAGAGGGCATAAATCCACCCTCAGATGGGCTCTCTGAGCACAACACAAGAAGGGCTGTGCCCTTCCCAACAGCCCGAACTCCCAGGAGTTCAAAAGGGAGAGGCTGTACAGCTTCAGCTAAAGCTTGAGTCTCTCCAGTTCTAGTTTTAATCTCTGTCTGCATTTCTGCCTTTGCTGACCATGTCTAGTCCATGCTATATTTGCATCTGAAGTGTTTATTTCCACAAGTATTTCTGCCCCTGACCATGCCCAGCAAAGGACACTTCATTCACATGAAATGAGTCACTGCCTGGAAGCAGGTCACAATTCCACTAATAAAAAATAACTCCAAACCAATGACCAGACCCTGAAACAGACTCAGCAATGGCTTCAGCACTCAGGAGTCTGCCTTGTGCTTTTCCCTCACTCCCAGGTTGTGTCTCACTGTCTCTGTTGTTATGGCAAGAAATTGAATATGGGAAAGCAGAAAAATTATGGAGAGGTATAAAAAAGCCCTTTGTCCCACAAAGAACTCATTTATGGGACAATGGGGACTGGAACAAGTGGCCAAGAGCAGCATTTCTTAAGCCACCTTTGCTGCTGAAGTCAATGCACAACATCAGCTTCCACCTCTGCCCAGCCCTCCATGCAAAGACAAAGAATAATCAGAGCTGAGGTGGGACAACTTCTCATCACACTGAGTCTACAAGAAAAGGCTCAAAATGAACCAAGGACCAAACCACCCTGTCCAGATGTCAAAGGAGACAGATTTTAGCAGGAACTTGAATGAAGTGTGATCTGCTCTATGATCACCTCGAGAAAGGCTGCAAAGGATGGCACATGGTTATTTTAGGATCTTTCATATGCAAGTTTTATCACAGCACAAGGCACAGAATTATCTGCTCCAAGTGACTCACCAATAAATGCAGCTTCATAGATCGACTTCCTGAAGCCTCTGTCACTGGAACCAATGATATATGGAAGGGAATAGAGATCACCTGGTGCTCTTTTCCATAAGATTCATTTGCTGATTAAAGCAGCCAGGATAAATAGCAGCACTTGGGCCCAACGTGCACTCCTGCCTCAGCCAAGCCAGTGAGACACAAGTGGCAGATGCTGTCAGCAGTTTACCTGTGCCAGGATCAGCTGTAACAGAGCTGATGCTGCACTGCCCTTAGCCAGCACACAGACTAAAGATGAATAGAGTCCTGATCAATGGCAGCAAGAGCATTATTTGCAAATATATTAACACTGAATGCTGAAAATGGGGAGTCAGCATTGAGATAATGGCCACAGTGATGGAAGATGGCCATTAGGCCTGAAAGGAAGGGGAAAAAAAATGATCAGGCAAGTGGATTTTGGGAGAAGGTCATTGGGAGACCAGACAGCCCCCGGTACAGTGTGAGAAAAGCAGCCTGTGACCAGTGAGGGAGAACTCAGCTGGCAGCAAAAGGCCCCTGAGTGACAGAGTTCTCTGTGGGCTTCCAAAACGAGGTGAGGTGTTAGGGGGCAGCACAGGAAAGGACCAAGAAGCACATCCCAGCTGGCAGGTGGGAGAGAACTGAACAAAGAGTAAGAGAAACTTCACTTGTTCCATCTTGGACAGGCTGGGAAGTAAAGCATCCAACCAGAACCTTGTGAGAATAACCCTGAATGCCAAGGGAGAGCTCTGGGTCTGGAGGACAAAGGAGCATTTCCAAGCCCCAGTTAATTAAGCAGCACAGTGTGGGTTTGGTTCACCTGAAATGTCTGTCTCTAGGATATTGGCACTGTGCAATAACATTCTCTTCCCCCCAGAACTACATTCAGGCTACAAGTATGTTTTTAAATCACTCAGAAGGAATGAAGTACTCAGAATATGATGTGAAATATCAGTAATTCACAAGCTTTTGCCATCAAACCACGGAGATGAGCCTCTTTGATGACTTTTCCTAGGTTCTCCTTGTTTATTGGAAATTCCAATGATAAATCAGTCCCATTATAGCAACTAGCACTGGTTTGGTCACCCTCAGTCTCGAAGCAAAAAGCTGATTTACATGGCAGACATGCACAGGTTGTGTGTGCACTGTTCTTGTAATCACAGTCACAATGACTCCCAAGTTCTGCTTTTCCATGCACCTTGCACAAGCTATGCAAACACCCAAGTTAAAGGCAGAGTTTACTACAAGGTTGGTTATAACCATGGTATTGTAAATTGCTTTTCTACAACAGACACGTGGGTCACCCCTAGGAAAATGGGAATATTGTTCTCATTAAACTGTCAATAGCAGCATGCAGACCTACTCTGGCATTTTCAAAAAATTGATTCCTTTGTTTTCACTCTGCTCAGGTTTTATTTTCCCAGATGATGCTCTGCTGAGGACACAGCCACGCAGAAATCCCATTTTGGTTTCAGTGCCTCTTCTTCGATGCTGTTTCCAGACACCATTTTGGCAGAACAAAGCCAGAACCCAAATGCCAGCATCTCCTGCCTGTACCTTAACCAGCAAAAAAACATTTTCATGAGCTAGGTACCTTCTCACCTGCAGCAAAACCCAGTGTAAAGCAGGCAGAACAACTAAAGATTTGTCAACTTCACTGACAGAAAGAGTATACGCGGAGGAAGAGTATAAAAAGAGAATAAAGAACTGCATTTTCTCCTGGAGTGATTTCTGAAGATTCCCATAAAACCTAGGGCAAGCAGGACTGAGAGCTGCCATTAGAGAAAGGCTGTGGCCATATTAAGAGACCAGAATGAAACATGGCAGAATCTCTGAAATTAAGGGAGGCCACACCTCCATTCGACAGCTGTAATTGGGCTGGGAATAACTCCACTAGGAAGCATCATTGCTCTGAAAGGCAGCAATTTGTTCCCAGGAAAACTCCTCTATGGAAACCAAGATTTATTCTGTGTCCTCGTCCCCGCAAAGTATTTGGGGGAAATGATTCTCCTACTTGACAGACAAGGAATTCTAGGGAGAGATGCTTTAGTCAAGGTCACACAATGACTCGCTGCCGAGGCTGCCCCTGCAGTTCGTGCCTCACACACTCATCCATTGTCTGTCACTAAAGGCGAAAAAGCCTTGTGGATTTTCGGTAGTTACCAAACCAGCCAGGGCGTCTGCTTGGACAACACCAAGGAGCGGGGAGAGCAACTCCCCTCTCGCAAGAGAGCACTCGGGATATTCCTTGTCCAAACAAAGAATGAATTGCTCGGGGAAGAGACAAGCAGGGTGGCTGTGGGTGCCCCCTGTACAGCTCACTTGGGCTGTGCTGCCAGCGGAGCCTGCCCAGGTCCAGCCTCGGGCGAGGAGGCAGCAGCTTCACCCCGGGGCTCTGACACCGCCGGGAGCGGCAGCGCCCAGGGCACGGGCACGGCTGGCAGCTGAGCTCCGCGCCAGCCAGGCTTCCCCAGGGCACCCCTTCCCAGCAGGATTGATTCTGGACTCATTCCTCACCCCACAGTCCAAGCGACTCAGAGGGACAGGCGCCCCGACACCCCCTGGATACAGGGACACGCTGAGCCCTGCCATGCAGGGGATGCTTCCCACCGCAGCCAGCACCCCACGCACAGTCCCTGCAGAAACACTCCCCAAATACACCCCTGGCACACAAGGCACCTCCCTTTCACACAGCCCCGGCACGATCCGTGTTCCTGTGCAGCCGTGAACTCCCAGTGCCCTCCTCACACACACGGCTCTGCAAAACCCCCCAGCACCCCTTACACCCACACAGCCCCACACAGCCCCACACACCTCCCGAGCACAAACCCCAGGGCAAGGCAATCCCCACGCCTGCCCTGCAATTACAGCCCTCCCGGCCCCTTCCCCCACACAGACACCTATAAACCCCAAATTGCAGCAGGTGCAACCCGGCCGAAACGCCCTTCTCCATACGTAGACCTTGGTCATTAAACCCCTTCTGTAGAGAGGCTGTGTGAACTCCCAGCACAGCCCTGCACACGCTCCCCGAACGCTAAAATCCCGCACCATCCCCTTCCAAACACCCATCACACACACACCGCCCGCACCCCGAACACCCCACTGCACACACACCCAAATGCCTGCACGGCTCTGGCCACACCCCTCTGCACACCCATTGTGGGCACAATACCCCAAAAAGCCCATCCAGAGAACACAAATCCTTCCCACCCCCGTTACACAGTCCCTACCGGAGCGCCTCAGCACCCCGAGCGTTTCCATCCATCCCCACCCAGCCCGCTGGGACACGCACATCGCTGCCCAGCCACCCCCCGCACCCCTCTGGGGTCACCCCCGGCCCGGACAGACGTGGGGACACCGCAGACAGCCCCGAGTGCGACACAGCCCTCCGGCTGCAGCGGGGACACGGCGGGGCTGTCGGGGGTGTCACCCCCGCTGCCACCGCTCCCGCAGCCTCGGCAGGGGCGGGCTCGGCACAGAGCGGCTGGAGCATCCCCGGGAGCCGGGGAAACGGGACCTTCCGGGCAGCCCGAGCGGTGCAGCCCCCTCCCCGCTGCTCGTTACCTTCCTCCAGCTCGTCCATGCTCCCGATCTTCCGCGAGCCATCGATGGTGTAAATGTAGCGCACTCCCTGAGGCAGGTTGATGTTGTCGGACAGGGACCGGGTCAGGTCAGCCAGGAGGGCATCAAAACTTCGGAAGCGGTCGGAGGACACGGCGTATACAATTCCCTTGAAGTAGCGGTCCCCGTTGCGATAGAAACGCACCTTCTTGGCTTTCTTCTCGTTACTCAGCGCCTGTAAGGTCCGGGTTCTGTAGAAGCTACAGTGAGCACTGTGCGTGGGGCTGGGCAAGCCGTTCATCCGTGTGCCTCGCATGTTTCTGGACGCCTTGTCTCTTTCGTCAAAGTGTCCAAAATCAAGTTCCATAGTTTGGTGAACCCTAAAGATCTGAAGCTGGGCGGGAAGGAGATGGGGAGAGAAGGGGTGCAAAGGGACGGATTAGAGCCAAGCAGAGCAACAATCCAGAGAGCAAAATGACACTAAAGCTCTGTCTGGAGCAGGACAGAGGCATTTGGGAAGCGCCCCCTCCCCTGACCCAGATTTGTATCGATTCTGGAGACTGAGAGTAGGAGGGGTCCTTGCATTTTGAAAGGGATCCAACTACTGGGGGCAGGGAACACGTTTCTACAGAGCTGTCTGCTCCTGCACCTGGGAGTTTTCAAAGTGCAGCAAATTGGGACTTGGGGCCAAAGGGATACACGACAATCACAGCTCGGCCCCAAAAAACTCATCCAAACACCAGTTGGCAATGAATTAAACCTCTGAGCCCTGTGAGGTTTCCTTTGGCAAGAGAAAACAAGGAGATCCCAGTAAGTCAGCCCTTCAATCTGTCGAATCACGGAAGGACCCAGAGCATCTGAATGTTTAACATCAGAATAAACTGGCATTTATGAAAGAATGGTCACAGGGGAATAAGCAGTTTCTTTGTGACAGCCTGTTCAATAAGGGTTAGCAATGAGATCCAGCCCACCCTTCCCCCTATCCGCAGCCCCCTCCTAGCCCATCAATCAATTCCCAGGACCAGCCTACATCTCTAAGAAGAAATGACTGCAAAGAAAAATCTGTCATTGAAACGCAGCTTCGGTAAGCTCTTTTCAGTCCGAGTCTCCCCTGAATTGTATTTTTGCTCCCGTTTAATGAGGAGGAGAAAATAAAGGGGCTATTTCCACCCCCTCTTCCAGCCCTAAGTGATTTAATAGCTGGAAGTGCCCATGCCCCAGGGACACGCCGCCCCTGCTCCTCACCTTTCATTGTTCTGAGCACGGGGGCTTCCAGCACAGAAAAGCTGAGGCTGGAGCTGACACCCAGCCAGCAGGAATTTTGCACTGTCTATAGCTCATGCTCAAGAACAACCTTTCTGCTGCACCAAACCCCAACACAAAAGAGAAGGAGCCCCAGAACCCTGCACCAGAGACCCCCGCACTCCCGCAGCACCGCCGGGCACATGCACCTCACGTATGCTGCCCGCATGGTAGCGCCGGGCTGGAAGGGGATCTGCAGCAGGACTTGGCAGCCAGGTATAAATCCAGGAAAAGCTGTTGCTATCTCATCCCCACCCCTTACATTCGCCAGAAGGAAGCTGCTTCCCTGTATTTTACAATGTCAGCGTGACCCATGCAGGAAAAAATCCTCGTCCCCAGGCTGCAGCGAGGCAGATGACAATGCGGGCGATCTGCACAGAAACCCCAGGCTGGGAACATTTCCCCCCACGATGCCAGTCGGGGTAGATTCAGTCTGGTGTCATGCACTGAACAATGAAACATCCAAGCAACTTCGGGAATGAATCAGAGGATGCAGGGGTTTTGATTTTAAAATGAACTGCAGAGCTGCAAGGCACTAAGAAAAGATTCCTCCTTTCTGTTACTTTTCTGCATGGAAGTCCCTCAGGAAAGCTCTACTCACCGGTTTTCAGCGCGCAGGGTGGAGATGCTGAGAGAAAGAAAACCAGGCTCACTCTGCCTTTGTTGTCTGAGCTCCAAGCAAGAAATTCCTGCCAGGGTGGATGAGACGCCTCCTAGGTCCTAGTGCCTTGTTCCATCCCTTCACGGTAACTTTGCCTCAGTGATTTTCACTCTCACCATCAGTCGTCTGCTCACAGCCTGTATCTGAGGGGGAAATGGGTGGTCATTCCAGCTCTGGACAGGTCAACAGATGGGTAAAAAGAAAAGGTTAAAGGGGCAAGTTTGGGAGGGGATGTTTGGAAGGATGCAAATTTCCCCTTGGATTCACAGCTGCATCAAGAAATCACCTGGCCCCACTTCAAGAAAAGAAAAAAAGGGAAAAAAAGGAATAAAAAGAAAAAGAAAAAAAACCAGGATAAATGGATCCCAATCAAGCAGGATTAGCAGTCCAGGGGGGTCACAGTTACAGTCCCTCAGTGTGGCACAGTGCTGGCACAAGACTCCTGGGCATTAGGAAGGCAACTGAGAAAATTGCTGAGCAGTGGAACTGGGCACAGTCCTGCTCCTGTACTGGTTTCACACAGCATCTGTGGTTTACACTGGCAAGCAGAAAGGGAGAATTCACTTGGTGGTTCTGCATGAGGTGCCCCAAATACTTTTTCTCTGTTAACCTTGGATGCAATCCAAAGCCGAGCGCTGAATCCCAGTTCACTCAAATCCCCAGGGGCTTTGGGATGGAGTCATTCAGCCAAACTTAAACCAACAGATCCAGTGTGGTTCATATCCCAAAGCAAGAGCAGTTCATTTTCTTATTCCACGACAGGAGGACACAGCTGTTATGAAATTGTACTGGGCTCTTTCACTTTGACAGCAAAATCTTTCACCTGCTGTCAGGGTGGAGGCTTCTGTCCTGCAGCACCACTAACCCTGCTCCTAGCCCCACTGGTGCTGGCCTCTGCTTTAGAAAAGAATGGGATTTGGAAATGGGAGAGTTTTCCCATCTGTAGAAGGAAATCTTTCCTAACAACACTGCATCTGTTTCAAGTGAAAACATCAGATGTTGTCATTTTGGCACATCACGGCAGTATCACATTTACACAGAAGAAGTTAGTATTTATTCCAGCTTTGTCTGCCCTGGGCATGATAGTCCAGGCAACACTGACACAAACCCACTGAGGGCTCGTCATTGTTTGCCAGCAACTTTCACACATGACATTTGTAAAAAGTTTCCCATTCCCTGAAACCACCCTTTCATTCAAAGGCTCCCATGCATCCTCTGCTCCAGCTTTTGGCTGCTCCCTTGTGTGCGTGGTCAGATCACTGCAGAGGAGACCACAGACCTGCTCTTCTTCCTCAGGAATTCACATTATCATGGGGAAGAATAGGTCTGTTCTCTCCAGGGCATATTTTAGTGGGTCTCTGGATGCAGTTGCAAGAGGTATGTCGGACTTCAAGCCTTCTTCTTCCCATTAGAACCTATTCCAAGTCAGATAATTCCTGGCTGTTTATCACCACGAGCTTCATCTGTCCAGAATTAACAATTCTTTCCTTTACCACAATACTGCTGTAAATATAAACTTGTCCATGCTTTAAAAATTTTCCAAAGATATCAATCATTGTGCATGTGGCAAGTACAGTAACATCAGGAACAGAGAAAAAGAGAGTCTCCATTCAGCCTTCAGTGGCACACACAGATTTGACAGAGAAAAGACAGTTTGGGATGATGGCAAAGGAGCTGATGCTACACCAAAGTAACCTGGCAGGATGATACAAACCCATGTTGATGCTGTTGTTGAGCAATACAAACAACCACACAGCAACTCCAAGTATCGGAAGGCAAAAGGCTCAGAGGAAAGAAGCCCCTGAAAGCCAAAGGCCAAGGCCACAGGCAGAAGCCCCCAAGAGCACAGGCCAAAGGCAGGAGCCAAAAGGCAAGAAGCTGCCAAAGGCCAAGGGCAGGAGCCACCAAGAGCACAGGCCAAACAAGGAGCCAAAAGACCAAAAGGGCCCAATTTATTTCACCAGGTGTCTTTTATACATCTTTTAATCCTCATTCTCATTGGCTCTCGCACCACTGCCTCCCACATCAGCAATCACCCACAGCTGAGATCAATCTAGAGCAAAACCCAAGTGCCCAAGCAGAGGTGCCCGTTCTACGGGCTGGCACGCAAGGCTGATACCAGCAAGGATTTTGGGCTGGCTGGCTGTTCCCACACCACGTGGAATTGTCCCACAGTGGATTAATCACCCAAGTTTCTCTTGTGTGGAAAGCTCTGAGGGCAGCAGAGGGTGTCCAGCAGCACTGAGAGATGGCTCTTCTTGCAGCACCTGAGACCGTGCCCGCTGGGAGATGGAGCAGGTTGGTGTGGCCACCTCTGCTCAGGACGCTGCCAGAAGCTTTTTGAAGCATGGGCATTTCCTTTGAAAAGCTGAATTACTCCAACAAGAGAACTGCAGTTTGTCCCTGACTGAAGGGTAAGGTTTCTATAGCAAATGATGGTAATGCTCATCTTGGGTAAAACCTCAGGTTTCTCCTAAACAGTGCCCAAAACCCCTCCAGTGCAGGTGTCCTCCTTTAATCCTGCCACAGGACCAGGAGGATCACAGGAGCCAGAGCACCATCGGAGCTGAAGAGCCCTGGAGCCAGACTGATTTCCCATATTCTCAGTGAAATCACACCATATTTGCTTCTCTTCAAGTGAGAACAGAATCGCCTCATACTGCAGACATTGGCACAGAAATAAGCAGCAATTTCTTGAGGAAAGAAGGGCCTGCTCCTGATTTCATTTCTGTTGGCCAGGCACAAGACTTTCTTCCCTGGCCTTAAGGAGTTAATGCCAGTCAAAACATATTTACATCAGAAGAGACTCACCCCCTGAGACACCATAATCTAAACAATTTTAGGCAGCATGAGTGATTGAGAATTGGAAAGAAAATTCTTCTTCCCGTCAACAATTTCATCTAGCTGTAAAGGAAAGACAAATTTAGCTCTTCAGATTAAATTATCAGTTTTAAATCAAGTGAATCATCTTTCCTCCAGGAAGCTCACATTTAGACTTTTCCCTGTGTAACTAAATCCATATAAAGACATGTTTGTTGACACTGCTGAGCAACTGTGACACTTTGGAAAGGGACAGACTGTAGGTAACAGGGATTGTGTGGATGCTTTGTGCTAACTTTTTCACATACACCTGGAAAATCGCATTTCGAGCACTGCTAGGAGCTGCAGTCTCAAATACTTTATGTCAATGCTCAGCTGCTTTCCCATGCAGCTTCCTGACTTCTGTAAGAAATTGCATCTGATAGCACAGCACTATCTGAACAGGATATAAGTTAGGGTGATAAGGTCTGGCTGTACCACACATGAGAATCGTGGAAAAATCAAGTGATCACTGGTTTTGAAGGAAGTCTTGGATGAACATTTTCAAATCAATCTATTTAGAAGCACATGTTTAGTTACATTTCTTATTTTAACCTCTGTTTTTCTGGACTGCTTTGAAATTGTCATCCCTGATCACTGCTGTGAACTTAGACACCAAAACTCTCTGAAATGACAAATCATCATTTCAGAGCTCTGATAAGTGTGTCAAGGCACACACAACTGAGAGGTCATAAAATCAATGGCTCAGTCTTGACCCTATAGAGCAACAGCTTTAAATCTGAATCTTCAAACGAGCTAAGAGTTCATCAAAGAATTCTCCTGTGTCAGACTATGGAGTTAAGTTTCTCCTACATAATACTACAAGCTAATAAGCAACGGGGACTTGGCAGACTTTCACCACATAACATTTGTTTCCTTTGGAGATTTATTTTTATAGGGACCACACACATCTGAAAGTCTTTTAAATACCAAGCCTGGAGAGCCAAAGTCAGCCTGGGCGCTGGAGAGAGAAGGGTCAGGATCACCTCCAGAGCACAGCTTCCCCTCTGCAAGCCTTGTACCCGTCTGCACAGGCTGTTCAGATGTTGAATCTGAAGGAGACTGACTCACTGGAAACCCCAGGGAGGAGCAGGTTTGAAGTTTTCAGTGTGAGGAAGGGGGAGAGGGTGCAAGCAGAAGGTGGCTCCAAGTGTTGCCTTTATATGCACCTAAAAACCAGAAGCCAGACAAAATTAAGGGGATAAAGCAGTTATGGTTTAATGAAGGTCCTTCAGGTACATTATGGCAACAACGCACACAAGATGCACACAAAATGCACATGAGATGTACACCCAAAATGCACACATGACACAGAACTTGGACAGTTTTATAAGTTTGTCAGATTTGCATACTCTACCCCAATCTCCCTATTAGAAATCCAGGTAATGAAGTAATTTGCACCCTGGGTTTGGTCCCCCAGCTCACTTTTGTTTATACTTCATGAGGCATGGCACAGTGAAATGTCCTTGGTTCTCAGGCAAGAACAAGATCTCAGAAATGTGTTTTGTCTGTTTAACAGGGGTAGGAAGAATACTAGCCAAGATCTGTATGGGGTTGGAGTTATACCATAACAGGCTACAGGACTACAAATACATGAAAAATAGAAGAGCTAAAATCCTAAGGCATCACAAGGACAGCTCCAGCAGCCACCAGGGTGGGACTCCTCACGTGTGCCCTGGGTGAGACCTGCCACTGCTCCTCACCCCAGGGGCTCTGCTGAGCCAGGGCCACAGCCCCACACCCTGGGCAGGTGCCCTCAGTCTCAGCAGATGACTTTAGCTTCAGACATTGCTGAAATTTGGGACACAGAGGCCTTTGCATCCTCTGAGGGACCATCAGGAAGCAGGCTGCAAACCAAAGGCCATTTCCTGTGTTAAGTATCTGGAAACTGTGCAGCTCAATGAATTCACTCCAGAGATTCCCAACACACCCAGCTACAACAAAGCATTAAAACCCACAACAGTCATCCAAAAGAAAAATACCTTTTGCACTAGATCTCTTCCGGCTCCATCCCCTCTTTACTGCAAGCACACCACCACAATCAATAAATCTTTCCCAGAAGAAAACAAATTCCCTGAGAGCAGAAAGTGAAGCACCCCACCCCAGCACACCCAGGGGTATTTTGGGTGAGCTCTGCCAGATCCAGTGAGTCCAGTGGCAGCGTTTTCCCTCAGCATCAATGTCCAGATCTTGCAGAAAGCCATGGCCATGCCTGCCTCAGGCTCTGCCTGTACCCCAGGGGATGTGCAGAACCTCTCAGGTTGTCAGGACATTTCTGCTGAGCAAGTCATGGATGATACATGGTCTGTGAGCCCCAGCCAAGCTCATGACAAATTCTCCTTTCTCTGAGGTTGTCCATGGGCTGCATCACAGTAGTTAGGAGACTCATGACCAAAAGTTTAATAACTTCTTGATAATTTCATTTTACACTGAAATTCTAACTGAATGCCTGATTGCCAGCCTCTCTTAAAATGCCTGCTGAATGCAACAGTGGCTTGAAGGACTTTCCTGATGAAATACTAAGTGATAGAAAGGAAAATCCCATCAAAACCATCATGGGGGATCACATCACATCCAAGTTGGAAATGCAAGATGTTTCCTTTCAAACACAGATCCTCTCTGTCACTCTGAAGGCAGTGACAGTGAAGCCAGGTGACACTGGAGGAGCAGTTGTAAAAGATGCCCAAACAGCTCATCTTACAAGCTTAGAAATCACAGAAACAGACCACATCAGAAGTTGTTTTCCATGGGACTTCCACTCAGTACACTCAATAAATGCCATCCCAGGCCAAGCCCAGCAGAGGCTGCAGCATTAGCCAGATCAGTGTCCTAGGAGTAAGGCAGTAGAGTAGATATTAGGCAGGAGAGTAGGCAAAGAGTGCTTCTGTGCCTGTTTTACTGTTCTCAGGGAGTGGCCCCAACCTGTTTTATCTGAAAAATTCACAGAGAGCAGTGAGGAATGGTGATTTTTTCATGGCAGCAAATATTCCCTGCTGTCTTCCTATTGTTCTTCAGGCACAGATATCATGTACCTACAACACACTATTGATAATTATTGTTTTACAAATCTGTATTGACATTTAGAGGTAGATACAGCACTGAAAAAACTCATTTAGCTGCATCAAAAGAAAAAACTTATCTGCTCAAAGTCTCATGCAAATTAGGAGCACACTGAAAACCATTGTTTGAACATCAATGGAGTGGGATCTCATCTGCAGAGCTGTAGTCTCTCACTCCAGAGAGACAGACATTGCAGTCTGACAGGGTGGAAAACCAATAAAACACTATAATGTACAAGGTCAGCACTCACATCTTCAGCCCCCTTTCTCCAGCAAGGAGAGCCAGCACTGCAAACTCTGCCTCAAACTAAACCAAATCTGATACTTCTTCTCCCATAATTACTGCCAGGCTTTGCAAGGCTGAGTCTTGCACAGAGTAGCCAGCAATACCCTGGTTCTTTCTGGTACAAGGCACCCTTAAGGATGGGGAGCACAGGAAGGAAGCAGGTTCCAAACAGATGCTGGCAGGCAAAGCCCTGTCCCTAACAGCTGTCAGAGTCTCCAGGGATTTCTAAAATACCTCCTGAGAACCTACAGAGAGCTCTGTGTGGTTTGTATCTTTAAAGCACAGGTTGCAGTATGGAAACACTGCAGGACACTCTGCCTTCTGAATAGCCCTGTTTCAAGTCTTGAAACTGCAATCTGAACTTGTGCAGCTCTTCCCCTGCTCCCTCCACACGTCCCAGCTGACAGTGAGAGATGGCTCCAGGCAGAAGTTGTCCCTGTCTGCAGTGTGACCACCCAGAGATAAGCACAGGGCATCATTAATATCCCTGAACAGACTCACAGGAAAGAAGCATCATCCAAGCTGGGGGACAATGACTTTGGTACTCACCTGTTTAGGAAAAAAGTAGTACCTTTTTATCTTATGAACATCTGCAGCTTGCTGAATACTAAATCCTTGTTCAATATTGCAGGGGAGTACTAAAGGATTACTTAGGAACTATTGGACAAGAAGCTGACACCAGAAACTCCACAGAGCTGATTCTGATGCTATTTTATCTTCAGATTCATCAGGAAACCACCCAGGGGGGCACACACTGCTCACAGATTACTTGTGCTTCCTCTTTAGATGAAATTCTCAGCCTGGAAACCTTTGTGAATCACAGTATAACTAAGAACCATATCAGAACATCAGGATTAGCATCCCAAAGTTTGGATGAAGAACCAGATCAAGAAGAAAATCCTGGTCTTGTCTGAAACTGCTGTCAACTATATTTTTGATTCCATGAGCTCTCATAAGCGCTACCAACATCAGCTATGCAAACACTCACATGGAGCAAGGATAGGAAGTGCTCAGGCACCAGATAAAGCAGGTTTCCAGTTTAGACTCAATTCTGAGCAGTTATCAGTCACCACAGAGCTGGAGCCAAAGAGCAGCTGCTTGCAAGTCACAAGGACAGATGGCTGTTCCCTGTGGCCTCAAACTCCAGAGAAACCAGTCCTGGAAACCTGACTGTGCAGAGTGTAAATGGGACCTGCTCTCCCTTCACTGTGAATGTGAGGATTCTTTACATGGGATGCATGGGGCAAGTGGCTCAATCCAGAAAATCAACTGATGAAATGCTGTGGTAGTGAAAAAAAAAAATTAGCTTCAATCCTGACTGCAAGAAAATTATATCAATAGCAGACTGGCTTTGCCAAGGGCCTGTGGGCTGTAACCACAGGCATCTCTTTCATCAGCAGCAGCTAAACTGCAAAGGCAAGGCCCCAGCCCCCAGTGCTGTGTGTGCATCAAGTCCCAGCAGAATGTCCCCATCCCACCTTTATACTGAGGGTATATTAATATATAATATACTGTATATATTAATATATAATTGCTACAGCCACTACTTTTGTTCACCTCCTGCTTTATTGTAAGTATTGTACCAAAGAAAGGCAGAGCAGCTGACTGCAGCCCCACTACAGAAACAGGGTACAGCCACAGACACTGACAGGCCATTGTTTTGCTCTTTGTATCCATGAAGTGCTTTGCAGCTCTGAGTCAAAGTTTTATTCTGTTTCCAATTAGAAATCCAAACTGGCTGTTGGATTAGATGACTTTCACTCTCTAGGCAACCCAACAAATATTTTCAGTTTGATCCCTACGTCTGTTAACCCTGAAAGCACCCGGAGCACTCCCCTCACACACTCCACAGCCGGGTTTATCTGCAGGCCCACCCAGCATGAACAGCCTGCACATCCCCTGGCATGGCCATGACTTGTTTCTTTGTGGTCACCCTGCAGCCTTCCAGCCCTCAGCTCTGCTGACTGGCCCAAATCTCCAGTTTGTGGGCTGAGGCTGTAGCCATAACCCTGGCAGAGGGTTATGAAAGGCAGTGCTTGTCTCACTGTCAGCCCACACAAGCCCAGCCATGTCCAGGCTGGTCCAGCCAGAGATGCTCTCATTCTCTCCTGTGTGGCACGCTCCCCTCGCTGCACTGTGGGACAGCCATGTCAGGCCTCCTCCTTTGCCTCTTCCATAGGGACAGGACCTGCTGAGAGGTCTCGCTGTGCTCCCTGCAGTGCTGAGCATGTCACACACCCCTGTCCCAGAGACAGGTGACATCAGTGACAGCGACATGGTGACATCAGTGTGTTAGTGACAGTGACATCAGTGTGTTAGTGACAGTGACATCAGTGCATCAGTGACAGTGACACGGTGACATCAGTGCATCAGTGACAGTGACATCAGTGCATCAGTGACAGTGACA
>VZRZ01003583.1:722053-762556 GCA_013398175.1 Climacteris rufus
GCACTGCAGAGCTGCTGCTGCTCACGGCAGCGCTGCCGGGGCCCGGCACACGAGGGAGGGACGCGGGGATGACAGGCAGACAGCCATGAGATCCCAAGGGATTGCAGGAACAGTCAGTCCATCTTCCGTGTCTGTGGCAAGAAGGAAAGGAGTCACCTCTCCTTTCACCCCCTGGCATGGCAGCTAGGGAAGCTCCCAGCGTTTTGGGCAAGGATAAGCAAGGACTCTGCAAGCTCTGAAGCATCCCCACTGCCCAGGGAGTGGTAGAATTATAGAATCATAGAATCTGTTTAGAATATGAAGACCCATCAGGATCATCCAGTCCAGCTCCTGGCCCTGCACAGACACCCCAGCAATCCCACTGTTGGAACCCTGAATTCTGAGAATTTCACTGTTTCTGCTTTAACAAGTTTTGATCCCCAGAAATAAGCCTCATTTGATCTTAAAACCTAGAAAAGACTTCCCCTGTAGTGTGGTAACTTTGAAATTAATGCTGTATAGTTAAGGTTATGTCACTAGATGAATTAGGTAGAAGTGTAAACATTTTGGTTTATGAAATATTGTAAAAATAGTGTCTAAAATGGAGGGTTTAGGTGTTGTTTTATAACTTCCTTTGTTACCTTTGCTCCTTCCCCTTTCTTCTCCAAAAACTTGTGTTTTCTGCCATTGGTTCTAAAGTACGCAATGCGGGATAAGAAAAACTGATTACTGGGTTTTTATTGAAAATATCCTACGCAACACCTCCCTAATTGGACAATCTAAGGAATAAATAATCGGGACAAGTGTGCTCGGCGCCATTTTGCCCTTCAACATCAGGAGAGCTGCTTCTCTGTAGTTGTTTTGTAGATAAGGTTTTAATAAACATCTCAAGACCGAAGAAAATCTGCAGTGTCTTTTCTGTGGCTTATCTCAAGTGTCTGCTACAAGAACTNAGCTCTGGCAGCCCTGGGGCTGGGACTGGGGAGCCTGGGCAGTGCCCAGCACCCTCTGGGGGAAGAACTTTTTCGTGCTACCCAAGCTAACCCTCCCCTGATTCAGCTTCATGATGTTCCCTCGAGTCCTGTCACTGGTCATAAAAATGAAGAAGCCTGTACCTGCCTCTCCACTGCCCCTCAGGAGGACATTGAAGACCACAATGAGGTCTTCCCCCAGTCTCTTCTCTGGGCTGAACCTGGAGAAACCACAAACCAAGTGACCTCAGCTGCTCCTAAGGCTCCCCTTCCAGACCCTTCCCCATCCTCGTGACCTCCTCTGGATGCTCTCTGATGGCTTAATGTCTTTTTTTACATTGTGATGCCCAAAACTGCACACAGGACTGGAGGTGAGGCTGCACCAGTGCAAAGCAGACAATCATCTGCTGCTGGTAGCAGAGGTGTCACCTCCCCCAGCTCCAGCAGTGGCAGCTGTGCAGGAGCTGCTCAGTATCAACACCCAGAGCCTGCCCAGCATCACGCTGCCACAAGCAAAGCGACCACTTGTGATCAGAAACTCAGGTAGAGCTGAACAAGACATTTATTCTTTAATGATGATGGATTGAATCCAAAGGAAATTATAGCTGATAGTCTTGTGTTTCAACTTCCCTTTATCCCCTAATCCAATTCTTATAACTTGGTTATTTTTCCTACAAGTTCCAGCACAAATGTACTGGGTTTGCATGGAAAAGTTCTGGAAGGGAGGGGGCTACAGGGCTCCTCACAGGCTTCTGTGCCAAGCTGCTGGAAGCTTCACCCATGCCTGACAGAGCCAACACCAGCCAGCTCCAAGATGGACCTGCTGCTGACCAGGACTGATCCCATCAATGGTGGCAGAAGCAGCTCTGGGATAATGTATATAAGAATGTGAAAAAAAAAAAACCCAAATGCACAACACCAGCAGCAGTCAGAAGGGAGGAGTGAGAATATGTGAGAGAAAGAGCCCTGCAGACATCAAGGTCAGGGAAGAAGGGGAGGAGGAGCTCCAGGCACTGGAGCAGAGATGCTCCTGCAGCCCCTGCAGGACCCCACACTGGAGGCACAGAGAAGTTCAGAGAGGACTGTCTGCCATGGGAAGGATCCCAGGCTGGAGCAGGTACAGAGTGTGAGGAGGAAGAAGGACAGAGACAATGTGTGATGAGCTGACCACAACCCCATTCCCCATCCCCCTGCACCCCTCAGGGGGAGGAGGAAGAGAAAATCATGAGTGAAGCTGAGCCTGGGAAGAAGGGAGGGGTGGGGGGAAGGTATTTCATTATTCGCTTTTATTTCTCACTACCCTACTCTGATTTGATTTGTAATAAATTAATTTCCCCAAGACGAATCTGTATTGCCCGTGACAGTAATTGCTGAGTGATCTTCCTCTCCTTATCTCACCCACGAGCCTTTCACCATCTCTTTCTCCCCCTGTTCAGCTCCTCTCCGATCGTTTGGAATGGTTAGTCAGGCCGGGACTGCTGCTTCCTGGCGATGCTGCAGGTAGATCCACAGCCACCCTGCAGATTTACCATCCCTGAGTGGGAAAAGGAACACAGCCAGGCTGTGAGGGACTGGACTGTTCATGAGCAATGACTCAAAGCATTCGTGGAAACATCAGGGTGCCCTGCTGAGGCCAGGTGAGTGTTTGGGGGTGTAAAGGTTCATCTGCATAAGACAGAGGGGTGAACCATCCCTGCCTGGAGGCAACAAACGCGTTTTTGAGGCCGGCAGGAGGCTCAAACCCTGCCGGGTGAGATGGTTACCACGCTATTTGCCCTCCCTTGAACAACTCCTCGGTGTAAAACTCCCCTGCCTCCACCCGGGAAAGGTCTGATGGGGCATTACCGGCTGAGGCAGCTGAGAAGGGATCCCAAACCATCAAAGACCTCTGAATATCCCTCAGACGGATCTGTCTGGAGACTGTCACCATCATTTCCACCCACAGACATCCGAGATGCAACAAGCAAATCTCCTCACAAGGTCTGCAGTTGGTGATTATCTATCTTTCTACCCCTATCCTTTCTTTCTCTTTTTTATACATTTTCTTAAGTAATATTTTTATGCTTTCATGTTTCTATATTACTATAGATAATAACAACAGAAACGGCATCATACCTGCTTTTCACTGCAACTAAATTGTTCTAAAATCAAACCTATATATACATATATACATATATACATATATACATATATACATATATACATATATACATATATACATATATACATATATACATATATACATATATATACACATATATACATATATACATATATATATATACTAACACAAATCATTCAGTGCCATTGTTGGAAACGATACAACATTTAAAATTGTTTAAACTAACTTTAGTCAGGTTTGTTCAGCTTTGCCCAGAGGAGGGGAATTGAAGTTTCTTTTCAAAAGATTCTGTTTTAGCGGGTGAGGCCTGGTGAGTTTAACATCTCAACTGATTGGGAGTAGCCAGGAGATGCAAGGGAGATGAACAAGCATTAAGGAGCATTAAGAAACATCAGCTTCAAGCATCACCCTCTGGCATGGTCCGAGACACCGGGGCTGGGAGAAGCCTGATAAGAGAACCAAAGAATGAAGACCAAATTAGGATCGAAGGCAAAGGGATCAATAATCAATAGGAGACTGAATACTAAGAATTGTGTGATTTAAGAGCAATAAACTAGAATTTCTTGGATTTTGTCTGTATAAATACGGGAAACATCGGGTAAAACGCACGTGTGATGGAATGATTTTTCCTGAACAACCTGGGCAACGTGGGGATGAAATTATTTCTGTTGCACATCCTGGCCAGAATAAAGTAATGCCTGAATTCCCTAACACTAAAAGATGTTGTTGGAGAATTTTTGCTTTTCCTGCAGTTTCGGTGACATCATCTCACTGTCACCCACCCCAAGGGATCTATTAACAAGAACCTGGGTTACCCTCACCTTCTGGGGCGGGTCCTAACACATACTCTGGTTTTTGCCTTATAGGATCAGAGGCAGAATAGCCCTTGCTCAGACTATACTAGCTTATAATGTGAAATATTTCGGGGGGGAAAGCTCCAGAGATGGAGTTTTAGCTTAGTCAATACTGCGCTGAAACATTAATTGTAATCCAGCTTATGTGAGGCAGGTCAGACCAAATGGGGACACCTGAAGCAAACAAGTTATGGGTCCCTTTACCTTTTCCCCCTTTCCTGGGTGTCCCCTTCGGCACCGCGGGCAGCAGCAGTGAAATGCGGTGCCAGCAGATGGCAATGCAAGAAGGGTTTGTGTTCCCAGCAGCTGCCACAGCCACGAGCAGCTGGTTCTGTGCTCAGCAAGGGCATCACACGGGTTCTGTGCCTCAGCAAGGGCATCACAGAGGTTCTGTGCCACAGCAAGGGCATCACACAGGTTCTGTGCCTCAGCAAGGGCATCACACAGGTTCTGTGCCTCAGCAAGGGCATCACACAGGTTCTGTGCCACAGCAAGGGCATCACACGGGTTCTGTGCCTCAGCAAGGGCATCACACAGGTTCTGTGCTCAGCAAGGGCATCACACGGGTTCTGTGCCTCAGCAAGGGCATCACACAGGTTCTGTGCCTCAGCAAGGGCATCACACAGGTTCTGTGCCCAGCAAGGGCATCACACCGGTTCTGTGCCTCAGCAAGGGCATCACAACGGTTCTGTGCCTCAGCAAGGGCATCACACAGGTTCTGTGCCACAGCAAGGGCATCACACGGGTTCTGTGCCTCAGCAAGGGCATCACACGGGTTCTGTGCCTCAGCAAGGGCATCACACGGGTTCTGTGCCTCAGCAAGGGCATCACACAGGTTCTGTGCCACTGCAGTTCAGCCTCTGAAGGAGCTCAGGGGTTCAAGAGGACACCTGGGTGTTTTAGACTCTAGCCAACCACTCTGCAGTAGAGACACCTTTTGGTATCCCCCAAAATACCCCTTTCAACAGCCTTTAACCCATCCCATAGAATCCTCCGTGCTTCTCAGTGCTAACACACGGGGAGCTCACACCACATGTACATTTTTGACCACTGTGACTTGTCAGTGTCCCTCTCCTCTCCCACACTCCTCCTGAGGGTTGGGTGCAGGTGGCTTCCTTGGAGCAGAGCTCTGAATTCACACACGTTGCCATTGCAGGCAGTATAAATCCCCAAGTACACAGATCATTTTCTCAAGTCCCCATGCCTGGCATTTCCTTTTGGCCAGCTCTAGAAGAGCTCCTACTTTATGCAGTGAATTGCAGTGATTTGCTGTTCATATTTCCCTCTTCCTCCAACAACCTGTCATTAAGGTTTAGATGCAGAAAATATTTCCAACATTGCTTTAAGCAGAGTCCTCCTGGATTTTCAGAGGCTGTTAGGGAGCAGGTCTGATGTTTCCTGCAGATTTGATGTGCTGCCTCTTTTGAAGGAGCAATTCTTGCCCACGGCCACAGGCCCAGGGTGCCCAGAGGCACATCAGAAGCCCAAGGACTGCGGTTAGAGCACGAGTTCAGACAAGCCACAAACCCACATGCTTTTCCTTCATGTTCCTGTCAATGGCTCAGCTCTGTACTGAGAAAAAGCCCAGCCCAAGATGCCTGTCTGCTGACTATGCCTTACCAGCCTGGCCTACATGGAGCACATGAGAAATATCCACTCAGATTAGAGTCCAGCCTATCCTTAAGCCTGCACTTCTACATCTACAAAGAGGAGAATTTGGATCTGACACTGTGAAGACTTCTCAGTCTTCCCAGCACTTGAACAAACCCCAAACCCAGGCATGTCCTCACCAACATGAGTTTTCTTGAGGAAGAAATAGAAGATTGAATTATATCCCCCCACAGGGCAAACACACACGGAAGGACTACTTGAAGTGACCATTTTAGAGACATTAAAGGGGATATGAGTGACCTGTCTAGTGAGGGATGAGCAACATCTAGCTAATTAGTAGACAGGAGGTCCCATTCACTGAACTACTGATGGAGCTGGTGCTTTTAATTAGACTCTGAGTTGCTGCAGGGCTGCTTTCCAACCCCTCACCCAGGACAGGGATTAGCAGTAGTTTTATGTTAATTTATGTTGGCTGAAAAGCTAGTGATTTTAGGAGACACTTAGATTTCAGGGAGGAACTACTTATTAATATTCCTTTCAGCTCCTATAAATACATTTCTAATCCACTGCAGGACTGAGCAGGCTGTGGATGGCAGCTGTGCCACCACACACGTTGCATTTGCTGCAGAGCAGGGGTCGTGTTGGGTCAGGGGGTGTTGGGGCAGGGCGAGCCCGTGCTGTGGCAGGATGGATGCTCACTCCCAGCTGGGGGATGGGGTGGGTGCCACTGCTGTGTTTCTGCTGCAGTCCCAGGAGCTGGACAAGTCCCAGGACAAGCACACACCATGTCTCCTGAGCAGCTGCCACACAGAGTCCTTTTCTCCATCTCTTGGGCTTTTCCTATTTCTGTTTCTCAAACTAACTTCAAGTTGCTACTTCTTAACTGAGGAGGTAGATCTCAGCCTTTCCTTATGCTTCTTCAGGGGCTCTCTGAGCCTCTTTGCATAGTAATTGTTCTTTGTCTTGCATTTTCCAAACATCTTTGAACATCCCTTTGCCCCAAAGGAACGTGGAGAGCTCTAACCCAAATTAGACTTGCTAATATGAAGTAATCACTCCTCACACTTTCAACTTTGCTACTCCCCACCTAAATTCCTCTCCAATTTAGCCACAATGCAGCTGGATATGGACATCCCAAAGGTGACACAATTTTTTAGACTCTCTCCACACACATCCCCATGCTCCCATTTGCTTTCCTGTCAATAAGACTTGGTCCCAAGAGAACTTTTTTGCTGTGACTGGCCCATATTGGTTTCAGCCACAGCAGAAGCAAAGTATTCATTGCTTTGGCTGCCCTACTGTAAAGTCCCTGGTGCTGCAAACTCTTCAGAAGGTACAATGGGGATCCATAAGCAAAATCATGACATACAAGACCTAAAGCCCTAAATCCAGAGAAAGACCTAAAGCCCTAAATCCAGAGAAATAATATTTCTAGAGCACTGCAACAAAGAACACAATGTGAGTAAACAATGCCATTCCAAACATCCACCAGCCAGCTACTCAGAAGTTGGGAGAGGTTGCATCCCACCATCTGGAAAAAAGCAGCCATGGGGTGGTAAAACCAAGAATAACCAGTGCTGAAGTGACAGTCATCACCTGAGCAACAGCTGCAGGGAGGAGAGGTGCTACTATGCCTCTGTTAGAAAGCAGTCTGCTCCACCAGGAAGTCCCGGGGTAGATTCAGAGGATGCCAAAGAGAGATGTCTTAAATAGCAGTGAGCACATCCTTCAGAAGTGAAGCAGGCAGCAACTCATCCCCACATAACCATTCCCTGAGGTGAATAGCGTTGGGTTTGTGTCTGGAACAATGAGCTTGGTGCCTCAGCCCGTGGCAGCAGCAGCAAGTGGCAGCCATCTGGAGTGTGAGGTGGCCCCGTGCCAGCATCGCTCGCGGCTGGGGAACACTTCCAGCAAGGAGCACATGGAGACAAGGGAGAGAAATGCAAGGAACGTGTAGGAACAAACTAAAGGAGAACTGCTCTTAAAGAGCCTGTAATTGATGTTTAACTGAGAGCAAGTATTGGAAACATTGGCTCTGTCCAGTCTGTTTGCTCGCATGGAGACAGGGAAATGTGTGCTAACCTGAGAGAAACATCAGGGGGAAAAAAGGGGAAAAAAACCCAAAACCATTGAGGAAAGTTCTTAACCCCAATGCACTGAGTCAGGAAATCCCCCAACAGTGGAAATACCATGATCTGAACACCAAAACCACAGCAGGGCCATCACAGCACAGTTCTCTGCCACAGTGGCAGGCACAGATTGCCTCACTTGCTAAGGGAGTCCAGGGTCTGTAAAACTTAGCACACAGACATCTACAGAACTGCTCGGCCCCTTTGGCACAAGTCATCACACAGCCTTCCCTTGCCTTATTCTGATACTACAGCACTAAAAGAACTCAAGTGAAACAAAGGCCTTTTGCACAGCTCAAAGCATTTCTTTCCTTCTCATGTTAAAAATCCAGTACTATGGTGGTATTCAGCCAAAGGCTGGACTTGATGATCATGAAGGTCTTTTCCAACCTCAATGACTCTAAAGCAAAGGCCAGGTCTGACCATTCAGAGTACTTAAACCAAAGGGGGTAGGATGATTTCCTTGTTCTTTTCCTAGTATTTACTGATACTGGTAAGGTAAGGCTGTGGTACAGAAATTGTAACACTTGAATAGGATGCAAGCTTGTAGTAGCCTGCTGTACAAGATGCCTTCTTCTCTCTTCATTCATGATGGGCTCTTACAGTCTAAGCCCTTTGTGTTGCAAGGGGTTACAGTCAAAATCTAAATACAGAAGCCAGCAAAGCTGGGTTTGCCTTTTGTTGATGTGAAGGTATCAGTCAGCTGTGGTACTCTCCTCTTGAAAAGTCAAGGCCTCCAGTGGATGTTTCCCCTGTTTCTCCTTCCTTATTCCCTCAGGCTCCTTAAAGAAAACTGTGCCCCTGTTGAGGGAGCCACACGTGGCAGTCATGCCTGCAGAGCAGTGCTGTGCTGCAGAGCTGGGCTCCCTTTCCCTGGAAGCATGGGAGAACAAAGCTTTTCCTGTACACTACAGGCCAGCTGGATTTTTAGGTGAAACACGACAAAGAATTCTGCCTTTTCCCCAAAATAAAAAACTGCTAGTTTGGGCTGGTTCTAGGGGGGAATGTTGAATCACCAGATGATCAGGAGGCCAGAAGCCAACACTGATTTAGGCAGCCACAAACTAGGAAGCAGGATCAGATCAGGGTTCTTCTGGTTCTGTTGGTCAGGGACAAAGCCTGCAGCTGCTGCTGAAGCTGCTCTAAGAGCTGGGCAGCAAGGCTGGGGCAGCAGCTGACCCTCGGGCTCTTTGGTGGGTGGTGGCTGCTCCATGCTGGGAAGTTTTGGCAGTGCTGATACTGCAGCAGAACCCTTTTATGGCAGCTACAGCTTTTGGGGTCTTGGTTTGCAGTTGCCCTTTCTTCTAAGTCCCAGTGAACCTGCACTGTGTGAGCTACAAGCAGTTCCCATCCCAGCCTGTTCCCTGCTTGGCTCCTGTTCTGAGCACTTTCTCACTGCCATCCTCAGCTACCTCTGCCATTACTTGCATCTCCTGGGTTTTAACTGGTTGCCCATTACTTATCAAACATATTAATTACAGAGATGATTGCTTTCATCTGCTGCAGTCCCAGAGAGAGATTTGGGGATTCATGGTTGGAGAATGCAGTGTGACATCACCTGCCTCTGAGGAAGGATATAGAGCCAATAACCATTACACCACTCTGATTTCTAAAGCAAAAAATATTCAAGCTCAATCCATATACATCAAAAATAGAATGTCCATGGGTTGTTTGAAGTGCACCCTCCCTGCAGTTGCTGCATCCCTCTGGAGCAGCTGGAGTATGCAATGGGATAAAGCATCTACTGGCACTTACAGAGCAACTCTTCCAGCTACCAGGGAAAGGGCTGAGCTCTCCAGACTTAACCTGGATGCTGCTCTTCTTCAAATAGGCTTTTATTAAAACTTCATTCAGTTCTTTCAAAAAAACCCACTAAAGAAAAGGAAGCATAGCTGAGTAATGGGAAAAAAAGAGTAAGAAATCAGAAATTGATCTCCCTCTCTCTCTCTTCTTTATGGCAGGGTCTCCAGGACCTCTCCAGTGAAAAGCACCTTATTTTGTTTCCTGTGCTGGGAAGAAGGCCATGCTTTGCTGGTATCAGCCTTCTAATTAGGACAGGGGTTGTGTGAGTAAGCAGGTAGCTCAGGAGCTGATCTTTTGTGAGCAGAGCTAATTTCATTTGTGCAAAGAGAAATGTGGGGCTTGGGCTGAATTATCAAATGAATTATAACAGATAATTTGCCTTTGCAGTGATTTAATTATCAAAGATTTGCAAATGAAGCGGGGGGGAGGAACCAGATGAGGGACGGAGCATTTCCTGAGGGAAATGTCAGCTTGCCAGCTGCATCCCTCACCTGGATATGTCAGGCCAAGGTTATTAAGGGAAGGCGACATGGTGCAGTCATTTGTGATGGAATTCTTCTGTCCATGTGCACTCCCTTCAGCTGCACCCCTGTAGCTCTTTCCAGCAGACAAACATGTTTCCTGTGCAAGGAACTCACCCTCTTTCTCAGATGAATTATCTGAAGCACCTCAGACACTTCAACATTTCTTGTCAGACCCATAAAACAAATCTTACCTCAGCTGGTAATGAACCTGATGTGCTGTGACAGCCACAAGCAGGGCAATGAAGGGAATCCTTACATGTCAGTAGATCTGAGACCTCCATCTCCCACAACCACAAAGAACAGGATGTGTCTCCAAAAGTGACACTCATGATTTCTGCACACAGGAATGTGTGAATGCAGAGACTGAGGTGCCAAGTTCTATTAACACAGGATTCCTTTGGAAAGAGTTATTGTTTTGTGGGCCTTGTCTTACCATTAGGTGTTAGTTTGTGCTTTTCTGAGACAAAGAGCAAGAAAGAATTACATATTGCCTCAATTCTTTTAAAAAGTGTTTTCCTGCCTAGAGGAAACATTAGATGGGAGAAGAGAGCCTCTATATCACAGGTCATGCACTGCAAAGTGTCTATATTTTACACAACATGTAGCTACCTTGTGGAACTATAGCCACTGAAAATGAAATATCTCAAGATATGAAAGGGAAGAGGCATTTTATGTGTAGAAAATGTAGTGGCACAAATCTTTCTTCTTCTTGAAAGGAGATCAGCTGGTTCAGGAAGATACAGAGATTTAAATTCCCTTCACAGAACTTCTATTAATATCAGCAGAGTTGAATACACTGCAGGGTGTTGCAATGTTGTTCTTCAGTGACTGGACTTTACTGAAGCCCAGTGGAATTTAGGCTGCACTCTCACAATTATCTGTATGATTAACTCTACATTTGCATCAAACCAGGCAGGGCACTCCTGCAGTCTGACGGGGTCCACATACACAAATTTCTACAGAGTGGGGTGAAAATCCCATAGCTGATGATTCTGAGTCTACTCCAAACCCATGGAAGCTGAGATTTCCTCACTCTAAAGCAGTGGCCCTCAGAGGTCTCTTCTCTGACACTGCCATCCACTGAAATGCACTCCTTTATCCTCAGGATGATCTTTGCAGGACTGACCCCTGCTGAGAGCCCCAGAACATCACACACAGGCTGTACATGCTCCTGTTACAGCTTAAGAAAAAAACAGCAGTTCATCACATTATTCCTACATTTGCTACTCTTTCTCTTTATTATTTTGAGCCTGTCATCAGAAGCAGAGCTGAAGCAGGAAGAAATGTTGATAATAAATTGTATGCAGAAGTAGATAATGTGCCTTCTCCTCCCCATAGCATAGGACTAAAATCCTTGGAAATGGAAACAGGGATTTTGGTGGCATTAGTGGATAAGATAGAAAGCCCCTCTCTCTTCCAGAAGGGGAAATAGAGCATTTGAAAGCTTTACAGAGAACAGCACTAGCACTGAATACACACTGACACAGACTTAATATTTCCTACAGCCACTGTCAGAGAAGGGTTGAACGCCTTTACATCTCCACTGGGAATCACATGGGTGTGTGGAGAGTGGACCTGACACAGAATGTTTAAATGTCCCTTAATCTGGGCACGTGGCACTGCTGTTTAAACAACAACAGGGACCTGCCAGAGAAAAGCCCATCTTCAGCAATAGCCTGGCATCTACACACAGCCTCTTCTCAGTGTCCTCCCTGCAGCAGAGAACATCTCAGCTGCCACTACTGCCCAGCAGGGAGGACAAGCCCCTCTCTCTTCAAAAGAGCATCACCACATTTCAGCATAAAGTCAGCTTGGAGCTGATGCCCAGGCACTGGAGAAGTTTTGGGGTTTAAGAAGCTGGGAGAAGCTGGCAAAGTCGATCTGTGGCATGGATTAAACCTGTTTTCAGTGAGAAGCAAGACAGAGTCAAAGCACCAAGTGACGATGCAGAAACATGTGGAGAATTTTTCTGGGTAGAGGTCTTTGTCCAAGCTGAAAACATATCTTCATCTATGGAGAGTGAAGCAAGAAAGCAACATTTGTTGTTAAGAGGCTAAAAATAAAAAGAGAGATCAGTCCTCTGTTCAAAAGGAAGGGTTGTTCAATAAGCTTTTTGTCCAGTCTTTTCACAGAACATTGGCTTCCCAGACAACTTGATCCTGAAGACAGAAGGGAAATGTAATTTGTGGCACACAGGCTGGAAGGGGGACCAAAGCTGGCTATTAATAACCAGGCACATTAGTTAAGCACAGTCACACAGTGACATTTATTCTTTGCTTCACCATAAATGAACAATAATTAAGTGGAATTGGCCAGTGAGTTTGTTCTGTTACTGACCCAGAGGCTGGGGAAGAGGGAACTTGTGACTGCTCTTAGACAAACAAAGGCATCAAAGGGAAACACCCCTGACTTCACTGTAAATGTGTAGGAACCGCTGCCACAGCTCAGACTGAGGGGCTGCCTGGGCTGACATCCTGTCTCCACTCTTGCATGAAAACAGGAGATGCTAAAAGTTGTTGTATAAAGAACCCTCTGGTGAAACAAAATGGGAACTCAGAACAATGCAGTTGTTATTCAGACATCTTCATACTGCCTGCTCTCCTTTTCAGCACTCCAAGCACCAACTGGGCTCCCCATGAACCAGAAAGGATTTCACAATTGGGTTACCTGATATAACTCTCTTCCCATTCCCTCACTGCAGCAGAATAAACTGGGATAACATTGCCCAGGGCCAGAGCAGCACCTGGGGTCTGTGTCAGTAAATGGCAGAAATTAAGGTACAAATGCTTTGGGGTAGAAGCCAGAGCAGTGCTGAGGGGATCATGGCAAGAGAGGGATCCCTGGTGGTGAGAAGGGTCACTCCTGGGAAATGGATTAAAAAGAAATACCTGAATGGCTTTTGTATCACATGTAAGATTAATTATTTTTTTTAGCTTACACTGTGATAACTTTTAGCACAACTGGCAGCGGCTCAGGATTCCTGTGCTGTGCTCTCCTGTATAGAACAGATGCATCCAAACAGAAGGTTTCCTCAAAATTGCAGTGGAAATGAGTGGCAGAGCAGAGATGGCAGTGTTTGCAGCTATCACTGCTCTTCACTCTTCCACTGAGAAGATTTCAACCATGTTTTCCTCAGACAGGTTTAGAAAGAGTTCATCCAGTCCTGCATGGAAATGCTGATATCTGAAATGTTAAAGTGTGTGGGTGGGCAGAGCTCTCTTGGCTGCATAATTTGTAAATGAGAACTGAGAAAAGAGATTTTCTTCTCTAAGACTGGAATTAAAACAAACAAACCAAGGAAATAAAAATTGGTGTAATGGGGTCATCACAAAATTGTTTTCCTTCCAGTATAAACTGTCATAATTATTATTTAATGATGGCAATTGAAGAACTGGTCCCCCCTCAATATAGGCACAAGCCCATCTGTTAACTGTGAATCATGCAAATAATGTGGCATCAGAGGCTTCAGAGAAGGGTTTAACTGTTTTGCAGTTCACATTCCCCATGCTCTACCCACTGTGCCTTCAGCTTCATGCTCTGGCTGGGAGGGTTTGGTCAGAATCCAGGGATTATCTGTTCATATTTTAAAGATTCTGGAAGTTTTGCCTCATGGATCCCCTGGCAGTAGAGAGTTGGCCAAAACCTGAGTGTGTGAGCACTGAGCTCAGACCAAAATGCCATCCTGCATAACAGGGAGCTCCAGCTTAGGGATGGTTCTGCTCAGGAATTACTGCTCAGCACTGTGGTCACAAGAGCTGCCTGGCCAGCTCAGGTGGTGCCTTTGGCTGTCACAGGAGGACAGGCACACCTTTTAACATGTGGGACTGGATCTGAGACCTTCCCCACATCATCTGTGCTGTGAAAAGCACCTTTCAGGGAATCCTATCTAAGCATTAACCCTACAGGCTGTTCCTGAAGGCACCAGTCTGGGAGCAGCCCACAGGAGTGCAAGGGCTCTTTGCTCGGGGTGGGCTGGAGAGCCTTTGTGGTGACAACGTGTCCAGTGCCTCCAGAGTGACTTGGAGCTGCCCAAGGAACGCTGAGGGCAACGCTGTCCACAGCCAGAGCATGGAGCCAGGCAGCGGGGCAGTGGGGTGGGAATACAAAATACATTTTCAGGCTCCATCAACAATGTCCAGAGGAAAGCACAAAACAGGCAAATTTCACACATTTACACACCTCAGGCGTTTGGTTTGATACTGAGGCCCATGCCAAGTGTCCCCTGCCATGCAGACAGGAAAAATAAAATTCCATGAGAGACCCAATTCCCAACAAACACTGTTGTCTCCATGGATTGTTTGTCCATCATGCAGAGAAACAGCCTCACCTCCTGGAAGCCAGGCTGCTTTCCTGTGCCTACAACAAGGCCCAGGTGTTGTGTTTATTGTGCAGCCCTCAGTTGTGTCACAATGCCCTGGTGAGCTCTGGGACAAGCTGGACTGGCAGGGTTAAAACCAGGAGCCCATTTCAGGTGATTAAAGCCCAGCAGCTCACTGCCATGCCAGCATCTCTCAGGTTGTCTCTTAGCAACTGGCCAGCCAAAACCAAAGGATCAGCACACCTCAAAGTTTCTCCAGACTTGCACGAAGATCTTGGGTCTAGAATTTGTGCTGAACTCCTTAAAAATAGGCACTGCTGCAAGAACTATCCTACTTCAGGAGAAATAATAATATTCCAGCCCACGGGCTGGGGAACACAGGATCTCTTTGAAGTTCATTTTTCAACTGATTTTTGCCAAGGCCCACATGACCCGTGTGGGACCTCCATGGAGGGTGGCTGATGTGTACTTGTGGTTTGGATCCTGGTGGAATCTGCTTTTCAGATACCCCATGTCCACAGGACCCTGCTCACTGCCAGCTGGCCCTACCTGAGCTAGCTCTGACTTACCTAGAGCACTGCAAGCCCCTTCTGTGAGTGGTGCTAAAGCCACTTTGGGGATGTGCAATGCCTTCTCCACAAGCTCACTCACAAGAATGAAGCTTAGGGCTGTTCCAGACAGAATTCTGTGCAGAACAATGCAGCCCTTCACTGACAAATGTAAATCAAATTAGAAATGTTCCTAAAAATTAGCAGTAACATCAGACAACGTTGAATTTCTTGAGTCATCTGTGGGAGACTAAGTTTCTATAAATAAACTGAAGCATTGCAATGATGAAGTTCCAAACAAAGCCAAATTGTCAAAACAGCCCAGAGCCGTTCAAAGCAACAAGACCCTTTCAGTCCAAATACATGAGCATTTCAGACACACTGTGCTGGACAAAAGAAGATTGTGTGGAATGCACAGAGGGAAAGGCACTGGGTGCTGCTGGAGCACAGGGCACATGACATGATTTCCGTAGCACTTACACTTGACAGATTGTTTGGGGAGGGAAGGGACTAATAATTTTTCCCTTTTCATGAAAAAAGAAATGAGTGAGACAGCAAGAAGTCAGTATATTTGGTTGGGGCCCTTTGGAACAAGCCTGAGGCAAGTCTCTTTGCTTTCAAGGTTGCCATCCCCTGGATTGGGGTGTTTCTCCCTTATAGCTGGTGGCAGCTGGACCCATTTCACACAAACCTGAATGAGCAATAAATAGTTTAAATCTCATTCATTAGAGACTCCTGATCCTAAATCTACCAAAATACATCTTTTTTATGTTTTCTACAAGCCTGTTTGTGGTACAAATCATCTGTTGTGGCTTTAAAGACAAAACATATTAAAACAAAAACATATTTACAACAGATTCCAGTCTGCCACAACAAACAGCTATCCCTTGCTTCAGCAGCTCTTCCATGATGAGTTACTCTTGTTCCTAGCACTTGTACAGTTCTAGGTGGAGAGCAGGAACCATCCTGGTGTTTGGAGGTACAACTCCCCAAACAACCCCCTTGGGCAGCTCCTGTTATCAAACTCTCCTCATTATCGAACTCTCCTCATTATCGAACTCTCCTGGCAGCCAGGGGCCTCTGAGCAGCTCTGGGGATGGCCAGGGCAGGGGCGGGGAAGGCAGGAAAGGTAAAGGACAGGTCTTTTCCTGTGTACCATGCCCAGTGCCAGCTGGGCACCTTGGGAGTTGGACCTTGTGGCCTCTCACACTGAAAACTCAGCCCCTGTCTTCTCTGACAGCTCTGGTGTGTGCACAGGAACCCCCCCAAGCTGGGGCTCTCTCCTGAGTTCAATATTTGGCATCTACATTAGCAAACAAGGCTTTTGCTTGGCCCTGGCCCTCCCTCACACCAACAGCCCCAAACCATGGAAGGTCTTTACAGCTGAGGGCTTGAGGAAACCACTCTGGGATGTGTCTGCTGTGAAAGGGATGAGGGAGAGGAGTGCACAGCTCTGTCTCCACTCACTGCAGCTGCACTGCAAGGAATGGTTAAAGACCCCAAATATGCATTTACTATGTTCATAGGATTCATGAATTAGGGGGACAAAAGAACACACAGATTATACTCACTAACAATCATTTAGAGATCTTGTTTGCTTCTTGTTAAATCCAAATGTCTCTCTAAGACTGGTGGGGACTGATGAGAAAGATGTGTAAAATGACCTGATACAAAGCTTGAGACACAGGTCAAATAGTGCAAAGGGAAGAGTCCAACAAACTCCCTGGGCTTTTGCCCCCAAATTCCTAGTGGTTGGTTAAATAATATATTCCCTGGGGTCATACTCATTCCTCTGAGTATCTCCAAGGGAAGTTGTACACCTTCATTTTATGTAGCACAAATTTCTCCGATTGTCCCAAAAATTTACATACCTCTCAACAATTCAGGAATTCAGCAATCATTCAGTCAAGTATTCATCAGCCTCAGCTGGTATAAATTGTAGCAGTATTTAAAATTCATCTGTCATTATTATACCCTGCCACAAAGCAAACAAGAAATCCAAGTGTACCCACCCAGCAAGCAGCAGCTTGGTCCTACAAAAGGGAGAGATAATTTACTGCAAAATCAACAAAGGGGAAAAAAGCTGAGCAGAGAAGCTGAATGGCATGGATGGGGAGAGAGAGCCTTTCATGTCAGCCCTGCTCATCAGCATTATATAGCAAGCAAGGATGCAGGGCTTCAACATGTCTGTCTCTTCTGGGTCTCATCATTCAACCAGCAACACCATTCCTGGCTAAATAGAGCTCTCACTTGTTTCTTCTTAAAGACAAGGACGTGTACTGAGGGTTTGGGTTTGGAGGTGCTGTAAGGTAATTTGTTGGTAAAGCAACAATTGTACCAGTTCCAGGGGAAAAATACACAGTTTCCCTTCTGTTTTATCACTGTACTTTCATTCCTATTTGCCTAGCAGGGAATGGTGGCATAGACTGCAATACTGGGGACAGCACTTGATATTACAACAAAAGAAATATGAAATAAAATCAGCAGTCAAAGCTGCCTTTTATGTCTTGGTTTACAGAGAGTTCATCCCACCACAGAAGCATGGAGGAATTGGGTTTTTTTTCAGGGACCATGTTTTATTTATCTAAAGAGGGCTGCATTGTAATAATACACTGTGCTTGTGAACTCCAGAGACTGAAGAGCCCTCAGAGAGATGGATTTATAATACAGCTCTCCATCCCAGGAGGATGAAAGAACTGTGCAGCTCTGGGTTTCATTACCCTTTGGCCCCTCTGCTCAGGCTGTGGCCATGGGGAACCAGAGAGGAAAAGCTATTCTAGGAGACAGTTTGGAGATTAAATATCTCTATTTTGTCACACAGAAAGCTGCAGAGAGAGAATTAACTCATCTTTCCCAAACCCCTATTAATTTGGGGGGGTGGGACCTACTTTTCAGAGAGAAAGCTTGTTTTCAGTGCCCCAAACACTGGCCATGAAAGACAATCTGAACTGCCACAAGCCCAGAGGTCAGCGTGGGGCTGTGGGTCAGGTTCTCCCTTGGAGGGGCCTTCAGCCAACCCACCTGGTGGGGCACAGGGACAGGGACACATGAAAAGCAGATGCTCAGTGCTCAGAGCTGCAAACTGCAGCTCCTCCATGGTGTGCTGCTCACCTCCTCTGCTGCCCACACCTCGGGGGCTGCTGCAGTGCATCCCAAACTGACACCTGGCACAAAACATCCTCACTCTGTCCGCCTGGGGAGGGGAAAAGTGCAGATCAAAAGGTGTGGCAGTCAGAGGGATCATCGTGGTTTGGGTGCTCACCCAACCTCGACTGCTTCTGCCTCACTTCTGTGGCATCTTGTACATAGATTTGTGCTTGACATTTTCACAGATTGGTGAAAACCATTTTTGCCTGCAACGCTGCAAAATTGGGGTTATGCTTATTCACGCAGTTTCAAACTGCTCAGGGGAGACAGGACCTGTGAACTAAACACTGCCCTTCCCAGACCTCCAAACAGCAGTAACAGGGACAAAAATACAGCAAAAGCTCCAATGCCAGAGAGCAGTGCTTGGGGACCATGCCGAGGGTCTCAGCTGAAGGGTGACACTCGTCCACGCTCCACACAGAACCCCAGGGTTACTCTTGGGAAGCAACCCTCCCCAAGAGGCACAGACAAAACAAAAACCTTTGCACCTTCCAGAAAATGGGAGAAACCCATAAGCTGCGCCCCAGGCTCGTGTCTCCCTCCTCCCTGGGCAGGCAGCTCAGCCTCGGATACCACTTGCAAGCACGAAAGAGTTAAGATGAGCCTCGCACAAACTTTGGTGTGAGCTGAGCTCAGAGCTCCCTCCCTGCGCTCCCTGAGCTCGGCTCAGCCCCCCGCCCTGCCCGGTGCCCGTCGCTGCCGAGGGAGGGACCGCAGCGGCTGCTGCCCCCGGGCAGGGATGCTCGGCAGGGGAAGGCTCCTCGCCCCCTGCTCCTGCTGCCTGCAAGGAAGGGCTCAGCCGTGAAGCCGCTCCGCTGCCACCCCAGGATCGGGAGGAAGAGCCATCCCCGCCAGCGAGCCGTGTGAATTCCGCGGCGCGGCAGAAAGCGCACTCGGATGGAAAGGCGCTCTCCTGGCTCCAGCAATAAGGCAGCAAATCTTTCCTGCACGATCCCGGTGCCTGGGAGGAGATGCTCCCAGATAAGGCACCAGCAAGCTCGTGGTCTGAAGCAGGGACTCCCGTGCCTCATCCCAACACCGCTGCCCGCTCTGAAAGGTAATTCTGCTTTATTCTTTTCTCTCCCCGGGCACAGCCAGGATGCTCACACAGCCTGGATTCAGCATGAGGACAAAATACCCTGGCTGTCACTGAAAGAGGAGACACCATCACCCCCCTACCACTCTTCTCTCCCACAGATCCTCCCTGGAGAAAATGCAAGCCAGGGATGGAATTGATACTTTTTGATGTTTTGGTTGCATTTCTTCAATGCTGATATTTTTCTGTAAAGGTGACCTAGACAGAATACACCTGGAACGGTGTGTTCAAAACCAAACCATTCTGTACTTGCCAGCCAGTTCTGTGCACTCTAAATTAACAGCCTTGGAGAAGCTACACAAATAATTGTTCTATTTTGTCCCACTTACCTGTTTGTAAGAGTCAGAGTGGGTGGAAAAGCACAGGAGAACTCAGGAAAGTTGCCTGCACTTTCAGAGATGCTGTGCTGGCAAGTGGCATTTACCCTGAATGTGGGAGTGGAAGGAAGGGAGAGGGCAAGACAAAACATTTACTGCAGCTGCAGGATCAGTTTGTATTGTCTGTCTGCACTGTTTTGGGAAAATCTTTCTTTTCTTTGTGACCTCCAAATGTGCAGAGCAGGGCAATGCAGGCTTCAGAAACACTCCCCAGACCTGAGGCTCCCACACCCTGAGAGCTGCAGTGGGAGGCTGGTAATGTCAGTGCTCATGAAGTTTTGGCTGATGAATTTCCTGGCTCAGTGACACACTCTGAAAAGAAACCCATCTCTTGTTGTGTATGAAGGCTTCTATTTTCATTACAGATTTTTATTAAGTGAAATGTGTTGGGGTTGGTTTTTTTTAATCCCTAATTAAAAACAACCACAATCTGATTTAAAAAAACCCCAAGTGTCTGCTTGGAATCAATCTGTACCCACTGAGCACCAGTGATCACTCAGAATTGGAGCATTGTTCAGCCAGAGAATGACTAAATCTTGAAAACTGAGATCACAGGGAATATTCCTCTCTCCATGAACTTGAGGGTTCCTCATGGTAACCAGTGAGGTTTTGCCTCCTCTACTCTGAGTCATGCACAGTTATAGTCTGACCTGCTTTATACACAGTTTTTCATAATTATTGTGTACCATTTATTTTCACATCATGTTGGTCTCTACAGTCATTAAGCTTCTATTCCTTAGAAGGGAGCGTGCAAAATCTAAACCTACTGGTATCCAAAGAGAGGTGCTCAATGGGATAATTGGTAGATTGAAAAGCAAAAATCTTTGGGGCTGCCTGGAGTATTGAATTTTTTCTGGCTCATTTCTGGAGAAGATGCAGTTAATGTTACAATAATGTTTTCAATAGTCTGAATAGTTGATTGCTCCTGACAAATCTGTAGTTAAACCCAAAAAACCCCCAAACACTGCCAGCTTCCCATTGCTAATACTTCTTACTATTAATCTGCTCCTTTTATCAATAAATGCCCAGCTGAGCTGTATTAATTCAACATCTTGGTTTGTACTTAATTATTGAACTTCAGACTAATGTCCTTAGCATTCTGCAGTCTAATTTTATGAAGTCTGTAAAGTCATTAGGCTCTCTGCTCCTCAAGGAGAGAAACCAGCTCTGGTTTTTGCTCTCAATAACAGAGCAGATGGGCTGGGCAAAGACATTGTTCTGTACTTTAACTCACACAAGTGTCAGATTCCAGACTGGTTGCATTTCATTATCAACAGAGAAATCACATTGTAAGAACAGAAGTTTAATACAGTCAGTTACCTTCACACCCTCTATTTCCCACCTGCTGTGTAACATGAGAATATTCTTCATGGGGGAAGAATTTCCATTTATAGGTTTGAAGTGTGAAAATCACAGTTATTGCCCTGTAATTGAGAGCAAAAGTGCCTGGCTGTCCCACAACATTCCCTCTCCCTCCCCATGCTTCTGCATCAGCACCAAACCCACTGCCAGAGTCCCTGGCTCCAGAGGGGCTGGGTCAGCCCCTGGCAAAATACTGAGCTTGCCACAGCCTCCTGCACAGAGCACAGCTCAGAATCCACTGCCCCCACAGGCACTGCAGAAGTCAAATCCCCAGGTAATCTTTCCCCATCAGCAGTTTGGCCCAGTTTATTACTGAGCAGGATCTGGTCCAACATTCCCCAAAGTGGATAGCTGTCATCTCAGAAGCTTTGGTACTGAAGAAGCCATTGTGGGAGCTGGGAGGGAAAGTATAGACAAGCTCCCGTGTCATTTCTCCAAAAACTCAGCAAATCAGGTGTTCCCCCATCACATGAGCCAAAGCAAGTCTGTCTTGCTTGTAGTGAAAGCCTTAGACCCCTGAAAGTCAAAATGTTTTTGCAGCAATGTCATTGAGGTGAAATCTCACGTGTCAGAGCTTTTATCATTTGGATCTAATGTTTCATTTAGTCTGGTTATCATAACGTATTACCATGTTAGTATTACTCTATTTACATCTCATGTAGGTATATAGGTAGTAAACATTATGAATGCATCAGTTTGTTTCAGTGCTTTCGTTTTTGTTTTAGCTAAAAAATTCTGGTCTTATCAGAGCAGAACATGATGCTTTTGGATGCACCACTTACAGTGAAATTTCAGCATTTTCATATGTTTCTAGCTGGAGGAACTGAAATGGCTAAAGTGCTAAGATTCCCCCCATTTCTAGTAAGTTCTGCTGCCAGGAGGTGAGGGCAGTGCCATATCGTGCAGCAGAATTGCTCCAAGGGGACAGGTAGGGCTCTGGACACCCATCAGGAGCACCCAGCCTCACAAAAAGAGGATCCTGATAAAAAATAAATGAGATACAGGGTGGAAAACACTGATTGAATTCATATCTTTCCTTCCTCTGCGGCATCTGATTCCATAGACTGTGGGGTCTTCTTGTACCCATAAGCAATGTGTTACCAGAGGAGACCTTAACAATGAAATTTGCATGGTCTTTTTCTAAAGTTAAATACTCAGTGCTTCTCCTTGTCTCAAGGTGTCTCACAGGAGCATGACAAGGGTTTTCTTATCTATTTGTTGTAAAGATAACACATACAGGCTAGGCTCTTTTGGTACCTGGTTTCATTTCCCTCTTTCTCTCTCACTTTTTTCCTTTTAGAAAGCTGACTTTTTGACTGTACCTAACGAGAAACTCAAGACTCCATACTCCTTAAGCAAGCATCAACAGCCCTGAATTAGGGGAGAAGAGATGCCCCAGGAGTTTGGCAAAGCAGAAAACAACCTGGCCCAGCTCAGACAAGGATAAACCACGTGCTGTGGGAGAAGCTGGCAGGCAGCTGACTGCTCAGTGTTTGGAAAACAACACTTGCAAAGACCAAAGCTGTGCAAACCTTTGCAGCTCAGTTTGAGAGAAGGACCAAAGCTTTTCACCTGCCAAAGGAGGTGACCCACAAAAAGAAGGACCAAAGCCATTTTAGGACAAAATAAAAGCCAGAAGGAAGTGTAAAGCACAAGTCTCATGCTTGTTGTCACAATGACAGCCACTTGCAAATGATTTGCAAAGGCCTGTTCCTTGCAGTTTGCTCAACTGTGTGAACAGCAGCCCTGACACCAAGAGGGTGGAGCATCTCTTGCTGAAGCCATCATGCCATCTGTCCTAAGTTTCCTCTCCTGACCTCCTTCGTGAGTCTGGTGAGGGTAGACAGGAGATCTGAAGGTAAATAAGGAAAATGAACCAAAGCTGACAGAGAGCAATGACTGAGATTTATTTCAAATTCCGTGGAAACCTGACTGGCCGTGTCCACCTCCCAACTCTGGCTACTGAAGTAGACACAACAGCAGATAAATATTCTGGCCTGTATGTGTATGTGGGCTTGTTCCTAACCCTCCTGGCCATCCTCCTGATCCTGCTGTTCTCCATGCTCCTGCGCCTGAAGCACGTTGTGTCCCCCATCACCTCCCCAGAGAGCACGGAGAACGCCCAGCACTTCACAGATGTGGAGATGCACAGCAGCATTCCTACCACGTAGGGAGCCCAAAGCAACGAGGCCTCCGTGCTTGTGAAACGTGTTTTGTTCAGCAAAAGGGGGTGGAAAGAATCTCTGGCTGCCTGTTGAGCCCTAAGACTTTTTGCACAACCCTCAGCAGCAGCACAGACCATCTGGAGAGAACCACTGGCACTACAGGCGAACGTGTGTGCAACACCCTCCATAAAATCTACATTAAAGAAAACTGCTGCTGTCAGGAAAGGCTCATATCCCTCTACAAACCTTGCAGAAAACGGGAAAAGCCACAATAATGACAGCCAAAAATCCAGAGACACATCAGAGAATGTCTCCTGGAGCCCGTATTTGCTGACCTCTCTCTCTGCCCTTAAATTTCTTGCTTGTGGCAGGAGTTGAATCAACAAAGTTAAGTGGTGTAAGTGGGAAGAGCCCACAGGGCACACACAGAAATTATCAATGGATTGAAAATTCTCAGGCATTTCTCCCACTCAGGGAAGAAAACATTAAATTGCTTTTTTGGTTTCCACTTGAATGGCAATCAAACAATGGAGTTTTGGAAGAATACAAATGTTTCACCACCTACTGGAACTACTTCTTGCTGACATTAAAACCCGTTCAGTAAATAGCTGCATGCCAGATATCAAAGAGACACAACTTTAAAAGAGGAAAGAAAATAAAGCTAAAATTTGAGCAAGGTTTAAAAAAAAAGAAAGCATCATCAGGAAATGAGCAGCAGGAGAGAAAAAACATTAAAAGACACTCTACCTCTGCCTTTGTTCTCCTTTACATTAACTGAGCTGGATACAAACCTGTTTATGCCTTTTAGGCTCCCCAGGATCACTCAGTAATTAAAATGCAGTGTAAATTTTAGGAGTCCAATTGACATTGCTGTCCTAACAGACTCGAGTTCATAATAACATGTATCATATCCATATTGGGTTTTCTTCCTCAAAAGACAGACCAGTTCTTCCAAAGTTTTTTTCATGTGTTTTCCTCCAAAGAAAGCTGAGGAAATGCCAGGGCCTGGCACTACAATAAGGAATAGTGTGAACAGCTTTGAACACAGACTAATAGGGAACATGCAGATGGAAAGTAAACTCACTGAGCATTAAAAAATACAATTGGATTCAATTATTCTGGTGGAATTTCATGGAGGAAAGAAATGTTTGTTTAAATTTATGAAACAACAATCTGACCCAATCCTATAAGTGACATACAGAAGTAGGCTTTGCTTCTGTGGATGGAAAAGATGGAACCAAATGTGGCAAATCACTCCTGGGAGAGCCACTGCCTCTTACAGAAAACCCTTCAGTGAATTGTTTCAGCTACACCTCTAAAGGCAGGTATTTTAGACAGCTTATCCTCTTTATTACAGTCTATTTCTATTTTAGCAAGAAAATCCCCTGGATGCTTTCCACACTTATTTGCCAATTTTCCTCTCTCCAAGGGATTGGAAAGTGTAAAGTCCTCACACAAATTCAGTGTAAAATTAGAGAAGAAACTATCACATGGACTTGTGATAGTAGCACAAAAGTGTTTCTCAAATGCTTTGTCTACAACAGGTGTTTTGCTTACTTTTAAAGGTCTGCACATGGGTGAGCTGTTTGGGTTAGAAATGTGGCTTTTACAGCTCACTGTGTGTGGGGAGCAGAATGACAAGTCACATCCATGCTGGATGCACTCGATCCATGGGCAGGACTAGTGTTATCGCTCTCTGATGTATTTAGTACAAAACCATTTAAACATTGCTTCCTTATATTAAACAGCTCCTTGGATACTCCACTAACCCCCACAGAAGCAGGTTTGATCTGTGAATGCCAGAATGGTTTGGGTTAGAAAGGAGCTTAAAGATCTCCTCATTCCACCCCCTGCCATGGGCAGGGACACCTTCCACTATTCCAAGTTGCACCAAGCCCCATCCAACCCAGCCTTGGGCAGTGAATTGGAGCAGTGATTGTGTGAGGGAATACAGCAAACAATTCACTCAATCCAAGCAGGATCTCCCCACAGCTTGGCTGTGTTTCCCTGGGAAAGTGGCAGAGGGGAAGGTTGCCCTCCATGGGGACAGCAGCAGGCAGGATGGTGGCTCACACCCCAGCTAAAGTTTGGCTCCTGAGGAGTGCTACTCTCAGCACTGCACACAGCCAAAATTTTGTGTGATGATCTGGATATTAATCCAACTAAGACAGATGGCTACTGAGTTAGTCAATGACATTTAAAATTAACAAAAATCTATGCAGATCAAGTTGGCTTGCTTCATGTCATTCATTGAGCCATCATGAGGCAGATGAGCCCAGGCTCAACATCTGACTTATCCTGTAAAATTTCTCCATTTTCTTGATGTGTCATTCAAAAACTACAACTTACCTAGACCAGAAATGTTCTAATAGACTAAATCAGCAAGTAAACCACATTAGCCTTCCAGCACAACTATCTGCAGAAAAGCCTTGTATCCAAGAGTCTGCAGGACAGACTCAGCTTTTATGGACAGACTTTTATTGACATAAAATATCAGACCTGCTAATGGAAAATGACAGCATCAAATTCTGATTGCTGATCTCAGCCAAAATTCCCCCTGAGGTATGTGTCAAGGCTGAGCTTCTTTCCACCACACTAAGGAATGTTAATTCAGAAGAGTCTTACAACACTGTAAAATTTATTCAGTAAATATACTTTAAATAAATGAGTAATCACTTTATATATTGTTACAATATATCAGATTATATCTTTGGGCGGACTGTGTGTTTCTATATAGTACTCTAATGGAAGGCAGCCCTATCTTCTCACACAAAAAGGACAAGTTTTCCTTTCTAAAGCTTCATTTCACACAAAGGATCTGTCCCACTTAACACACCTACAGCCCCAGTGGCACTCAGGGTGCCTCATTTGGGTGTGAAACGACAGTAAATTTTAAAACTGAGAAATAGAAAAATGCTTTTCCCCTCCTTTCATCATCATTTGCAATTATAATCCCAAGACCTGAGGGATATCTCTGAGAAAAGGGACTGTTGGCATGAGTGAGTGGCCTTCAGTGGATCTTGGCATTCTCTGGCTTTAAGTGGTTATTGGAACTTTTGCATGGGTTTGCTGGACCTTGAAGCACTGCAGGTCTCACACCCATACCCTTTCCCTCCAGCAGGCTGCTTCTTTCCCACTTGTCCATCTGCTATAGAAAACGGGGGGTTTTACAAAAATAAAGAGGCACAGTGGTGAGTCACTGAGTGCTGTGCACTGTTCCCTCCCGGGGCTGTGACAGAACAGCTCCCGTGCACAAACAGCCTCAGCTGGGGCCAGTGCTGCGAACTGCCTGCTGGCACAGGGAGCAAGGAAATCCCCGCTCTGTGCGACCTGAACCGGCACAGTTTGCCCCATCCTTACCCCCGTCTCAGAGTCTGGAAACAAATGTGCCTGGTGAGTGGATTCCTCACCTCCTCCAGTCGCTGCCTGCGGGGGAAGGAGCCGCCTGTTGTTCTGAAGGAGCAAAACGCAGCTCTGTGCCTGGGGTGAAGCTGCAGCCATCAAACAACGCCCATGGCTCCCCAACCTCCCAGGGCACCCAGGCTGGGAGATGCCAGGAGTGTGCTGTGCCTCCCCACACCACACACATTGCACAGGATTCACACCTGGGGAATCTCATCCACAGCATTTCCATCCACGACCATGAATTTCTGTATTAACAGATCCTTATATTGAGCAGAAAGGGTTGATATGTAGAATATGTTCCTCCTCTATGTCAGAATGTATAAACATAAATTTCTCATATCCTCGCAGGACTGCAGAGAAAAACATGATTTTGCAAACAACAAACTCAGCAGGGGATCAACCCTGATCCTTGATCCTTCCCATGGGACCTTTTTCGATTTTATTTGAAAAAGAAATTAAAAATGTTTGAAACCCCAAAATTATGTGAAGTCACACATCCATTTAACTGTCAGCATTACTACAAGTCACCTGATTTGCTACAAATCAGGTAGCAAGTCAGGTGAAATTGTGGAATGATTGTACTTTTTTTCAAAGAAAATACATTTTTGTGTTGTGTCTATACTTCAGCTTAATTCTAGTAGGGGCAGAAAGTTTGTTCACAGTCCTGTTTATTCATGTGCCCTGCAAAAAGTGTGCAGTTGTACAATGGCTTGGATGACTGAAAATTCAGATGCAGATGTATCTAGGAAGGGGAAATCCCAAAGAATATATTATTAAGCTGTCGACCCAATTGTTGATATTTTGGTAGAAAAATAAACCTAGAGGTGGTGAAGTCTGCTTGATCTTTGCAGTGGTCTCAAAAAAAGACTACACAGAATGTGAAGTAAAAAGGACAAATACTTGTGGATTGGGGAAGATATTTTAAAGTACGGCTCCTGACACAGATTTCACATTTGTTCACAAAAAGGAACTGCATGTTATACATTCCATCTGCCAAAAGCCTTACCCCATAAAGGCCTCTCAGATCTCCACCATCCTCAGGCTTTTACAGAAGGTGGTGAAGTTCCAGCATGAATAAGAGCTTCAGTCTTCGATCCCTGATGTTCATTCTGTGGGCACAGATATGAACACAAAGCTTGAAAAAAATACAATGATGCGTTGGTTCCTTGTGCACTTGCTCTCTAGGATGCGATGTATGAATATTTCCTCCTCAGTCCTTTCAATATCAAGAATAGTTAAAGGATCACCTCAGATGATTGATGTTAAGTGGGAAAAAATAAAGTGAATTGGGATTTTGATGGATTGGATTTTTCAGAGGTACTTAGAAATTCTTCAGCTGAAGGCAAAAAGAATTTGTCCAGCTGTAGGCAAAGCTAAGTTGTGAAAGCAGATCTGGCTGCAAGAGGGAAAGGTCTGTGCAATCCATATGTAATTAATAAATAACCCACTCCTTATACTCCCACCTGCATTTCATGGCTATGTAAACTTGTCAAACAAATGATGAATAATTCAGAAGACCTTCTCCTCCCTTCCTTCTCCTCTAGATTTATTAACCCATTTTCAAAGTATAATTTGATCAAGCTAATAGCCACAGACTTCCTAAACTGACTCTCTCTGCATTAATTCTCTCTGCATGGCCATAGTCCTACTCTTACAGTACCATTTAATAAAAATCAATTAAGAGACAACAAAAGGCACTTGAAAGCCAAATGAGAGCTCAGCAACATTCTTTGATGCAAGAAATTTATCTCATTCAATCTGGGCTGTTATCCTGAAGTTAGTTCCTCTTCAAGTCCTGAAACACTTGCACCACAATAGCTACTGGATGATGTTTATTTATGTAGTTTTATGAAAAAACCCCCACATAGTTACCAACAACACTGAAGGATCAAGTAGGGATATTTCTCTGTGCCCTACACGTGTGAGCCAACAATGGGCAGAGATCTTCCCTAAAATGCAGGAGAGATTCAGAATTAAACTGGCCCTGGGCTACCCTTTGAACCCACATGTGGGTGACCAGGTGCTGCACTGGACATTCTTTACAGCACAGCACAAACCCATGAGCTGGATGTGAGTGTGGCACAGCCTCTGACCTCCTCCACCTTCCCATTATTCTTCCCATGACCCTTCAACATCTTCCCATAGCAGAATCCTGTCCTTGGCCCACAGCTCCCAAGTGGGTGTTTCCAGTTTACTCCTTATGCCTTAGCAATCCTAATCCAAACTAATTAACGTTCACAGCAGTTAACATGCAGCACTTCTTGTAACGTTACTCCCTGATCTACAGGTTATCAGGGCCTGTCCAGATAGCTGTGGCATGACTGGCACGTAACACCCCAGGAAGCTCAAATCTGGGCCAGGGTGAGCTTGCTGCAGTAGACTCAGTGGCAAATCTTACAGCTTGTCACTACAGAACCAAAGTGACGTGGGTTTGCTGTTGTTGACAAATTGTTCATGCTTTCACACCTCGGAAGAGCTCTGAACAGCCCTTTGAGCACTGACTCTGTCAGGATGTGCAGGCTGGGTGGTAACACCACACCAGTTTGCACTTCATGTCGGCACCTAGAGGGGAAGAAATGTGACTTGCTGTTGTTGTCTGTGTTCAACAAAACAGAGGAAAGAGGGAAGCATCCTGAGTGCACCTGGTTTGGGCTAATGCTGTGCTGAATTTCCAAGCTGTTTATTGTTTCAGAGCACAACCAACACTGAAAGGGATGGGTCACAGATATCTACAGCACAGCAATATTCTCCATATGCACTTCTGCAAGCTATTTGGGAAGAAAGAAACCTCTGGGATCAGAATGCTGAGGCTGCTTTTCCTTTGTCTGACTTTTGCTTGTAACTATCCATCAATTTACTAGAGACACATCATTGCTCCACTGACCTGCTTCCCTCCCTACTCAGACTGCTCAGATGAATAATAATTTGCTGCAAAGCAATTTGGAAAAGAAATGCTGATAGACTGAGTGCATACTAAGCCTGGGTGAGATTTTGTTCTATTTCTACTTTTTCAATGAATTTTGCCTGGCTTAGAATGGTTAAAACATCCCCAAAATGATCCTGCTTTAGTGGAAATTCAGTGTCTTCAAGGCCTATGCTGGACAACAGCAACAACAAAGAGATGAGGAGAAGTTGATCGTGCTTTGAGGTAGTGGGATGTCTTGAAGGCCTTTCTCTGGAAAGCTGCCTTTCATATCCCTGTGTAAGTCACAGTTCAGACATAATGCTTGTAGAAAACACCTTTAAATTTGGTGTCACTTCTGCCACTTAAAAGCTTGGATAAGCCTTTACACCTTATGAATACTGATTAGTTCAGCATCGCTGACACTTTTTTTTTTTCCATCCTTCTGAGGAAACTTGAGAACACCAGAATTATTCACACCTCAAGAGCAGGGAACAGAGTGAGATACTGGTAATGAAAACTTTAGGTCAGAGTGTCCAGTTTAGGCAGGCACACCCACACCCATGACTTGGAGAACAGTAGTTCATGTAAGAGGTATTCAAAGCCAAGGAAAGGCTGTTGTGGACACGTGTGGCTGTAGCTTTCTCCTGCTCTTTGTTTTACTCATGATCCAGCTGAATCCAAATAGAGCAGCAAATCAGTAAATCACAGGAATGAATGACAGCAGAGTGCTGGTGATGTTCATATAAAGTAAAAATACACATGAGGAAACATCAGACAAAAAACCCCACTCATTTCTCACCTTAGAGCAATGTGACCTCTCTCACAGCAGGCTCTGAGAAACCAGCAAAAGCCAAAGTGCAGGAGTCAATGCTGCACTGCCAGCCAAAGACTTGGCAACGCAGACAGACACTGAGCCTGTTTTTTCTAGGTATGACCTGCTTTGAAAAGTCTCTTTGAACAAGCAGCCCCTTCCACTGAGGTCAGGTCCAGCAAATGCAGCTCAGCTGTACCCATTTCTACATTCCACATGTGCTGCTCCTTCCATTTCTCTTTGCACATCACTGTGTTAACCACTCACTAAATAACACAGGACACTGATAGCAAGGAATTATCTGAATAAAATCTTTACATTCTTAAATGCACATTCTGTTTGAATGTAATGTAAAGGCAAAATAAGGAGAAACCAACCAGCTCTCCCTGGACTGCTATTACATGGCTTGACTTCAGTGGTACTGAAGCAAGAAGACCTGAGAGTTGGGAGGTTTTGTCTGTTTAATGGAGATTTTTGTCTTTCTGGGAGTATAAATGCTCTCAGTTGTTTCCTTCAAGGAAAGACAAACATGACAAACAAACATCTCTAGGACCAGGAAGCCATGAGAGCTGTTGTCACTCCCTCAGGAGATCAGATCCAGCTATACCAGGTTTTCACTTCCCAAGGTATCATCTTTCACCAGCAATCATCATTTAATTTTGGGGTTTTTTTAGTAGACCAATGTGTAAATAAATATCTGTAATCCCCTTCTTCTGGGGAAGGCTGTTTATTCTTTCTTGTAAGTGAGTCTGAAAAATCTTTCATTCAGTGTTATAAAGTGTGAAAGTTTATTGCATTCTATTGAATGAAAACGAGAGTTTGGATTCAATTTCACCAGCCAGTTGGGGAAGGCATGCTGTAGGCAATTTCAATGTTAAACACTGCCTCTTTATTTAATGCTGCTGGTTTTAAACTCATAAGAGAACATCAAGCAAAATAAAATCTGTGTATGTGGAGTTGTTTCATCCTCGAGTAACCTCAGGCTGATCTTTGTCATTCTCATCTCTGTTGTGTCCAAGAAGCTTTGCAACTCCTCTGTTAACTTTTTTGTTATTCAGCAGTCTTTTGAACAACCCTCAGCAGAGCTCTGCAGCTTAATGAAGCATCTCAGATCTGCAGAAATCCAATCAAATCAATGCTGGAACTTGGTCTGAAGAACAGGATTGGGAGTGAGAAAGTCAGAGTTATTCCCTTCTTGACCACAGGCAAACCATTTTGGAATATAAATGCCTGGTGACAGAAATTACTGGTCTCATTGTCCCATAATTTCTTAGCAGAGCAGAACAGGTTTTCAGCCATTTTCTTCCCAAGTCTCTCTAGTCCAGCATCAATCCTTGAGTGTATGTCAATAAATCCATCAGCAATCCAATGACAGTAATGTTTAGACAAGATCAGTCATTATATTTAGTACAAGCCTAGATAAAGCCTGAGAGGAGTTTATACAAACTATTACACATTCCTTCTTTGTCTCCTAAGGTAGTCCTTAATATTTTCTGGGGGTTTTTTGTTTTGTTTCTTTTTTTTTTTTTTTTCTGTGATGTGTGGGTCTCTTTATCTATTGCAAAATTCTTTATAATTGGAGTTCTTTAAGATCTTTCACATTTCTAGAGGGATTCAGATCTTTACAGAAGAAGGGTTTTCTCCATTGTGGCATTCATACCATAATTAGACAAAATGATGGGCTAAGTCCCAGTGAAAAAAATGCACCGTAATTGGTATTCATTTTCATTTTACATAAACCCATGGAGATCATGCTGATCCCTCCTATTGCAGCCACTTCTGAAGCACAGTGTTCAATTGAAAACTGATGTATCATTACTATATAGAACCCACAAATATCTGCAAGACTTTCATCTAAGTCTGACATGAACCTTCCTCTGAGCAAAATAAAACATCCCAAAGAATATTTTAGATCAGCTTAAGGCATCTGCATTACCTAATCTCAGAAGCAACAGATTACAGCCAGCCATGCTTTGCCTCATGTTTGTTCAGGCATCCTTGAAGTCAGAACAGAAATACCTGGCATGGCACAAATCATATTTGTATGCCAAAGTAAGGCACACAAAAGAATTTCTTCCAGCCTGCACAGCACCTGGGACAAGAAAATAGCTGATGACAACCATAGAACAAAGGTACCAACCCCCAAGTACAGATCTTATTGAGTACAAGCAATATGGAGCTAGATTTTGTGGAAAATAGGCAAAAATATTTCAATGGGTTTATTGCATCTAACAAATCCTTAATGAGCACGCTTGTTATTAAGAATTAACCAAATATTTGTAATTAGTTTTTAGAGGAAAAACACCAGTCTCACAAATTTTTCTTATTACCTTGCTGATTTCAGAAATGCAGGATGTTCACAATTAAGCCAAGTCACATCAACCACAAATGTATTTTTAGTGAGGAACAAAACAGCCTTCTCTGTACATGCAACTCCTCCAGCTAATTAGTACCTTGGGGTAGGTTGTTCATAAACAGAAAACAATAATGTATCCCAGCAGCACCTAGTGTAATACCAGTCTCAGAATCCAGGAAGATTTTACCTGAATCCTCACCAAGTCACTGCCTTACAAAATAAGAAATAAAATCCCAGGTTCAGAGAAAGCAAAGGGAATGATTTTGCCTACGATGACAGAAGTCTAAGGCCCTGGAGGGACATGGGACACTGCTTCAGAAGACATTTCCTTTTGATCTTAGTCATGAATCATTTCTTTAATATCAAAGCTCATTACATTTGGAAAAATTGATTTCTTTTACTAGTTATGCCAGAAGTGTCAACATATAACCGTGGGTGCTGCCAGGCAATTACATCCCTTTGATAAGGGACAGAAAAGGAACATTATTTGCACCATGACAAAGGCATTGGGTCAAGTTCAGCACTGTCTGATAGAAACCTGGTGCTGTTCTACAGCACAGTGGCCCAGCAGCCTGCAAGTGTCCTCAGCCCAATTTCTGATGGCCAAATGCCCATAGCCACACTGACAGCTCAGAGCCATTACCAAAAAGATTAGACATGGACCATGCTGTGAAGCATGAAAAATTGTTCAGCCTTAATAGTTGCACCTTTTAAGCAAGGCAAGGAAAGCTGCCCTGTCTGTACATCTGCCATGTTTCACCCCATTTTGGACAGATTTCAAGCCTCAGTCCACCCTCAGCCACCAGCCCAGTCTGTGATACAGTTAAAAATCAGACAAACCAAAACCAAGGCCCTTCATTTGGATGGATTGAGCCATGAATCACCACTTTAAGATGGCACAGTGACAAGAACAGTGCTTTGTACTGTGCTGCTAACAGGAAATATTGGTACACAAAGCTGTATTTAATGAACACAAACATCCAGCATCTGAACAGCTCTCAGTTCCACCAGGGAAAGGGAAAGGCAGGATTACTGTGGATGGAAGTGCAGGTGCCCATGCATAAGTATGCCACAGGGTGAAGCAAGCAGGACTATCCTGAGCTCAGAAGTTTTCTCTAGAGGCAAGATAAGGTAAAATAGCCTTGTTTTGATATTAGTGCATGCAGCAGGAATCACTCTCCCTAATGTAACACTGAGCTCTGTTTTAGGTCTAAGTCAGTTCAACCATACCTGGGATGAATCTGGTTCAATATTTTCCAGAAGGTTGTAGAACAATTATGTATTTCAAACAACTGAATGTTATCCTGGAACTATGACACAAGAAAGCCTGAGAGAAGATTCACTGGTAGATGTTGATACCTAAACAAGAGTATATGTTTGTAAAGTACACAGGCACACACAGCCAAAACAGTTTTCCAGTTGTAACTATGACTATATATCTCTCTTCCATGTCTCTCTGTATACATCCTTAGAACACTAAAAAATAAAAGCCACCATTTTTTATCTCTGTGAAATTCACCGCATAACACTAACCTCCTGCTTTGCCTCTGCATAAAATATTCCTACCATTTCTGGTGATAAAAAGAAGGCCATAAACAGGAAATGCATGCAAAGATGTTTCTGGTATTGATTTTTATAGACTATAAAACCCGCACAAAAAAAAAAATTGGTGGCCACAGCTGTTAAAGGATCTCCAAGTCGAGCTCAGTGGTTTTGGTAAGTATCTCATGGCTACTTTGATCCCTAATGTCTAATGGAAACTAGACTGCTTGTAAATAATAAGCTATCATCTTATTAGCACAAACAAAAATGAGAGAGAACTGAATCATGACTGTCCCTGCCTTTAGCACTTCTACTGCTGTTGCAAAGGCTTGGGGATGATGCAGAGGGCACAGTTCCTCTGAACAAGACTTGCTGCAGACAGGCAGGTTCAGCCCAGGAAACATCAGAGGATCTTGACACCTTGAGCAGGTCTGTGTTGGCTGTGGCTGTTGATCAGCTGGGAGGTGAACCTCCTGTGCTTCACTGTTTCACTTTGGTTCTGAGAGCCAGCTTGAGAATTAAAAGCAGGCATTGCAAATGGGAAGATGCTAATGCTATGCAGAAAAGATGGAGCAAAAGGAGCCTGCAGGCTTGGTGCCCTCACTGCAGTGAATGCAGGCAGCCCTCTCCCGGTATAAACAGCACTGTTCATGTCTGCCCAGCAGCCCTCCTCTGCTCTTTGCCTTTCTGGCAGAATTAGAGCAGCTTTTCATTAATTGTAGGGCATATTCAGCAAGTCTTCATACTTGCAAAACCCATTTATCTAATCAGTAGATTGACTTGGGTGTCTTGAATACTTCTGGAGAGCAATTCAAACTGCCCACATAAACTGCTGCTGCCAAGAGCCATCTGCAGCAGAACAGCAGGCAAATGGACAGAAGAGAAATTTAGTCTCTGTTCAGAGATTTACCTTACCTGTTTTTATTGCTGCATGGAAAACAGAGATATTTGTATGTACTTGTATAATTGGGACTGTCTGGGAAAAGAAACTCAGCTCACTTGGAGTTCCTTCCTAAAGACCTAAAACTGTTGGTTTACTTGAGCATAGTATTCTAATTTCCTTCAAAAATGCACATCAAAAAGAATAATTGAAACATGAATTCCATCTCTGTGCTTGTAGAAATGCATGCAAGGCACCTCAGGATTTGATTACATTTGCACCAGCACAAGCTGCCCTCAGAGAACAAAGCTCAATTGATTTCAGGGAGTCTGATTTGCCTGGATGAAAATGAATTTTTAATAGATTTGGTTGTCAGAGAGATTATGCAGGAATATGAAATGCAGGGTCTTCCCACAGTGGACTGCTGTGGAGGTGTTTGCTGGTGGCCAGCAGGCAGGAGAGTGGTGTGTGTTTGGCACAGACAGCAAGGAGTGGTGCCAGGCTGGCAGGGACAGGGGGAGCTGAGGGGAGCAGCTGCCAGGAGACATCACCACATGGAGCCTTCACAGCCAGGATAACGCTCCCTGGGACAACCTCAGCCTCCCTCCTACCTCTGCAAGCTGGCCTGGTTTGCAACCACTCTTCAAATTATTTCCTTTAATCTCTCAATAAGCCAAACACTGATGGAAGTTACCAGAATGAGAAATTTTCTTTGATATGAAGGCCATTTTCTGGTTCTTTAATGCAAGCATTTCACTCATAACCTAGCACCAGTAAGGATCCAGCTCCAGGGCTGGTACAAATCAGCTGAGGCACAGTTCTGGTAACAAGGATTGAAACACAGCATGTGCTGTATCCCAGTGCAGAGGTGTCCTCCTGTTTCACGGGCAGGACAAAGACCAGCAGCACTTCACTTTCACAAATCAGGAAGTTCTGAGCTTCCTGAAGCCCAGGTCTGAGAGAATCATTACATTGTTTAAATACAAAGCAAAACGGGAGTAACAAGCAGATACATAGTTATAGATCTACAACAATTACTGTGTGTGTGTTGGTCTGCAGGGCATTAAGATTCACAGAGTGGTTTTCTCAGTCCCCTCTTCAGAAACATAAGGCCTTAAAAACTGTGATTCCATAATTCCAGAACCAGGGGCTTCAAGGGACACCATCAAATGTGGCAAAATTCAGAAAAATCCATGAGAATTGTCAGATAGTGGACACTCACTGTGGCTAAGCCACAGCCTCCTCTTCCACTCCACACATGAGCTATTTAGCCAGCAGGCAGAGTTGCTCAGCGTGCTTCAGTGTCTGTCTCCTGCCAGTCAGCCCCGAGGAGGAGGTGATCCAACATCCCCCTGTCTCCAGTCAGTCTGGGCCTTTGTGTATCCACCAGCTACCTGTCAATCCAGCTGCTCAATAACGAGCCCAAAGAGACAATCCAAAGGATGTAGAAATGTTGTGATGAAATATTTCAAAGTATACTATTTAAATTTGCCTGACAAATGCTACTCTGTTATTTTCCCAGACCAAGCATCTCTGAATCACAGTAATATGAAGGAATTATTCCCCAAAAGATCCTCCATCTGATTTTCAAAGTTCCCTGCAGTAACAAAAATATCAACCCTCATAGGTACAGCTCTGCATCTAAATGAGAGAGGAAAAAGAAGCAAATATTTTTTCAGTTCAAATTTATATAAAGCAAATCAGAAACAGACATAGGACTATCTTTATTCATTTTGTACATTCATAAACATATAAAAAGTACTGAAACAATGTAAATTGAGCATGAAGTCTAACTGCTCTGTTGTGCCTCATGTCATCCACTGCACCATTATAACCCAAGGCATAGGGAGAATCAATCTGTGCACAAAATACAAGGGAAAGACAATAACTAGCCCCTTGTTGGTGCTTTTTTTTCCTTCAAAGAAAATCAAAGTTTTTAGGTTTATACAGGTTTACCTGCCTTCCTGTGGGTGTATATTTTTTTAATGATTCATTATTTGATACACTGTGGCTCACGCATTTCAGGGGTCATCAGAGTTTTATTGGGCTGGTCTTTAGACTTCAAGAGCAAACTATATATAAGTTGTATATAAATACACAATGTAAAGGCAGGATGTAGCTTTCAGAAACAAAGATGTGAGCTGACTAGTTTACTTTCATGCACTTTCTTAGTCCTGAATAATATAATTATAGAGCTTTCTGGGCAAACTGTGTCAAGCTGAACTGAATACAAAGCGACAACTCTCAAAACTGAGCCATCCAGAAACATTCCAAATACTGGCTAAGAAGGGGAGGAGAGGGATATGTCCTCTCCCAACAAAAACCAGCTTGCACTCATGACATCTTCACTTCCTTGCCCAGATGTTGTCACAGGAAGAGAATATCAGAATATAAATTATGCCCTATAAAGCACAGATGGGAGCAAGCTCTCACTAGAGTGTATCTTCCATTCCAGCCCTTTCCCTGCTTCTCCCTGGGCTCCAGGACTACATTATGTCAGATTGAGCCCACATTTCTGGAATATCCCTGACAATAACCCACACAACACAGCTTGAAGAGAAACAACTGGCACTGCAAAGAGAGACTGTTCGACCCAAGCAGGGCCAGCTTCACACAAGGTTTGTCCCAAAGGCCACAGACCCTCATCTGCCTGAGCCACAAGGCTCAGAGAACGTGGTTGCAGCTACTCATGGCAACAAAGGGGGGCACAGAGGTGCAATCCCCCTGCATTTAAATCAGATTAAATCCAAGGTGCCACACTGCCACCTCCCTTGTGCTAGTAGTGCTGCTTGTGCAACTCAGCGAGCTGATCTAACTGCAAACAAGTCTCTGTCAGGTCAGTTCTCTGAACTGCATCACCATGTGGTTGTATCTGTAGGAACACCAAGCAGAGGTAGCAATGAAACAAGGCACAGCACCGAGCCTGGGTAACACGACCTCTACCTGCCTTAAAACTGCACAGGAGCAGCTCCAAGCACCTCGTTCTGAGAATGATCTGTAGCTCTCACAGACCAGAGCATAAGCACTCATGGGCAAAATTCTACTTATGCCCTACACAACTTCTAATTAAAACAGCAGGTACAAATTAGCATGAAATTGACTCCCTTCATGGATGGTTTTCCCTTTCCTCTTCAGTTTAAAATCACCCTAACAAGCCTAATTCAATGTGCAAGTGGAATGTAGCGTCCAGTGAAAACTCCAGTGCAAATTTAAGTCACTGCAATTTTACTTGTGGATATTTTTTCTTCTAGCCCCTATACAGCATGAAGCTGGGAGTGCAAGCTGCAGAGGACACTGCCTTTCAGTGACACATGGAAGAAAACAAACCAAAACCCCTAACATTTCATTGTTTTGTCCTTACCTTTTCTCACAGAGATTTACAAAGGTACTGAACCTCATCTCCAACACACCTGAAAAATTTAGCATCTTCCTTTCATCCCAAGTCTACCCTCTTGTCCCTCAGCTGTCAGGGTCCTCATTGCACTAATGGGTCTTAATTGCCCAGATGAACCTCAACTTGGGCTTCCACTCACACTCTCTGACAGGGACTTTATTTAACCTTGGGCTTTAAGTAGAATGGTTTGGGTTGGCAAGGACCCTAAAATTCATCCAGTTCAAACCCCCTACCATGGGCAGGGACCCCTTCCACCATCCCAGGTTGCTCCAAGCCCCATCCAACCTGGCCTCTGACACTTCCAGAGATCCAGGGGCAGCCACAGCTTCTCTGGGCACCCTGTGCCAGGGCCTCAGCACCCTCACAGGGAACTATTTCTTCCTATGTCTAATCTAAATCTGCCCTTTTTCATTCTCCCATGTCCCATCACTCCAGGCCCTTTTCCTGAGTCCTTCTCCAGCTCTCTTGGAGCCCCTTTAGGCACTGGAAGGGATTCCAAGGTCTCCCTGGAGCCTTCCCCAGGCTGAACACCCCCAGCTCTCCCAGCCTGTCTTCCCAGGAGAGGTGCTCCTGGTCTTTGTGGCCATCCTCTGCATTCACCTAACCAGGTCCGTGTTTTTCTCATGCTGGAATGACAGAGGTGACTTGTGGTGTCTTTGCTGCTATTTCTGCTCCTCAATTGCTGTTTGGGTTTCCTGGATTGACCTTGTTACCTTGTGTGGATGAAGCCGGGCAGAGCCACTAAGTCCCTGTGCATTCAGGACTGCGATATTGTTTTGTTCTGCAGCATTTTTTCTCCAAGACAAAATGCTCTGTCTGCTGTCAGCGCTCCTTGCTTTAATCAAAAAATAAATACCTTTCAGTGTGGCTTATTATGCTAAATGAAAGCAACAGGGGGCTAATGAGCATTGTGAATGAGGCATTAACATGGCAATCAGAGGTATCCTCAAGACAGCTGCATCTTTTCTGTATTTTTCTTCGAACACTCAGTGTATACACTTGCGACCTCATCTGTTGAATTTAATTCAGGGAATAAATAGATTCAGGTGCCTAACTCTGGCTTATTTTTATAGCATTATGCATTGTGTTGCACTTGCAATTAAGAAGCCAACCTACCAGCTTGGTTTGTACAACTGCTCAGGGGTCATTTTTAGTCTTCAGTGGACAAGACTGTCTTAACACATTTAATACTGGGACTTTTGGAGGCGAAATTAAAGTGTTATTCCCACATAAGCGTTGTGGGAGGCTTGGGTCAATACCATGTAAAGTGAAGGTCATTTAAATGTCATTTAAAGTGAAGGCTGTGACCCTGCTCTGGCAGGGGCCGCTCTGAACACACTCAGCCAGGCTTGTCCATCCGTTATGTGCATCCCCAACGCTAAAGTAACACGCGGAGGCCAAAACTTTCAGAATCCCTTTTCCAAAATTATTTCTTTATTTATTTACCCCTCCTCCTTGAAAGCCTGAAGACAGTCCCCTCTAAACGCTGCCGGACAGTGGGCTCGTTCCAGCGGGCGCCATCCCTGCTGGAGCGGCACCGTACGCGCACAGCCAACAGCGCCCTGGCAGCCGCCTCGGCTGGGCGGAGGCAGCGACACGAAACGGGCGGGGAACGACCGTGAAGAGAAGCGACCGTGAGGGCCGGGGAGGGCCGAGCCCGTGAGGGGACGGGGCGTTCCCGCCNGGTCAATACCATGTAAAGTGAAGGTCATTTAAATGTCATTTAAAGTGAAGGCTGTGACCCTGCTCTGGCAGGGGCCGCTCTGAACACACCCAACCAGGCTTGTCCCTCAGTTGTGTGCATCCCCAACGCTAAAGTAACACGCGGAGGCGAAAACTTTCAGAATCCCTTTTCCAAATTTATTTATTTAATTTTTTACTCCTCCTCCTTGAAAGCCTGAAAACTTAAGACAGTCCCCTCTAAACACTGCCGGACACCGGGCTCGTTCCAGCGGGCGCCATCCCTGCTGGAGCGGCACCGTACGCGCACAGCCAACAGCGCCCTGGCAGCCGCCTCGGCTGGGCGGAGGCAGCGACACGAAACGGGCGGGGAACGACCGTGAAGAGAAGCGACCGTGAGGGCCGGGGAGGGCCGAGCCCGTGAGGGGACGGGGCGTTCCCGCCGCCGCCTCCCGCCCCTCAGCCCGGCCGCCATTTCGGGAGCGCTGAGCGGGCGCGCGGCGCCCTCTGGCGGCCCCGCAGCC
>VZRZ01003583.1:762829-822620 GCA_013398175.1 Climacteris rufus
GGATGGGAGGGGAGGGGGCAGCGGTACCCGTGCCGGGGTAACCGGGAGCTGGGCACACCCCTCACACACCCCCTTACACACCCTCTCTATTGCCCGCCTCATCCCTTCCTCTTCATTCCACGCCCGTCATCCTCCCCCGTCATCCCACTCTCCTAATCCCCGTGCCCTCCATCCCTCCCTTCATCTTCCGTGGCATCCCCTCCTCATTCCCCCTCCTCCCCATCCCCGTTATTCCCCCGTTATGCCCTCCCTTATCCCTGCCGCCTGGCCCGGTTCCCCGCAGGCGCTGCAGAGCCGCGGCTACCAGAAGCTGGTGCTGCAGGTGGGCTGGGGCTCACTGTCTGAACTGCAGCCCAGCAGCGGCCTGGCCGTGGCAGTGGAAGTGTTCCGCTTCAAGGACTCGCTGGCTGAGGACGTGCAGAGCGCAGACCTGGTCATCAGCCACGCAGGTACAGCCCCCTCTGCCTCCCGGGGCTCCCGGGATCTGCTGTCCGAGGTCCGTGGGATGAGGGCGGTGTCTCTGCGGCTCAGGGGTGAGCTGGCTGGGAATGTTGAGGTCCACAGCTAGGGGTGGGTTGTTCAAGAGTCTCTGCTGTTTCAGGAGCAAGTAGGAGGATATTTCATCTCTCACAGTGTTTTTTGTTCCTCTTGTAGGTGCAGGTAGCTGCCTGGAGACCCTGGAGAAAGGAAAACCACTAATAGTAGTAATATATGACAAGCTGATGGACAACCATCAGCTTGAGCTGGCCAAACAGCTCCACAGGGATGGGTATGTCCTCTACTGTAACTGCAGGTATGGAGCTGCTCTGGCTGTGCTCACTGGACAACTGCTCAGCACATTCATTCTGTGTTACTGCAGAATTGAGAATGTAACCAAGAAATGTACATCCTTCTCTGTAACCTCCATCTGGACATTAGATTTTCCAGAGTGGATAGATTAATGCTACATACTAATTTACCACACTTACCAAGCCTTTTGACCATGGCCCCTTCTAATGATTTTTTCCACTTGAGAGCATATTTATTCAATTTATTTAATTATTATTAATTTATTCACATTTATTCAGATTAAAAGAAGAAGAATTTAAACTAAATAAAAGCGGTTGAATTTGGAATGGTCAGGTATCATCCTAGAGATACCTAACAGCTACTCTCTTTTTCTGCTCTTCCTCACAAGTTGTTGGATTCTTTTTTGAAGTCCAGAAATAATACAGCCCAGACCATTAGTTTGTAACCATAAACCATAGAGGATCAATTCCTTTAATCATTTTGCTATGGGGATTTTCCTTGTAAAGAGCAGTAAAGTTGACAATGGATGCACTGACAAAATTAAAAACATCTTGAGTATGTAGAACAAAACATAAGAATGGTCTTCCTGATGACAGAGTTCCCATAGCCCAGTGGCCTGTTTGCAGTGCCCATATGCAGATGCCCAGCCAAAAGCAGAAACAGGGCAAGAACACACATTTTTTTGTGTTTCTGTCTTGTGTTTCTTATGCTCTTAATTACTTGGATTCAGGGGGATTCATAAATCAGATGTTAGTAACTTTCAATACCTCTGGTTAGTAACTTTCAATACCTCTGTCTTTCAAGTACTTACTCAGGCTGCCCTTTTAACCAAACTTCCTGAAATCTACCATATCCTCTGACAAGGAGTTTCACAGATCTACTGCCTGTCACTTCAGGGGAAAAAAAAAACCAAACCAGCCAACCAAACCAAAACACATTAAAAAAAACCTACCCCAAAACAAACCACCAAGCAAACAACACACAGAAAAATCCCACCACCACTAAAAGCCTCAGCTCCTTTTGTTAGAGTTAATCCTGACTCCTGATAGTTTTATTTCCTCTCCTGTTTTGACTGTATCTTACTGTTTTCTCGGTACTTATGATTGACTCCACTCTAAAAATAACAGATGACCTCTAAACTGAAGGCAGAGAAAATGGAACTCCCATTACTTCACCTGCATCTTGTTCCTTTGCACTGCAAATAGGATTTCACATGTTTCACAAGAGCTTTCAGAACAGACTAGGTCTGGCATTCATTTATATTGAGCAAGTTTCTTAAACTCATTATCTTGGTGCTTCTGTCAGCTTCAGAATTTTTATTTTTTTGGGCAGTGCCAAGCATTTGAGCCTAATTTGCAGCCTGGTAATAGCAAAGAACAGATTGACATAGCTGTTCTTTCTGGCTCCGTGATCGGGGAGAACTCTGCCATGTGTTCAAATAGGGTGAATTTCCTGGTATGGATTTTGGGGAAGAGCCTCAGCTCTTGTTCAATCTCCCAGCATTGCAGCCACAGAAGATTACAAAGTTCAAGAGCTGGGGTTGTCTGTGAAAGCTGATGGAACTGTGTTCTTAGCAGTGCTGGCTGGGACCTGCTGCTCTGTGGGGTCTCTTCCTTTCAATACACGTTCTTATTTATATTTCCATGCTGAAGGATTGTGTATGAATTAATAGAAAGAAAAATTGTGTATGTTTAAAAATTCCCTTTGGGATGGATTCTTTCTTCTTTAATTTTTGGGTTTGTTCTGTTCTTACAGCACTCTTGTGGAGACGCTGCAGTCAATGGACTTATCAACTTTGAAACCTTTTCCTCCTGGACAGCCAGAAAAGTTTGCTTCATTCTTGGATAAAGTTTTTGGGTTACAATAAAGAAAACTGAGAAATAAAAATGTTGGAATAAAACATCTCATTTCCTAGTGAGGACTTTCACACTTAAGATCCACCAACTGGGACAAACCCTCAAAGAAAATGTCAGTTAATATTATCTGACATTAAAGGGTTTCCAAATTACTGCCAAACGCATCCAGCTTTATGCTTAAAAGAGCACAAGAAGGAGAGGGGAATATGAACTGCCTAATTTAATGAATAGACATTTACATCACAAAATCTGCACTGGGATGGTAAATCCAGTGATAAGTACAAGCTAATCTACTGCTAACAGGCATGGCCCGACCATAGTGGTCTCTTGACCATATTTGCCAAGTACGGGTGGAAATAAATTGGCTCTGTTGATGTACTGTGATGTTCTGCAGATGCCTTCAGCTCTTGTTTCGTGTGTTTACAGAAGCACCGAAAAGAGAACTTAAAAGTGAGAGATTTAAGCCTCAAAAGGGAAAGAAAGAGGCACATGGTGAAGCCGGCTTAAAAAAGTAATGAGCTACAAACCTGCTGCTAAATTGCCCATCAGCTGACCCGGGTTAGGGTGATTTACCCACAAAGTAAAACACGGGAGGGGAATGGGCTTGGCAATGCAATCACTCCATTTACGTGGTCTTATCCCATCATAAGCCATTAGTTTGGACCTCTGCATAGCCCAATATTTCCTATTTACTTTATAGAAAAGGAAAAAATTCTTCCCTGTGAGGGTGGGGAGGCCCTGGCACAGGATGCCCAGAGAATCTGTGGTTGCCACATCCCTGGGAGTGCCCAAGTCCAGGCTGGACGGGGCTTGGAGCAATCTGGGATAGTGGAAGGTGTCCCTGCCCATGGTAGAGGGTTGGAACTGGATGAATTTTAGGGTCCCTGCCAGCCCAAACCATGCTGTGATTCTTTGATGCTGATCAGAGCTTCCCACTGAAAGTCTTGAAACTGACAAGGATGTTGATGTTACATAATTTGTTCAAGGAAATATTTTGAAAACCAAAGGAGGTTTAAACTTGCAAATGTTCATGCAGGTTCCTAGGTCTGTAATGCTCTAGAATTTTAAAATTGCATGATTGGTGCTAATTGCCCTTCCTACAAGGGCATTACTTGGGTTTGGTTTTTTTGTGCTTTTCTTTGTTGTTTTTTTGATGGTCGTTGTTGGTTGGTTAGTTGGTGGTGTTTAAAACAAGAAAATTAAACTCCTGAATTGGTGCACCTGATGTCTAAGTACCATTTTTATGAGCAAATTAAATGAACATAGAGGCATTGTAATGAAATCAGGCACAAAAGGCTACACACGGAATAACTCAGGCTGCATAGTCATGCAAGGGTCATTTCTCCCAATCCCCAGATTATCGCAGATATTTGATTAGGAGCAACTAAGATTTTTCAATCCCTTAACGATTTTTGTAGAGCTATTATTTCAAATTTACCGCTAGCAACTTATCTCTAGCACGGGGGCGCGCAGGGATGCCACCGGGAATTCTGAAGGACCGCTGGGCTGCTGGTCCGCGGGTTCTTTACCGTCAGGGGCAGGTGGAAGGAGGCAGCTCCGGGGAGACCCTGACCGGGGCTTGGGATGGCCCCACGCCGGGAGCCGGGGCGGGCCGGGGGCCCTGAAAAGGGCGGCGTTTGGGGCAGCTCGGGCGGTGCCGCAGGTGGGTGCGGTGCCTCATTAGCGGCTCCTCATTAGCGGCTCCTCATTAGCGGCGGCCGCGCGCAGCGCCTCGCGCCCAGCCCGCGTCCGTGTCCCCCTCAGCCGGCCCGGCCGCCACGATGCAGAAGGGCTCCAAGAAGTACTTCGGGCAGAAGTCCTTCAGCGAGGTGGCCATGGACGAGTACCTGGGCAGCCTGGGGCTGTACCGCAAGATGACGGCCAAGGACGCCTCCTGCCTCTTCCGCGCCGTCTCGGAGCAGGTGCGTGGCCCCCGGGCCGGGGGCAGCCGCGGCGCCTCAGGCCCGACGCGGGCCCGTGGGTTCCGGGAGAGCCGCCCGGGTGCCCGGGGCGAGGTGCCGGCAGCAGGGAGGGGTGGGAGTGCCTGTGGGGATGGGCGCCATCGGCTCCGGCCGCCTGGGTTTCCCCCAGCCCCGGGTGCGCTCATCCTCCGCACCGCTTCTTGTGGCGGCGTTCGCCTTTAGAAACTGCGGGTAAAATAAGCCTGGCGCGAGGCAAACGTTAAAACTCACACTTTCTCCTCAATTACCGTTGTTTCTCCAGCTGTTTTCATCTCAAATTCACCACCTGGAAGTTAGGAAAGTTTGTGTCTCGTTTATGAGGCAGCACCAGCCTAGGTTTGCATCCGTAAGTACCGCGTGGGCAGCGGGCAGCGCTGGGAGGGGTCGGTGGCGTGGCTCTCGGAACACAGCGCTGCGCCAGCCTTGCTGCTGCCAAGGCAGGAAAATGGCACGGTGACTGCTGGCTTATGTTACTCGAGTTGCGGTTGCATAAATTGTATTTGACTTTATGTTTCTGAAGTTCCTGAACTCAAGCGAGGTACCAAACCCCGAGTTAGGGTGAGTTATTTGTGTTGGGTATTGTCTGTGGAGTGACCATTGCAGAATTGAGTAGCTGGGGAATATGTAGGATTTTAGAGCAAGAAACAAGTTTTAAAAGATGGTGGAAAAATCCAGAATAATTACAGTAAGTCAGGGGGTTTTGAGGTGGGTTTTTTTGGTTTTTGTCTGCGGCAGATTGTGTGAGTGCAAGTGTGTGTATGTAGTGTGGGTTTTGTGTGGTGTTGGTGTGTTTTTTTGGGGGTTGTGTTTTCGGTTTTTTTGTTTGTTTTCCCTGTAATCACATTTAAGTGCTTGATCTGATCTAAGAGAGACTTGAATATTACTTGGACTCATGTTCTTAATTTTTTTAGGCTCTCTTGGTATGTCCATATTGATACCCAAAATAATTCCCGTGTTCTATGTCCCCTGCCCCCTCCAGTTCAACAGCTGGTAGCTATTATGAAGCATTTAGGTTTAGCTTTAACTTTGCTTTCCAGCTACCTGCGTTTTTATATTTGTTTTCTTCTTTTGTTGAAAGTACGTGGAAGGCTCGTTTGAGAAATACCTAGAACGACTAGGAGATCCAAAGGTAAGAATGATCTAAAACTTAACAGAATTAAATGTGAGGAGACTAGAACGGGAAGGTCTTTAGGCGATGATTTGAAATGTGGCTACTTGAGTTTGTGGGGTTTTTTTTAGATAGACCCATATCTTGGGGTCTTAATTGCGTAAGTAATATTAAGGATTTGTACTCAATAAAAATGAATAAACTGTGTATATATAAGTAATATCAGTTTTAGTGGGGAATTTCTATTGGTGCAAAGGAGCAGTTTCTGCAGGCTGGACAGTAAAAGCTTATTCATAACTGTAGTTCTTCCCTAAGAAGGAAAAAGTAAAATGCATGGAGTGTACCTTACAGGGAATGCTTGTCGGGCTTTGCAATCCACTCCTTCCTTTAGTGTTCAAATACCTGGGTTCAAACTTTTATTTCTTTAATCTCTAACCAATAACGTTCGTAAATGCATCAGTCGCTGAAACAAATGTGGGTTTAAAAAAATGTATCTTGAATGATATGTTTGAGCTGCTGCCAGAGCTGCTCCATCTTACTCATTTTGGTAATGGTGGCCATCCCACGATGGAGAACTCTTTCACCACACATTCCCCAAATCCTTGTCCTGGGTCTTTCAGTGCACTGACTGTTTAACAAACTCCTGGATTTGGATAGGTGTTTTAATGCTACAGAGACCTAGACTGCAGTTGTTGATGATGCCTCTGCTATCTCATGTATTCTCATAATTTTGCATAGGAAAGTGCTGGCCAGCTGGAAATAAGTGCTTTATCAATGATGTACAAGTAAGTACCTCTTTCTTAAGGTTTACTTTGTTTGGGACTTGATGGTTCAGGGCGTCTGGCCCCAGAACCTTCTATTTGTTTGCTACTGAGATGTGAAGGTGTGAAGCATGATGAGAAATGCTTCCCTAACAAAGTCACTTAAATGACACGTAAATGATGCCATCACAGCCCTTGTTCCCCTAATGGGGATTAAGGGGAGGGTCAGAGATGTTTGTTATCTTTTTATTGATGTTAAACTTGAATGTCAAGTGTTTGCTCCTACTGGCTGAAGGATGGAAAATGGAGAAAACCGAGGAGCTTTGTGTGGTAGTTATGAGCGTGATTAAAACTCATGTAGGTGCTCTTGAAAGTTCCAGAAGTGGGGAGTATTTGCATTATCTAGTGTGTAAACAGTGTTATTTATTTCGGAGCTGACATAGAACTGTGCAGGTGCTGCTGTCTGTAACAGGGAGTCTAGCTCTGCAATGGTGAAAATTAGAACCCTCCTTTTGCAGGCTCATTCTGTCCCAGTTCTAAAGGAGCAAACTGAAGCTTGGCAGGAATTACTGGCTTTCTGCACTGAGGTTTTAGTCTTTTTGCAGGGTGACTAAATCACTTAGACTGAATGGTCTCAGTGTCTGAGCTCCCTTCTATGAGACTTGACTTAATCTGTGAGTAAATAGATGGCCTTTCACAGATAACTTTTCCCCTCAAGATGGAAATGCTTATCTGGCCATTGCTTTATGGTAGCATTCATGTATCAGGACAAGTACTTTGCTTGATTTTTCTGTGAACCACTAGCGTTAAACAGCTCCCCACAAACTTCTTCATAACGTGGTTCTACTGAAAGTCTGCTCTTGCAAGTCTTTGTTTTCCCTCTGCTTACCCAGGAGAGACTTTATTGTGTACCGGTACCCCGGGAAGCCACCCACACGTGCTACAGACAATGACTTTGAAGACAAGGTCAGTAGAAGTGAGGGCAGTTTCCTCCTACCCCTGAATCCTACTTACCTCCAGTCCAGTTGTAAAACCCTGCCACTGGAGTTGAGCTCTTGTAACTCCAGTGGTCTTGCTTACCTTAACAAAACCCCAAAGCTGATTTCAGCTCATGGAAAAAACACAGCATTTGCACCACAGTTAGCTCAGTTGTAGTAGCTTTGCTTCCCACCTGAGGCATGGCTTGTATGCTGTTCCTCTGCCAGTCTGTTTTTTTAATTCTTCCTCAAGTTGGATGGGATGTGTTTCCCTCTGAAAAGGGGAAGTTAATGACTCTAACAAACTGATTGAATTTTGTGACATACAAATTGATGCTATTTAAGAATGGGAGCTATTGGAACAGCTTATCTACATCAGAGTTACTGCTGGGAGCAGGAGGAAGGAACATAGAGGAGAAATGCTCTGTATTACCTTGCATCTGCCCCCTCTTGTGTTTTCTGAAGCCATGTAGCTGTGGGTGCACAATTATGTGGCCAGTTCAGGCATGATGCCAGTGAAGTTGCTGCAGTGTGGATTTCAGTGTGGGCTGTTAAATTTGCCATGAAGTGGCCAGGCTGCTGTGGATCTGTGCTGCTGCAGCTGCTGCTGCTCTCTGCTGATGAGCACGGCTGACTTCATTTACACGTGCTTCTTTCTTTAGCTATGTAATTTCCTGTGTAGCTTAATTTAATTCCAAAATGAGCTGAGTTTAAAAATCAAGCAGCATGGTCTAAATGTGTGTTTGTCCTCCAAGGCTTTCCCAGCAGAGCTCTCATTAAGTGTTGGCAGCTGTCTGTCATTAGATTGTGTGTACGGGCAGCAGCTCCTTCTGATGTTGCTCATCCTCACCACGAGAGGAGAGCTTGTGTTGGCAGAGCGCTCAGTGCACACAGAATTAAGAATCCTGGCATCCCAGCTCCCTCTGGGAGCTGGTTTTCTGGGAAGCATCCTTGCTGGCAGTGTGCTGACATCTGCCTCAGGGCTTCTGCTCGTGGCTGTGGTCGTGTGCCAGGATGGGGTTTGGTGGGATATGTGTACGTGGTGTGTGGGTACATATGTTACAGAAAGCATCTTTTATGCATATTAAAAGCAGGGTTTTATGAGCTAGAGAAGTAAATGTTCTTCAAGTCAGGTAGAGAAGGATGAGATGTGCCTTTGACACATGGGACAGTGTATCTCAGGGGTGCTGCATTCAGTGGGTTGTATTTATTTTATCTCTTGAGCAATTGGTGGAGGTAAGCTGGAAACAAATTCATAGTTCATGTTCAATACAGCAGAATGTAGAAGTTGATGGGGTTTTTTGTGTGATAGGCAAACTTTAGAGACTTTACCTAGATTGCAGTTTTGAGCTGATTCTACATCTTTTTCATATTTATACTGAGAATATTTACTTTCTTGATGAGTTGATGTCACCTGTAGAATGAAAGGATATCAGAATTTGGGGTTATATCATTCCAGCCTTAAAGCCTTTTCTTTTATTTTCCCAGATTTTACTGTGTTGTTCCGGTAACGGCCATTATGACTCTGTGTATACAAAACAATTTCAGGAAAATGCTGCTATTTGCCAGGGTAAAATTGAAATCATTTTTGTATGGAAGAGAATTGTGTGTTTTCATATGTTTATAGGCAGGGTTTGTTTAAATTTTCAGGGGTGGGGAGAAGAGAGATGGAAGCTCACTTATGGTATATTATGTACATACACTCATTTTTCTCTCTGTTAAGGGGGGGTGTTGGGCCAAATGGCTTCCAGGGGGCCTTTCTTCCCAACACAGTTACTTTATGATCCAGTCCTTAACTGCATTTAATACCACTAGTGCCTTGTAAGTAGATAATATCTGAAGATATGCCTACCTTGAAAGTTGCAGCAGTTCTTATGGATCTCATATTATCGAGCTTTGTATTGATCTGTTCAGCTGCATTATATGAGATCCTGTACAAAGATGTGTTTGGCATGGATGAGGAAGAATTAAGGTCTGCAGTTGAGGTGTTTCGAAGTGGATCCAAGAAGAACAGGAACAGTGGTCCTGTAGGAAGTGAGGATGCAAACTTTGGTTGTCTCCATGAGAGAGTGCCCAGAAATCCATCAGAAAAGAGGTAGTATATTGGGAAGGGGATCTAGTAAAAGGGAAGCAAAAAAACCAGTTTAAAACCTTGCAGAGGACAACTTTTCCAAGTTTCTTTGAATTTTTGTGAAATATTAACTCTTTTTTTCCTATGTCATGACACAAACACAAAGCTCAAGTATATCATGGAAGAGAGTGTGCTTTCCTTGGAGCTGGGAAGTGTCACGTAATTGAATATCCTCTGCTGCAGGCTCTGCTGTAGTTGTGTGTTACTCTGTAAAATGACAGTTTATTTGTAAGTAAAATTGCTCCTCATTTCAACAGAGCTTTTTTATTATTTTTTTTTAGTGAGAGACTCACTACTCTTCTAAGCCTCCATAGCCCTGAAAGGCTTGAGAGCTGTCTCTGAACACTTGCAGACAATATTGGTTTGATGGGACTTGGCACAGAGTGTCCTGTACTTGACAGTGCATCAGTCACTGGGATCACCTTCATCCTTTCCTAACACAAGCAGTAGCCCTCCTCAGGGGTGGGTGTTGGAATGAGCAAAGGTCATGTTCTTAAAGCTTGGAAAAGGATTGTCCTCTACTGCATTGCACCTCACTGGTTTTTAAGGCAAAATGTACCACTTGATGGCACCATGGTGCTTTTTCAGGTTGTGTGAACAGTCAGTGATTTTAATCCTGGCTAGAAGTCATGTGTTGTATCTTTTGTAATTTTATTTTCAATTACTTAGAGTGGACGACTGGGAAGGCAATGATACTGACAATCCACAGGAAACCAAGTTCAAACAAGGCATTGAAGAACAAAAGGTTTGTCAGTTAGGGAAAAAAAATCCTTGTAGTTTGTTTTCAGGGTTTTTTTTTTCTGTTGTATGATGTTACCCTTGTTAGGGTTAAATCCTCTTTACCACTTTGTAAAAATGGAGTTTTGGAAAATGAGTGGTTTATTTCTTCCATCTCCTTGTCTTTTGGTTTTGCCCTTGAGTTTCTCTTAAATTGGAAAAGCCCTTTTCCTTTCTGCAATTCCCCTGTTCTTCTCTAGCTGATTTGTATTTTCCCCAAAAGATGGAGCTTAGCAGATGTTTCCTGATGTGCTGTTTGTTTTTCCCAGAAAAGGGTTTAAATTGGTTCACTTTTTTCTTGACCAGTTCTAGATTGGCCAGCAATTCTAAATTCCTTTAGAATAGTTTTAGAAACTTTACAGAAGTATTCAGATACAATAACTGAAATTCTCACCAGCCTTTGAAGCCATGGCTGCACTGGTCTGGTTAGCTTCCTTTGATTCTTTTGGAGTACAGAAAGTGCCAAATGTTGAGCCTGTTCTGCTTTCCAAAGTCTGTTTGCTCCGCACCTGAATGCCTGAATCTGTTTTCATATTCTGGAGTTTTCATTTTTAGGGAAATACAGTAGAAGTGAAAGTTTGGGAAAACAGCATCAGTGCATTTTAAAATGGTCCACAGATGCTGGCAGGGTAGAGACTGCACTGAACACATGAAATGCACTTGTTAATGCTCCATTCCAATTCTGGTTTTAGCCTCCAGAAAATCCTCCAAAGATGCCTGTTCCTTACAAAGTGTTAAAGGCACTGGACTCTGTCATCTATCGAAATGTGGAGTTTGATGTTTGGCTGGACAGCAGAAAAGGTATCTCTGAAAAGGGGAAAGCCAAAAAACTCTTCTGTAGTAGGCTTAGCATTGCATTTATGAATCTGAGTCCTGTCACCTGTTTCTTCACAGCTGGAATGTGAAGGATACAGGTGAACCCAGCAGATAGTTGTAGGTAGGACATGTTCTTGGTTTCCTGTCTGCAATTCAAAGTACAGCATACACTGCTTCTGATACTGTATAATGGTACAAGGTTGCTAAAAATCTGACCTCTGCTACTTACTGACTGTATACGGGAAATAGGAGGATTCAAAGCAGAGTACAGAACTCTGTTGCCATTCTGTTGATTTGGAAAGCATTCAAATTTGAGAGTTTTTTTGTTGCAGCATGTGTGCAAAGACTTCTTTTTAGAGCACGATTTTGGCCTCAGAATTGTATAATAATGAAGATCTCAAATTTAGCATTGAGATCTGTCAAATGAGCTGAGTTTTTCTCCTGCTTCCCAGCCCTCCTGGGTTTGACCATTCTGGAGAGATTTCATGGTTCTCGTGGCTTGGGATAGGTTGGCTGCTCTTTGGCATTCACTGTGGCTGATCTGTAAAGCCAGAAGTTACCAAGAAACAGAAGTTTTTAAGTGCTGTTTGATGTCTGACCCAAAGTGCTTTGCATACTGAAGAACTCCAGCATTTAACAACTGCGTAATCAGTAATGAGGATCATTAAAATTCTTGGAACACAGTGTGGTAACCAATTATCTGTGTAGAATACTGACGTGCAGAGAAGCCAGGCAAGGAACAGAGATAAAAAAACCACTGAAATGTAGCAGCAAGGAGACTTCAGGCAATGTTAGCTCTTCCTGGATGACACTTCATATTTGCCAAGTGCCACCAAGACTCTGGCAGGACATGTCCAACACTCTTAATTCCAGGATTTGCATTAAATGCAGGGTTAACTCTGTGCCACCACAGAAGTTGTAGTGTTGAAGTAGTAGTGCTGCTTACTGCATTATGTGGATGGTATTGGTCTCCTGTGACCTGGCCTAGTTATGGTCTGTTACAAGAACATCCAGAGTTACTTCACTGTTACTGTGGGGAATGTTCAGGTATGCACAGGAAGTATTTAATTCAGTTGGCCTATAAATTATAGTTGGGTGCTGTCATGAAGTACTTGTAGGATGTGTGAAGAACAGTAGTTTAAAGGCTTTTTCCTTTTTATTTATTTATTCATTTATTTTTAGAGCTTCAAAAAACTGACTACATGGTGTTTGCTGGGAGACAGTACTATTTAGGAGACAAGTGTCAGGTTAGTACTCAAAGGAGACCCAGTTATGATAAAATGTTAAAACTGCTTTAAATGGACTATGATAAACCACAAAATCATTTGATTTCATAGAATTTTCTAAGGCTTTTCTCATTCTTTTCCTTATAGGTGTTCTTTTAAATGTAATTTCTTGCTAAAAGCTGCTTTTAAAGTTGGTAGTGTGAAGGAAAAGCAGCTTGGGAAGTCATTGTAAATCAGTCATACACATTCTGTGAGTGTGGAAAGTTCCAGGCAGAGCTCAGAATGCACAGGGGGTGCTTTTGATGTAGTTGTCTTTAGATTTTTCACTTGGGGTAAGCAGCAATTCTGGATGGTCTTCTCTTTCTCAACAGTGATGTAGCAAAATATTTTTATAAAATAGAAAGGGAAGAGCTAAAAAGGGAGGAATAGAATGACTTGGACAGGAGATGCTGAAAGGAAGGTCAGTTTTCTTTGTATTCTGATGTCATGTGGAGTGAGGGGGTTTTTTGTCACTGTTGAAGCTAGTGCTGATGATTCACTCAGTGACTTTTCTCACTGAGCAGAGCTTTCCTTTTCCTTTTTTATCTTCTGTTCTCAAGTTCTTAAGTAGCAGTCTTCCTTGCTACTTACCTGCCTGGCACAGGGTATAAAAATAAGCTGGGTGGCAGGTATCTTGCCTCTCAGTTGCTCACAAGACTGATTTTGGTTTTTTTCCTTCCTCCCTGAAGTTAGTGCAGTGCTCTTTATTTTGCCTGCAATTTTGAAGAAATATTTGAGACTCCTGGGCCAACATAGGACTGCCTAGGAGCAGCCTTGGCTATTAGTGATTTGTAGACAATATTCTGATGCAATTTGGGGGTTTTTTTAGAGCTTCCCTTGTTCTCCCACTAGGTATGTCTGGAACCAGGAGAGAAGTATTACAATGCTCATATCCAGGAAGTTGGAAAAGATGGTAACACGTTGACTGTATTTGTTGAGGAGCTGGCAGAAAAGTAAGCAGTCTGGTGATTACTTCAAGTTCAAACTCTTTCTGGTTGGTGTTCTTTTTTCTCTCTGATTTCCAGTGACCCAAAATCATTATTGTAGTGCTTTCTGTAAAATCTTGCTGCTCTTTCTTCACTGGAATGTGAAAGTGATCTTTGCAGTTTGGGCTTAATTCACAGAAAGCAAATTGCTCTCTCCTGTTGGTTTCTCTGGAGTTTTTGTGTTGTGCCCAAGCAACTAAGTAATTGGCACTTCTTGTGAGTCTAATCACTTTCTCCCTCTTGCTGTTTAATCATTCAGCCTCTTCCAAAGCCAGGATTCAGCTTGACAACATCCTGCAGAAATTCTGTGTTGTCCCATGCTTCCAGGTGTACCTCTGGAGGCATACAAGTGCAGGGGAGAGAGACTTGACCCAGGAAGTAAATAGAGTTGAGACTAAAGCCTAGCTTTTCTATTTTTATTGAACAAGCAGCAGTAATGTGTGCTTGGTGCCAGAGAAACAGATTGTTTTTTGCAAACTATTCTATTTTCTTCTGTCTTGGTGATGCTTCAGCTTATGCTGTTGTGCAGAGGGTATCCTTGGGACACTGCTGACACTGGTGTCTTTCCTGCAGGCACACAGTTCCTTTGGCACACTTAAAGCCAGTGACACAAGTGGCTCCTGTCCTTGCTTGGAATATTGCCCACAACCGAAGAGGAGGAGCCTATCAGAAAGTAACAGGGGGACACTTCTCAGGAATAGGTTTGTACAAGGTTTCCAGAAGCTTCCTTGCCTTGTAGCCCGGGGGAGGAGGGGAAATACTCGTAGCAGTTTGTAACTGTAGCAGTGCTTGGATATTGCAAGCAACTTGATTTAGCCTGTGATATAAAACTTGGTCACTGTGGGGGGTTGATGTAAAGCTATCTTTCAAACAGATGGATTTGCCTTTGCAAAAGAGCAGATCCATAGAAATACAGAGCAAATTGGGTATTGCTCAAAATTACCAAGAACAAATTTGCCACTTGAGAACTGTATAACAAGGCACCACATCAGTGAACCAGAAAGCTTGGCATTAGCAGAGATGCATGGACAGACCAGGGCTTCCCCAGCCAATTAAATATGGATTATGTTTAATTTGGAGGAGGAGTTATTTTTTTACTTTTATTTTATAAATAAATGAAGTGTCTGTAGAGAGATTTTAACGCTGAGAGTACTGGTTTGGTCAGCTGAAGGTGGGAAGGTAATCCCATGTCAGATGCTTGTATTCTCATCATGTAGAATGCCTGCTTGAGCAAAAGAAGGGTCTGTTGCTTCTGCACTTGTCTGAGACAGGCTACTGGCTTTCTTTTCTATGTGTTGAAATATTGAATGTTTTCTTTATCATTTGAGAAGATAGCTCAGGTTTAAGGCATTAAATCTCTCTTTTCTGTCCTCGATGGCGACGGCAGAGATGGACCTGAAGACGCGGAAGCGGATGCTGAAGAAGGTCCGTGGGAAGGAGGTGTTCATGGCCGTGGCCTACAGCAGGGGCCAGGCGCTGCTGCCACCCCGCCTGCAGCCCGGGCTGCCCTCGGGGCGCTTCCCTGGCGCCCACTGCTCGCAGGCTGCTGCGCACACGGCGCCCTACAAAGCCTTCCAGCAGCACAACCCTCCCCGGCAGCACCGCGAGCCCGCCGTGCCCAGGTGGGGAGCCTTGCAAAGCCGAGCTGGCTGCTTGTGTTCTGGTGGTTCTTGCTGCAGACTGGTTAGGAGGAGTTTGTGCTGTTTAAGGGGTAAAACTGCAGCTGAGAAGGCTGTTCCTGGTAATTGCACCTTTTTCTTCTAAACTCGGGGGATCTGCCCTATTTAGAAACAGGCCCGACGTGCTTGGCCCTCAAATAGCATTCTACCCCAGCCCAAGAAAGAGAGGCTGTCAGAGCTATGACAATCTCTCCTGCAGGCCCTGGTGAGTGCCTGCAAACCTCTTTACCAAACACTGCTCTACCCAGCCTTGGGAACAATGGTGGGACATGCATTGGCTGTTTGCAGCACAGTGTGAAACAGAGGGGTTTTGGTGGCTCTGCAAGAAGAACTGAGCTCAGATTGAGCAGCAGAACCCAGGTGAAGCTGCAGGTGGTGGTGATTCTGAACCTGCTCTCTTCCCCCCAGCCTGTGCAGCCGCAGCCGCCGCCAGATGCAGTGTGTGAGCAAGGAGTGTCAGTATGGGTTCGGAGCAGGGACTGCAGAGGAGCCTCGGGGGCCAGAAGAAACTGTAGCTTACTGTGAAATTGGAGGAGAGGATGACACTGCTTTCCCTACTTTGCCCGTAAGTTATGAGCAAAGGGTGAGCTGAAGCCTCTCAGAGAAAGGAGGAGGGGAGAAATGTACAAATGGACAACGCTTCTTTACCTAAATATACAGCAGCCTTTTTGTTTTTCTTGGACTAAGGTTTAGCAGGGGATGTGTTTTTGAGAATGGAAGACTGAAATTAGTCTAGTTCCTGTAAAACCTGCTTGAAACCTCTGTTTTCCTAAATGTTCCCCTTCTTTCTTTGCATCCTCACCAGCAACACTTTTCTCAGTATATTTTCATAAACATTTCTCATTTCTATTGCAGTTTGAAAACAAGATCTCTTCCTCCTGTGCATGTCTGTCTAGCTCTAAATATCGTGGGAGAAAGCATTTTACTTGTTTGCCACACTGTCATTTATTGTTTGGGTACTGAGATTCAGAACCTGGATAGTGATAGCCTGAGTTTTTCCTATGAATTTATATTTGTGATGTTTTGAGTTAATATGTTGTTCCTGACACAGTTTCTTCTGCTACAGAAACAGGAGATAATTACAATTCTAGACTTCTCTTAAAACAGTCTCTTTGTTGAGTTGTAGATAAAGTGGCAGAGTGTATTAAAATTTAAAATACATCCTTTTTTCTATTTGTTGTCTGAGCCTAGTCCAAAGCTAGGTGTGCTGCAAAAAAAAAAAAAATCCTATTTATACATAGGTATATGAATAGGAAAACAGATCTTTTAAATAAAAGCAACAAAAAAACCCCAGTAGGTTTGAATTTTTATGCTGTATTGAAGCATTGAATTAACTAGTGTTAGACTTGTATTTAAATGAGGGAGAGGGAATGTGCTTAGGGCTGTTTCAGCACCAGTCATTTTTTCTTTGCCCTCATGTACTAGATCTCTAATCTTTGCTCTGATTTTCCTCCAAGAGTGCCAAAGAATAAGGAGATATTATCCTGCAATTTATTTTCTCCAAAATAAAGTCAATGTAGCTCACTGGCTTTTCCTCCCCCTTGCTAGACTCTGCCTGCAGGTCCTAATGAATAGGTTTTCATGTTCATTCAGTGACTTTGTTATTGTCAATGCCAAAGGTTTTTCTCTGTCTCTTCCTTGTCTTGTTTAGTAAAGGAATGTGACATTTCCTGGGGAAAGATGCATCTCACAGAGAGCTCTGCCATGCTGCTAGAGGCCTGGTGGGAGAATCTTCTGACTTTACCACCTCTGCTTCAACCTTGGAAATCTTTCAAGCCTCTCTGAGCACTTTCTCGATCCTGTAGTCACCATGGCTTCTGAGGAGAATTTTGAGTGTCACCTTAGCCATCACAAAAGAGTGAATCAACTTCTTTTACTTGAGCCTCTCAATCCTGTATTCCTGCTTCAGAGAACTAATCTTTTAAATTGTGGTGCAGCTAAAGACTGATATCAGTGCAAAGACACAGGGCATGTAAAATATTGAAGGAGTGCTGTGAGGAACCTTGGTGTGTGCTGCTCTCTGAAATAGTCAGGCTTGCATGTGTGGGTCAGCTCAGTGCAGGCAGTGGTATCTGTGCCAGCAGGCACTTACTGCTTTCACTAATTGTGAGTAAAGATAAGCTTTCTCCATGATAATCAGTATTTGGGTGAGCTGATCTGCTGTTGGTATGGTGGGAATGCTCTAGAATGAGGAGTGCATCTAGATGTTGGGAGTAGCAGTCTTGTCTGGGATCTGCTCCCTCCTTTACAGCTCTCTTAGAACTTGGGATGGGTTCTGGGAGGGAGCAGCTTGACTGTGTGGCATAGAGCAGTGGTTGGTCTTCAAACATAAATTGAGCAAGGCAGAACAGAAGGTAAAGGCAAGAAATGCTTGTTGCAATCAACTGCATCAGAACAGAGACACAGGTTATGCTTCTAGTAAGATTTGGCTGCAGCATGCTGGGTCTGCCAGCCTGGTTTTGCTGTGTTTGTCTGTATAGAGCATGGAAAGGCTTTAAATTATTACTAAGTGCATGCTTCTGATACTGCTTTTCAGAGCCAGAGTAACCCTGGTCCCATTGTCCATGGTCCAGGGGGATTTTGGGTAGCAAGGAGAAGCCCAAACTCTGTTTCATCCAACAAGCAGACCCTGAATACCTTAGAGGAGGAGGAAGAAGCAAGTGAAAATGGTGAGTTCTTAAAGGATCAGTGGGCAAAAAACACAGATTTAAAGTAGTTTCAATATGCTATTGATTTCAAAAGTAGGTTCCTTACATCTCCGGAAGGAGACACAAAGCAAGACAATACAAAGCAGGTTATTAATGGATACACTGAAATGTAATTGCAGTAACTCCAGCTTGAAGCTGGTTAGCCTTTTTTTACTATTTCTTTTTTTGCCCTGAATCAAAACTACTGCTCTCTCTCCCTTGTAGGGAAATTCCATGAGGAATATATCTATGCATCTCCAGGTAAGTAAAAATTTAGTCTTTACAGAACAGTTGGTGGATGTAATACACTCATCATGACCTTTTAATAAGTTTCTGAAGGATTAGATTTAATGCAGCTCTCTTCACTTTGCCCTCTTTTGCCTCTGCCCTCCAGATCCCAACTGTGAAACTGCAGCAGTATTTAATTCAGCAGAACCTACAGCAAACCTGGTAAGTTTTAGTCGGTCTGTTCAGATTTGGGATCCTTGAGGTGTGTGGCATTCTTCATAGAAACTGTCCTTGGGTGCAGGCTTAACATAAGTTAGAGACTTCTTCTAAAAGAAAGGAATGCTGATTTCATTTATATGTTCACCCTGCTTTTCCTCACTAAATGGTGAGGTTTTTATCTGAGTCTGCAAGTACAGTGTGAATTGCACTGGATACATTAATGATTTTCCACCTCTTCCTCTGCAAAGAGTGTGTATTTGAGTGCTGTTTACTTTTCTTTCTCTGCTCTAGACAGCACTTGCTTTTATCATGCCACTCTTCAAGTTGTGTTCCAGTTAATCTTAATCCTCCACTGTGGGACTGGAGAGATCTCATCTGTGATAGAACTGGCCTTGGAATTTTTTATTTTTTAATTTGAAACTAAATCTTTAGTCACCTCCTGCTCTACAGTGGGTGTGAAAATAGTCCTGTGCACATCAGAAAAAAAACTGTGTTTGCTTGGGCTGCAAAAAACACCCTGTGTGGGTGGATAATCCATAAATTAGAAAAAAAAATAGGGGTATGATGTGTATGCCTTGTGGCTTCTTTGCCACTGAAATGGACCATGCTTTGCTTTGGAATCCCTTCAGGAGGAAATGCCAGTCTTGGTGTCACCTCAAGATGAAGTGGCTTCCTACAGCTACCCCCAGAAGGTAGTGTCTGGTGCTTGGAGCTGTGTCTGGTACTTTATTGTGCTCACCCTGTGGAGAGGTCACCACTCTGCTTGGATTGTGTCTGTTTGTGGGGACCTCTTACAGCCTCTGGCAGCAGAGCATACAATTAATTCCCTGCAAATGCAACCAACACAGAATATGCCTTGCAGGTGTCTGCAACTCTAAACTGGTATTTTGAAGCCAATTTTTATAGAATTTGGATAGTTAGCTGCCTTTACAGCTAGGATTTCCAAAATGCATTCGTGTGAAGTGAGAATTTTTGAAGTATGTGGTATTTTCATAGTCTTTGTCAAAGCCAGTTGCAGAGGCAGAACTGTTGAATACTCTTGACTCTCTTCCAGGTGTTGGTGAACTCTGCAACAGTTTCAGCCTCCACAGATGTTTATACTGCTCCAGCTACAGGTCTCTCCTCAGATTCTGCTCCAGCCAGTGTCATAACAGCAGCTCCCCCACAAACAGCAGTTCAGCCTGTCATAGTATCTCCCCTTTCTGTGGGGAGGCCAGGTAGAGTGTACAGACTGTCTCTGTGGACTTGGATTTCCAAGTTTTCAGTGACATTTCCCCCTACCTTTCTCCAATCCAAAACAAATGTTAAAAGGCTTTAAAAAAGTAGTGTCACTTGCTTTGGTTTAAAATTACTTAGTTGTAACTTGGCTGCTGACTTCCCCTTTTGAAGGGGCAGTCCCCTGTTGCCACCTTTAACCATTAATGCCAAGTGTTTGCTAGAAAGTTCTTTCCAGAAGGCAAACGTTCAGCTCCCTTCACCTCCTCTTTCCTACAGTTAATTTTCCTCTTGATTTGGAGTAGTAAAGCCTGTAGAACACTCTGTTCCAGAAGAGTCACTGGCTGTGGTGTTTCAGGATGCACACAAATGTCCAGTTCATTTTTGTGACCCCTGGTTTCTTGTGTGCTCAGCTATTTCTCTGCAGGGAGATGAGGTTTGTGGGCAGTCACAATGGTGCACTTGCCAGCTTAGATGCTGCTGTGTTTGCTCTTGGAAAATGGCTGCTCCAAAAAATTTTTTCCTTCTTGCAAAGAGCACTTTTGTCTTCTCTAGCTTTTCATTTAGCATCTAAAAAGTCTCCACCTTCCATTCTGCTCAGTTCTGTCTCACTTTTCTTGTGGTTTTCTTTTTCCTACTCTGCATGAGAGTTTAGTCAGCACAGTTCTCAAAGCTGTTTGCTCACTGGTGCCAGCCTGCTGCTGTGTTAGAGGTGTGGGCCACTTCATGAATATTTAACACTTCTCTGTCCAGAAGATTGTTGTCTTGACATGTCATGAACCTTCTCTTGTTTTTGTGGGCTTATTGTCACAATTCTGATGACTTTGAAGTGATCAGCCTGTTCTCTGTTTTTCTAGGGCAGACAATTATGTAAGAAAAGGCTGGCCTGCCTTCTAATATGGAGAAACAATTGAAAAAGACATTTTTTTCTTTAACTGGGCTATACAGCTTGCAGATAGAAATGCATTTAAGGCTTGAGAGATTGATACCTTCCCATCTGGTTTTAAAATTTCTTCTGGACTTTTTTTTTAGTGATTGCTAAGGAGATTTTTGCTAAAGCCTGTATTTAAGGGCACTGAGGTGTCAAAGTACATGTTGAATTGTGTAATTTAGCACCTCACTCATTTGACACACCATGGCAAAGCTTTCTTTTTGGTTGACATTTGTTTCCTTCCAATTGTAGCAGTTCCTTCAGTGCCATTCCCAATTTATTCAGCTCCTCTTCCTCCAGTGAGTGAGGTGGGAGAAGTCAGTGCCATTCTTCCAGCTTACTCCTGTGATCCCACTGGCAGTGACCTGCCTCGAGGTAATGATGGGGTTTTGTGCTTTTATTCCTGCTCCTCCTTAGGACACTTCTGACTTCTGTTCTCCTTGGAAGCTTAACAGAATAGCAAGTGAGAAAAAATGGGTCTTTGCAACACCTAAGGAGCGAGAAATAATACTATACTTGTGCTAAAATATTTTCATTCCCAGTTTTGAATAGAAAGTTTGTATCTGACTCAAATATGTTAGTATTGCAGCTCTAGACAGCATCCTAAATAAATCAATGCCTGGGGAGAGGGTGCTTGGTCTACACCATACTGTTCATGGCAGAGTAATCACTTTTTTGATAAATGATTACACTAAGAATTGAGTATTTATAAAGTTGTGTGGTTGCACAGTTCAGTGGGGTCTTTTGGTGGGCTCCAATGTGTAATTCTGTGGTGTTATAAAGCAAGGCTGAAGTGTTGTCTTGTTCCTCAGGTGTGTAGCCTTGTCACACCCTGTCATCAGCTGGGACAGTGTTGAAGGTGCACTGCAGCTGTTGAGCAGTGACCAAACCTGCTGCTTTCACAGGTGCTGCTGCCATGCTCTGCAGTTACTCTGCTGTCTTGCCTGTGCCCTCAATTCCAACATTTGTTCATCTTGGCTGTTCTGTTTCCCACTTCCCTGCTGTGGTACCATGGCTCTGACTGATGCTTTGCACACATCAGAGTTCCTGCTTCCCAGCTCTAGTTGAATGCCCTTAACTGAGGCTTTCACCTCTTGGGAGAATTGGGTGTTAAGTGTACTGACAAGAATCTGGAGTGGATGTGGATTAATAACCTCTCCAGACCCTGCCTGTAGCTCTTCAGATGAGTCAATCCTCATAATATTGGCCATGCCCTTCCTGGCATAGACTCTAGGAATTCTAAAGGTTTTAAGGTTGGTAGTTATTAAGGAGTTGCATGTGGCATTTGTTATGCTGCTGTAGTATAATCTGTATGGCCTTTAAGTTAAGAAACCCAGCAGGTTTGGGGTGGAGCAGGGTGCAGTATGTGGGTGTCCTTGATCTAGAGTTCTGTGTTTGCCACAGATACCTGCAGGCCTGGTATAGATGGGGAGGATGATTTGTCAATAGACTGAAATTCTGGACTTGGGAGGAAAACCTGCCACGTGCTTTAGCTTTTCTTGTTACATCTGCATTTGTTGCAGTTTTCAGTCTCTTCCATCTCTTTTTAATGGCACTTGGAACATGTGAAGTGTGTTTATTAACACAGTGACCTCAGGTGTCCTACACTTGCCTGGTGCCTTGTATTTGAAGGAGCTGTTGATAAAAGACTGCTTGATATTGCTGTGTTCCAGAAACTGTAGCAGTGTTCAGTATTTCCATCAGCACAGTAAAAACTGTCAGAAGAGGAGATTTTCATCAGCAGTCAACATGGTCTTTATATTTTCATGTCAGGATTGGAACTTTTTTTGACTTAGCTATTGCTTCATAAGGTTGTCACATTTTACTGAAGATTGACTTGATTTCCAGACATCTAAAAGAGGAATAAAAACAAACTGGTCTCCTACTGTACTGACTTCTGTTCCAGCATTCCACAGATGTCAGTATTTCCAGTATCAGTTTGTCACTTCAATCTCCCAGCAATTCCTTTGTACTGTTATTGCTGCTGTGAAGCAGCTGTTTCATTCAGCTCTTGTGCTTGCTTTGCATAGATTTGCATAAACAATTGAAGAACAAAATTGGATTAAAAAAAACTTTTTCCAGATGTAGATGCAGTTTTAGCTAGATACTAAAATGTTTACATTCATGTAAGCCTTTGGGTTATTTTTAATGTTTTACTGACTGTGGTCAGTGTTAAAGCCAGACTACCAGGACTAAGTGGATGTCAGGAAGGATCTGTGTGCATTTCCTGAAACAGCTGCATGGATTGTTGCCCTGAGAGATATGCTGAACAGTAGAAGAATTGAGAATTGGCAGCAGTGACAGAGGAACAAATCCTTATGCATTTTAAGACTGGGATCTGTTGCTGATGCTGTGCCTCCTGCAGCAAAAGACAACATGCAGGGCTGGGAAGGTGTGTGGGAGATGGGTGGACAGGGAAGCTCTGTGGAGCCAGGGCCTGGTCTGGGGGATTTGGGCACGTTCTGTGAAGATGGAATATATAGTAACTCTGGAGGTGTTGCTAAATTGAATCCCTTAATGGCTCCTTTGGAGTTGTCTCCCTGCTTTCCCTTGGCTTTAGTACAGCTGGGAGCTCAAAGTCTCTGCTGGGGAATAGGTCACTTGCTCTTCCTGACCCTTTAAAGCAAATCTGTGTTGGAATCCAAGAAACAATTTTTTTCATACACAGTTCTAGAACTGCATCATAGGATTAAACACACAGTCTATTTTTCTTTCAATGGTCATCTTTAAAGGTTTAAAACTGCTTCACAGTTTTTGGGCAGTTGGAAATGTGTTTCCAAGTTCAAAACCCTGTTGCTCTTGGAGAGAGGATTCAAAGTTCCTTCACACATCTGGGACTGTTTCTCATCTTGTCATTTACTTGGCTGGGGACAAATGACTCAATACAGGAAAGACAGAAGTAAAAAAAAGACTGTATCTGCAAGAAAGCAGGGAACTGAGTACCCTTGTGAGGAAGGGGAAGGAAGGAATGTATTCCTCAGTTGTCACTGGGATGTGTGACGCTGCCTGACTGCATGCTTCCAAATCCTTACTCATTCCTGGAGGGGAGGGAGGGCTTCTAGTGGTCAGTTTGAGTGGCTCATAATCAAATTTCTGGTTGAGAAAATACTTTTTTCTTTAAAAACCCAGCCTTAACAGGAAGCCAGAATGAAGTCATAGTTGCTTAGACAATGGGGACTTGTAACAGCAAATGCCAGTTATCACCTGAGAAATAAACATGAAAAAACCAAAATTAAAGCTAATGCAGTCATTGAATTATATAAGTTGGTCAGACAAATGCTCTACTATTGCACAAACATCTAACTATTTAGTTAAAAAGATAAAACTAGTTTAACAATAATTTATATTCAAGATACATTCTTCACCCTTGAAATTTTAAAGAAAAAGTAGTGCTGAACTACTGTTATTCTTTAAGTAAGAGCAGCTTAAAATAAAATGTTGTTAATGTATGTAAGTTGCTTTTGCTTCTTGTTTTATATTCCTCTGCTCTTTAATGTCTTATCCTTTAATTTCAGATACAAAGGTCTTGAGATACTATTTTAATATGGGATTGCAGGTAAGTGCTTTTAAACTGAGTGTAGCAAATTGCCTGTATAAACTGCTGGGTTTCTTGACAAATGTACTGATGTATTCAAAACTTCCAAGTGTGCTAAATATACCTTCTGTGCACTTGACTATTAATATGGATAGACTTTCTTGGTGGAGAAAAGCGTGGCTCAGGAAGTGAAGTTCTAACTCAAAATGTGAAGTACACCGTATTGTTTTACTGTGGGTTGTGGTGGTTTTTGATTTTTTGCTTTTTCTTTTTTGGTTTTGTGATGGTGGATAAACTTATTTCTATGAAGAAAAAGGGAAGAACCTGAGCTCTCATTAAGAAAATTGGTGTACTTAGATAAGACATCAAAGACCACTTAGAGGTGTGTGGTTTGAGTCTCCTAGGACTTGTACAGTTGTGTTCAGAGTGGTCAGCACCATTTCTCTGTGTTCTGGAAACTCCTGCTCTGCTGAAGAGCTGTCTCTAGCAGTAGGCATGTGCAGTGTCAGTGCTGCTGCTCAGGGAAGTAAAAGAAGCAATGTGAGCTTCTTCAACTGAAGTAACAGGACAAAAATCTCTGAATATGACAAAGTTAATAAATGGGAATCTTTTTTCTGTAAAGACTTGACACAACAGGAGTGTGGCTATTGCTGCAAGTATTGGCAGTATCTCTTCTGGGAGGCTCTATTGGTTTGATGGTTTTTGTTTGTTTGCTTTTTTAAATTTGCTTTAAAGGGCTAGGAAGGAAAAAATGCACTCCTTCCTAACTTGAGATCTGAAAGTAGTAGTGATTTGGAGGAGGGATGGAGAGGATGTGATTATATTCATGACCATGTTTTTCCCTTTCCTCCAAGTATTGCCATCAGAGCTGTTTGCCTTCCATGATGTACGTGCAGCCAGTGCTGCCTCCATCTCCAGTAGAAGTTTATCCAGCATATGCTGAGCCAGCTCCTGTCTTAGATCAGTCAGCACCTCAGCTCTTCCCTGATGCTGGGCAAACTGAAGTCCACCAGGTTGCCTTGGAAGCATCAGCAAATGGTTAGTATTTGAGTAATGCTGTGCTCGTGGTAATGAAAGCCTGCATAAACAGGCCATCAATATGGCTAAAGTGTGTGAATGTGCATTTTGTTCTGTTTTTTTAAGGCAACTTCCAAAATGCAGAGCCTGCACCCCTGTCCTATGGGCCAGTGTATTACCCAGTGGTGTCAGAGCCCTTCAGCCAGCAGCCTCTGCCTGGCTTTGACTCTGTGGTTCCTGCCTATCGCTACGTTGGGACCTGGCATCCAGTAAATGCTCCACATGCAAATTCCCCACCAGTGCCTAAGGCTGGGAGCCCAGGACCACCACCCCAGGTTGGCTATGTGGCCTCAGCTAACCCTGCACCTCCTGATGCACCTCAGGGGATGTAAATCTGGGAGCTGGAAGCTCCTTCTTGAGTTCTGGTTTCTTGTTTGCCAGCTATTGTTAATGTTATTTTGGAAATGCTGCCCCTTCTTAGTGGGTTGAGTCAGTTGATCAAACTGCATTCAGATTTCGTGTTTTTCTCTTTAGGTTTATGCTGCTGATAGATGACAAGATGTTGCTTTAGTTGATTAGGAAAGCATAGGAAAAAGGTATATACAGACTATAGAGCAGGGAACACAGCTTGAATGTGACTACATGAAGTGTGTGAAAAAAGATGCTGTCACTAAAGGCATGTTGTCCTGCATCTCTGAGGGCTTGCACTGAACACTTAAACACCTGGCTCTTGTGGAAGCACTGAAATAGGCTGCCACTACAACTGCAGATAAAAATTGGGCACAGGATCATTAGAGGGTGATAACGTTTAAAACAAGTTGACGTTCTCAGATTTTGCAAAACAAAGCTTCCTTGCCTCTAGTGGTCACATATTTGTAATAGCTGTATTTCCTCTGACTTCATACTGCATAGGTTTCATGGCTCTGGAAAGTGTAAGAATGCTTTGATCTGTTGTACATTGTTGTATATTTGTAAGATTTGTTTTGTGAAAGCTGTTGCACATAATGGTGGGGGGTCTTGGTGTTTAATTTGCACTGACAGCACAAAATAAAAGCATTGAACACGTGAGAATGAGTGGTCATTTATCACTGGCAGGTAGTGTTCCTGACAATTAGCTATCCCACAGCCTGCACTGAAGAAATGTAGTTGTGTGGGATAAGGCTGTTCCAGCCTTCTGTGAGAAAGGAGCAAAAGCTTTCAGCGTGAAAATGGAAGTGAAATAATTCCTGGTAACTGCACCTTTTCCCCTCTAAGCTCAGGGGATTAAACTTGGGGGATCTGCCTGACTTTTGAACAGGTACAACATGTTTGGTCCTCAAATAGCATTCTACCCCAGCCCAGGAGAGAGAACCTGTCAGAGTTATGACAATTTCTCCTGCAGGTCTTGGTAAGTGACTACAAACCCACTGTCTGACAAAAGGTTCTTTTGCCAAACATTGCTCTGTCACTGACTGGGGAGGATGGTGGGACATGCCCTGGCTGTTTGCAGCACAGTGAGAAACAGAGGGGTTTTGGTGGCTCTGCAAGAAGAACTGAGCTCAGATTGAGAACCCAGGTGGAACTGCAGGTGGTGGTGGTTCTGAACCTCCTCTCCCCAAAACTTGTGCAGCCCCTGCCAGATGCAGAGTGTGAGCAAGGAGTGTCAGTATGGGTTCGGAGCAGGGACTGCAGAGGAGCCTCGGGGGCCAGAAGAAACTGTAGCTTACTGTGAAATTGGAGGAGAGGATGACACTGCTTTCCCTATTTCACCAGTAAATTGTGAACAAGGGATGTACAAATGTACAGCCCTGGGGCCTCCTGCTGCCTCAGCCCTGTCCTGGGCAGCAAGGGCAGGAGTGTGGGTTCAGCAGCTCCCTGCCAGAGGCCCTGGATCACAGTAAAGACACTTTAAATCTTCCTGGCTTCCCTGGGACTTCAGCATTTGAGTCACTGTGACTGTTTCTGGAAGCCAGATCTTGTGGGGAATTTGAGTTCTCCAAATCCAAACCTAGCCTGCCCTGGATAAGGAGATGAAGGCAACAGCTTCAGACAGTGGCACAATTGCCATCCCACAAACTATAAATCAACTCTGTTGGCCCATTCTAGTATAGTGATTTTTTTAGTAATTTTTTCTTTATGTAGAGCCAGGTGGTGGTGAATAGGGGATTAACTGCAGAACTGGGAGGAGAAAAAACTTGTATTTCAAGTAACCCAAAATTTGTGTTTTAAGTATGCTTAAGCAAAAACATAGTAGGGAAAAGTGACTAATTACATTTTTGTGTTAAATTTATGCAGCACTCTGGTGTTGATAATTCCGTATTGGGAGGGTTGCAAGCTGAGCTTTTAGTTTGTCTCCTCCAATTTTTAATTGCTGTACATTTGAAAAGCCATTATTAAATTGCCAAGTTAAGATGGAACAGCCAGGTAAAGGAGTCAGAGCTTGATGAAAATGGTCCCTGAATAGCTAATTTGATTTTAAGCTGCTGTGCTGTTTTTAAAACAAAACATACACACAAAATTATTTACAAAGTAGTTGGTGGCCTTTGTGTTTCTGCCTCTAGAGAAGCACATGCCTTGCACAGACATTTTTTGGAGAGGATACTGTGAGATTTTTTTTCTTTCTTTCTCTGCAAAAGCATTCATTAGACCAACCTCTTAAAGGAACTAGTAAAGCCTGTGATTTATGTTATGAACTTGAGAGTGGCACAGCCTTCACTACTATCTCCATGCTGGAGTTATCGAGTGTGTTTCCACCTCAGCCACTGGTGCCATCTGTCATATCCTAAGCAGTTGCTGTCAAGCACTGAAGGGAGTATCTTCCCCTTTCAGGTTTCAGCTATGAACAATTTCCTTTCTTCCACTGGCACTGACACAGCCTTGCTTTTTTCTACATGTGTGGTTATCACAGCAGAGTATTGGTGTTTTATTTTCTGGTATTAGTCTATCTCTGGAAGTCAACTTGCTTTTTTTTTTTTTTTCAATTGGAAAAGCTGATAATTCTGGTACAGAGTCCAGTTTTTGACATGGTTTTTCTTACCTATCTGGGACCTGGATTATTCACTATTAGCCATGGCTATTGGGGCCTTGTTGGCCACTTTATTATACATGAAAAGTACTTTTATTGATATAACAATGTCATGTGTGGCCAGTTCACTTGTTTATGGGTTTGGTATACAGAGGCATCTCTGTGACTCACTTTATGTATTGTTGCAGGGCTGTTAAGGCTCAGAATCAACTTCTTGCACGAGCAAGTAGGGGCTGTGGGGAGCACTTAGCAGCATATCCTAGAGCTGGCTGATGAAAGCTCTCCATGGATAGGAAATGCCACTTTTTTATTAACAGCAGAAGAGCTCACAATGGTACAGACATTCAAGTGATTGCTGGAGTCTTTTTTTTCAATTCTGTTTCCCAGAGTTGTGTTGCAATACAACAGCTCTGCAGCACTTGACTGAAACAGCTGCCAAAAAAGCCCCAGCTCTACCTCAGCCACAGCTGACCTGCCTTGTGCTGCAGCCCTGGCTGCAGCATCCGTGTGCTGACAACATTCCTGGATTTGTGGCTGAGTGTTCCACTGGCTGATCAGCCTTTTCAGGGGCTGTAAGATAATTCACATCAAATTTACACCCAGTTCTGGGGTTGGGTTGAGATTTTTGTTGGGGTTTGTGTGTGTGTGGTCTGTGTGTCCCAAGATGTGGGCTCAGGGTCTTTTTTTGGTGGGGAACCCAGTGTCAGCCTGGTGATTTTCCAGGCCTGTTCAGTTTGGCACATGTTTGATTATTGCTGTTACAGTTTGGGACCAGACCAGTGCTCTGGGTTTTTCATGCCCAGCAGAATTGCTGTGAATGGGGGTATTGCTATATTGCTGGAAGCCATAACCATATTTTATGTTCAGTTAGAAGGATGAAAAAATCCATGAGTATTGATTTCTATTTGGAATTACTTTTTTGCTTCAGATCAATGTTTTTAAATTTTGTTTTCCTTCTTTACTGTGTTTTTTGAAGCAAGTTGCCTAACAGTAAATTTTTAAAGCAAAGATTTGATCCTGGAATGTGGGGGGTTTTTGTTTATTTTTTTGTGGATGGCTTTTCAGCTTTGGAAAGGGAGAACAGAAGAGGTGTGCAGTCAAGTTTTCACTATTTGTGCTTGCCCACCTCCTTTTCTTCACTGTTTTGATGGATGAAAGGCAGAGGCTCAAATGAACACCTGAAGGCTGTGCAGGAAGGCTCTGAGACCTGGCAGCACCGTGGAGTGCTCTCCTTCCACATGAGCACTTGTGGTTTTATGGCCCTTTGAACCAGCCCCAGAGCCTGGCCTCTGCTCAGTGACACAACAGGAGGAAACAGCCTCAAGCTGTGCCAGGGGAGGCTCAGGCTGGGCATCAGGAGGAATTTCTGCATGGAAAGGGTGCTCAGGCACTGGCAGGGGCTGCCCAGGGAGGTTTGGAGTCCCCATCCCTGGAGGTGCCCAAGGAAGGCCTGGATGTGGCACTCAGAGCTCTGGGCTGGGGACGAGGTGGGATCAGTCACAGGTTTGACTCGATGGTCTTGGAGGTCTTTTCCAGCCTAAATGATTCTGTGGTTTTTGTGAACCTGCAGGATGAACAAAGCAGTGGCCAACCCCACTCCTTGTGCTTTGGGGTTTGAATGCTTCAGAACTTTGTGCCCTGGGCAGGCTTGGGCTCCATCTGTGTTTGCTGTGTGATGCCAGGCTCGGTGTCTCTGCTGTCTGAGCAGCTCTCACTGCACAGGCAGCTCCAGCCTGGGCTTGGGCAGGGCTGCTGCTCACCCCAGAGGGTGCCCAGCCTGTGCCCTGTGTCAGCCACTGCATCCCTGCTCATGGGCAGCTTTCTGATGTCTCTGGAGCTGTCAAATGCAGCTGTTATTGAAGGTAATTATCAATACTGTAGAGGGAGGCTGTGCTGATTGTGCCAGCCAGCAGCATTGGCCCTCTGGGTTGTCTCCCGTTAATGCTCCCACGCTGTTTTCCCCTTGGTCACGTAATCAGTTCTTACAGAAAGTTGTTTTTCTAGCTCAGTTGGCTTTTTTTATTTCCCTCTTAGGTTCCATTTCACTCAGCAGTGCTGCTGGATACCTTTTTCTTTTATAAAATTACACCATCAAAGCTGCATTATATATGGAGGATATTCAACATATAAATCCAGACCCAGAATTCCAAGTAACTGCTTTTTTCATAAGAGAGGAAGATAAAACCATTGAACCAGGACTTTATAGCTTTGAAATAAGATCAGAGATTAAATTTTGCAGGGCAGGCCTGTGTCTAGAAGCTCCTAGTCACTGCTGCTTACCAGATTTCACAGTCAGCTGAGTTGCAGCACGTAGGAAATGGCTCAGCCAGGATGAGCCACGGGCTGGGAGCACGTACCAGGCACTGACTGCAGCCCAGTCCTCTGCAGGTGGGGTGAGCTGCAGCACCACAGCAGGTGCCTGAGGCCTGACAACGTGGGTTTCTGTGTTAGGCTCAGTTTATGGCAATTCTTTTATTCCAGATGCTAAATCCTGCCTTCCCTGGAGCAGGTGAACATTTTGCCACTAGCTTTGTGGTGCTGGGGTTTACCCCAGGGTAGGTGTCAGTCTGTTCTCCTAGCTGGGATGAGTGCTTGACTTTGTTGGGTTACAAAAAATGGACTTTTAAGGGAAAGTAGAATATCCTCTAATGATGAAATTAATGGACCATCCAGTTCCCTCTGTCCTTTCCTTCATGTGCTTTTCCTGTTCCCTGCCCTTCCTGTTTTCATTTTCTAATTGATTTTAGACACGTGGTTTGTGATTCTGTTCAAACCAGTATTTTGTTAATATTTGTCACAGTTGAAAGCAAAAAATGCTTATTTTTGCATTTCTGGTGATTGTGTGGTTTGTGTAACTTTTCAAGAAGTAAGAGGAGATAAAATGCACTGCAGAGCATCTTCACAGAACAGTCAGGCTGGCAGGGAGCACAGTGGCTCAGCTGGTGCCCCCTCCCTGCTCAGGCAGGGCCATCCCAGAGCTCCTGGCACAGGATTGTGTCCAGGGCTCTGGAATATCTCCAGTGAGGGAGGCTGCACACCCTCTCTGGGCAGCCTGTTCCAGTGCTCAGTCACTCCCTGGCACTGCAGGGGGCTGGAAGTTCCTTTTCAGGTGAACTTCAGTCCCTGTTTCTTGAATAAGAAGAACAACTGGGGATTCAAGGTGCTTCAACTTTGAACTCTCAGGCTTTCTGATGTGAGTGGGAATGTGCACATCCAACTGCAAAAAGTCCTTGTCTATTAAAAAAGAAAATGCTGGCAGCCTTCTGTCTTTATGTGGGTATTTAAAATCCTGCAGCTGTGGATCACTGTGGCCCTAGGGTTTGTACAGCTTTTGCCATGCTCAGGGTTAGTTTCTGCGTGTCCACCTTGCCTCCCTTGTGCAGGAATCTTCTGCATTCCAAGGAAAGGGATGTTGCCTTTGGTTACTTTGAGGAAACTCTTGTTTTCCTGGGATATTGCCATTGTTTAGCTTGAGGAAACTCTTGCTTACTGGTGGCTTGACCAAAACCGTTTGAAATGTGTCTCCAGTCCTTGAATGAGATTTGCTGAAGGACAGCTTTCCATGAACAAATTATGCTAATACAGTTAGATGTTGTTGCTTAATGAGTCTCTTACACTATTAGCTGTATTGCTGATTGTGTGGCCAATGTAGTTGTGCTGGTCTGAGGATATCTTTGGGGAGCAAATTAAAATGAAATTACACTTACTTAGACTTTTCTGTGCAGGAGTAATTGCATTCATGTGGTGCATTTTATTTACCAACACTTCTGGTGGGTTGCTACTTTCTGTTGTTGCCAGGAAATAATGAATATTCTGGGGTTGTTTTGTTGTGTTGTTTTGTTTTTCCCCAGCCAGGTGGTGTTCAGCTCTTGCTCATAAACACTTGCTCAAATCTGGGTGACCATAGGAGGTAAGCAGGACTATGCCATGTCTTTTTTTTATAAAAATACCAATAGTCTCTATAGAATGAGAGCCCTTAAGTGCTTCTCTGACCACTTAGCCCTTGAGAAATCTGTGCTGGATGTATTTTTTAAAAACTCTAAAGTGTCAGATCTGTTGCTGTTCATAAATGTTTATTATCAATAGGCAGCTGGAAATGTTACATCTGAAAAGGTAGAAACACCTTGATTTTCAATAGGCTTACATTTTTGGGAAAAAAATTAAATGCTTTTTATTTTTTTTCCAGTTTACAGTTAAGCTAAAAATACACATAAAATAAATAATTTTATTTATTATGTACATTGTTTCATTTTGTACAGGTTATATGAGGATATGACTTGGAGTCTGCACTACGGATGGAAGAGATGCAAGTAGAAAAGTACATAAAACTAAGCATTTGTTTTTGCTTTTTGCTCTTGCCCTTTTCTCCCCCTTTTCTCCAGGGGTGGTTATCACCACTCAGCTGGCAAATTCTGAGGTCCCCATTCTTTCTTTGCATACACAAAATTCTTACAACATCGAAAAGCTCTTTTGCCTGGAAAAGGCCTTTGAGTTTTTGAGCAAAAACTAAAATAAAGAAGGAAGGGGTGGTGGGAGGAAAGCCTCACCTTTTTTATTCCATGAAATAAGATGACATTTTAAAATATGCTTGGGTGTGAAGGCTGTTTCTGTGGTAGCTTTTTTTTTTATTTATGATGATTTAATTTGACATTAAAACTCGATTGCTAAAAAAACAGTTTTCAGAGTCAGCCCAGGTCTCCAGGGCTCCCATATAGAAAATAGAATTCTTAAACATCTGCTACTCTCTTTTGCTTCTCAAAGATCCTTAGCCCTCTTAGCCCCCAGACCCTCCTTGTAAACACCTTCAGAAGTTTTTAAATAACTGTACAATACCCAGAAAAATAGCTAGACCCAAAAGTGCCCCCTTGCTGAAAAACAACTATTTATAGTCAAAAGGCATCTCACTCTGTTGGCTCAAGGTCTCACAGTGTTCTGTCAGCTGATGTGCTCAAAGGCCAGCTCTGGATGGGGCACTCTGAGCACAGCATCTCTGCTGCCTCAGCAGTCACTGCTCACGTGGAAATGCTTTCAGTGGGAAGGGGAAAGGAAAAAAATCCCTAAAATGAACCAAATTAGCCACGCTGAGGAGGGGGGTGGTAGCCAGGGGGGACAGGCTGCACTGGTGCCTGTAGCTGCTGGGTGTTCATGGCAAAGGTCCGTGGGCAGGGGTGGGACTGGCTGATGTGCAGAGATCTCTCCAGCCCAAACCATCCTGTGACCTGTGTGGAAGGAATGAATTGGCTTCTAAAACTGTGGGGGCTTTGAGCTCTGTTGCTGCTGTGGTTGGGGCTTTTGTTCTGCTTTGCACACCTTAAAAAGCCAGAGCAGGTCCAAGTGTTTCCCTGAAGCACAAACTGCTATCAAATGCTGGGAAGATAAGGATCAAACACTTTTGCTTTTTAAGTGTACTTCTTTAGATAAAACATGTTTTCTTTTTAAAACAATGGTTCTTGGTTCCAGAGCAGTAGTTGGTCTGGGTGGAGGCAGTTATATGAATAATAGAGAAATTACTCTTTTGTAAAAATGGCCTGGAATGGGGAAAGGATTGCAAAAATGAAATTTAATCAAATTATAGAAGTTTAGGAAATATGCTGATGTGGCTAGCCCAGAGAGTACCCTCCCTCTCCTCCAAAAAAATCCAGTATGGGAGTGACTTTACAGCTGTTTCAAGTCACACATTCACTGGAAATTGCAGATTCTGTTGGGGACAGTTTATTTTAGATGCTTCTCCAGTGAGTGGATTTATTATCCACCACAGTCTTGCTGATTCCAATTAATTTTACCATTGCATTAATTAGTGTGTCTGATGTTTCCAGCACACCTGAGAAGGTATGACCAGCCCTGGCAGCCCAAGGCCCTGGGAAGTCCCTCTGGTGAGGAGGAGCTCCTTGCAGTGCATCCATCCCAAAAACAACTCCAGGGAGATCAGAGTTAAATAACAACTTCCCTAAATGCTAGGCAGCCCTGGTGGTTGGGATGTTTTTGCTTATTTTTTGCTATTCTGTGTGTGGAATTGCAGCAGAGGTGGGAGGGGGTTCCTGTTCCTTTGGCAGTCAGCCTTTGAGGCTGCTCTGAGCTTTCTCATGGGCACATCTGTGGGACAGGATTGGACACTGCAGCACAAGTGAACTCGTTAAAGGGGAACTCAGCCAGAGTTAAACCAACACTGAACCTCCTCCTGGTTAACTGCAATATGCTTTTCTTTGGGATTTTGGCCTTTTGGAAAGGAAAGCAGCAACACCAAAGCAAAGCTGAGAAGGGAAGCAGGATGAACACGTAATGGTGTGAGAGCAGCAGGTGCTTGAGTGGTTTCCAACTGCTGGAAAACCCAGAGGGGATTCAGCTCCTTGCTTACTGTGTGTTAACTGTGCAGGTATCCCTGCTTACACTGCCAGGAACATCCAGATCCCTGCTGCAGGGACCTGCAACTGCTCCTGTGCCTGGCAGGGAGCTCCGAGTGCTCCTGCCCTGCCAGCCACACCCGAGCTCCTGTGCTCAAACCAGAGCCCTGCATCCAGAGTAAGCACTAAAGAAAACACCTTGTACAGAGAAATCTGGACAAAGAGCCCCCTCTCAGGGATGCAGGGGACAGTTTGCAGCTGTCCAGGCTCCTCCACAGCCCTGTTGGCCGCACTCTGCTGCCTGAGGTGTCCGGGAGCTGCCTCACCCTCTCCTGGGGCAGAGCAGGCAGCAGGGCCATCCTGCCCCCGGCACAGCCTCCCCTGCCCTCCTGTGGCACCCAGTGACTTGTCCTTGCCACTGAGGGGGTGAAAAGTGACAGCTACAGAGCTGATGATGTGAAATTTTCCAACAGCCATCCTCTGGTGTCCTGGTATGCATGTGAACCAGTGCTGGGCAGCCTGTGGAGCCTCCCCACATTTAGAAGTCTCTTGGACCAACCAATTTTAACCTCTTTAAAAGGTAAGGGTTTATGTTTATACATTAATGTATTTATTTAAATATTCTTAATATTTACAGTGGCTGTTTCTGCTAAAAATCATGTTCCATGGACTGTCAGAAAAGGGATGGAACACAAATACAGGAAGGGTGAGGCATAAATCACAAAAGCAAAGGTGTCAGAATTTAGGCTTCCAGGGTATGCTGCTCCTGCTCTCTGTCTGCTGCAGAAGATCCCTAAATTCCCTTCATGGGGAAACCATGCAAGTTTCCTACATGGAAAATTATCATAACAGACATACAGTTAAATCCTAACCTGAATTAGTAGTAAGAAAATAAAAGTACCTACTACTGCTACCAATATTAACTACTTACTGTATATAGCGCCTTTAATTTGAAGATCTGAAAGTGCTTATAAATAATGAACTAACCCCCCCTGCGAGGTAGGTAAGTATTATTATCCCTATTTTACAGATGGGGAAACTGAGGCATTCCAGAGGCTGAGTGACTTGCCCAAGGTCACGGGTGAGGCAGAGGCAGAGCAGGGAGGGGAGCTGAGCTAAGCCTGCTCCCTCCTGGCTCTGACACTGCACATGCTTCCTCTGAGGGGACACAGGTACAAACACGAGAGTATTTACATATTTACCAGTGAGTGAGGCATGTACAAATGCAGTTATCCAAATAACCTGCACAGATATGTCAGTTAATGTCTTGTTTCTGAAGCAATTTATGTAATCTCTGACCTGAGTACAAACACCTCCCAGCTCTATTATATTCTTAACCCTGGATGTTGTTTGTTAACTTTTTTAATTGGTGATGATGCCCCATCCCTGGAAGTGTCCAAGGCCGGGCTGGACAAGGATTGGACCAACCTGGTCTAGTGGAAGGTGTCCCTGCCCTTGGCAGGGGGTTGGAACAAGAACTTTAGTGTCTCTCCCAACCCAAACCATTCCATGACTCCATGACCATTTGCTGATTTAAAAAGCCAGGTGAAAATGACACTGGGATGGGAGGTGAGAAAAAAATACAACTTCAAGAGAAACCGAAGAAAGGGCAAGTGGTTGAGATCTCTGTTATTCCTAATTCCAAACTCCTTGCATATGTATAGGGATCACAAAGCCCACAGAACAAAGGCCAGGTGTGTACCAGCTGAGCCAAGGAATAGTTTAACTCCTCACAGGAGAAACTCAGTGTCCCATCAGCTCCTACCCTGCTCTTTGTACAGGGGTCATTCACTGATTTCTCTGAAGGAAAGAAGAACTTTCACTAAAACACATTTTCTTTTTGAGCAATTGAAAATGGAAACATGCTGGTGAATTCCCAAACACTGTGACTGCAAGTGTATTAAGCAAAACCTGGGCTGTTTTTTTTCATCAAATATATTTTTCAGAAGATGCTTCAGTTTCTCTCCCCTGAAGCTCCTGTTTTAGCATAATAATAACAATTCACCAGCTGCTGTAAAGTCTATTGCTATCAACAGGGATGCATAGATGCAATCAAAGAGAATTTTTGCCTTTTGGGGGACCAGTTTGAATTTTGCAAAATCTTGGACACGTGTATTAATCACAGCCAAATCAAATATTTGTGTTAAATTCCAGAGTCAGCTCAGACTCGTAGCTGGGAGCAAGGAAGGATCTCAGACATGAAACAAGCCCCAGGGGAGCCCCAGCCCAGCAGCCACGAGCAGCATCTCCCCGTCAGCACAAGGCTGGGGCTTTGCAGGCTCTGTTATCCCTGGGTGTTATCCTCTGTTATCCCCACTCCTGTGCAGCTCCTCGGGGCACAGCAGGGGAACGTGACTCACACAGTCTGCACGGAAGGGACTGTGACATTCTTGGGGGCAGCACTGCACACTTAATTACGTTTCTTTGTGTTGTTTGTACCTGTTCAAGCACTCCAATGACACAGAGTCAGCGTCAGCAGGAGCTCTGTGCTTGTTCTCATGGAACATTAAAAGCCTTTCTGCTGTCCAAGGATATAAACCCTGTTTCTGGCCCGGTTTCAAGCCCAGTTGATGTAATCTGCATAACCCTACTTGAATTATTTTCATTCTTACTCCTTACCCAGGAAATACCACAAATATTTGCTGGCCCCGTGTCACGTACAGTTCATAGACTGCAGTGTGGTTAGGTGAGGCATCAAAGGATTCAGACCCTTTACTTCCCCCCCTACAGCAGCTCCTGCTAAAGTTTATCTGTGCAGAAATGTGCTCAGTTGGGTTTATTGACCTGTGGGGCTTTTATTGGGAGCTGCTGTGAGAATTGCCTTGGGGGGTTCTGCCTGCAGCTCTCCCAAATCTCAGTGGATTTGCTGCTAAAGTCAGGGGTGCTGGATTTCCTCGTGGAATCATCAGCAAGCTGCTCCCAAACCTCGCATTTTTGCAAGTCTCCTTGTGTGCCACCAATGTCAGTTTGCTCAGCCTTCCATGAAGGAAGAGAAATGCAGCTTTCAAAGACAACTCTAACCCTGCAATTAGTGTTAAAGCCTGAAATCTGTTGATACAAAAATGCCTTTCACTCTGCCTTAACTAACACATCCAGAGGCTTAAATATTTTGGGTTTTACACTGCTTGCTGGTAACAAGAGTGGTGTCATTGTAGGCAAGGAATACAGAAACATTTTTGAGTCTCTGCTCCTTGCTGCTGATTTCTCCCTGGCTGGCCTGGAGCCACGGTTCCACCCTGAGGTCTGCATTGAAAACTTCCACCAGTGCAGTGTGTGGGCACCTGCAGCTCTGCTCCAGGAGCTGCTGCATCACTCCCATTTCTCTCTGATGTGGATGTGCTCCTTTGGGCCTTCGAGGTAAAGCTGCACAAGTGCCCAAAGGAAAAACCAACAAGGGGCAGTTTGCTGCACAAGAGGAGGAGCCAGGTTTAAAACTTGGGCAGAGTGTCCAGCTGCAGGTGTCTCAGCATCTCTTATCCCTCTGCTCCTTGAGCCTCTGTGCTGCCAGCAGAGCTGCTCCTGCCCTGGCAGGTGTACATCTTCCAGCATGAGGCTTTTCCAAAGGCAATTCACAACCCAGTTCACAGGTGAGGAGATTCCTGGCAGCCACCCTTGCTCAGGTAACCCCTCCTGGGAGCAGAGCCCTGCACGAGGGCAGCAATGGAGCCATTCCTGAGCTCCTGGGAAGGACTTGCTTCCCCCAAGGAAGAGCTGACTAATAACAGCTCTGAAGTGGGGGTGAGTGCCAATCATCTGTGTTTCTTAGCAACACTGCAGGAGAAAGTTCAAGTATCGCATTGTTAAAAAATTAAAATAAAAACAAAAAAAAAAAACCTAAAAATCACTGTTAAGAATTCAACCATCTTGCCCTTGGGGTTGTCTCCTTAGGACAAAAGCTGTGGGAGTGCTAAGCCCTGTGCAGACACTACCACAGCTGGGGAAATAAGAGATACCACCTCCTGGCACACTCCTTTTTGTTGCACCTCAGAGAAGGAGCTGCAGAGCTGTTCCACGCTGCTGATGCAGATGCAGCTGCTCTTGCCCAAGCTGCTTTCCAGACCTGCAGCTCAGAGGCCCAGGGAAGATGATCTCCCTTACAGCAGGAGGATGGTTCTCCCCCTGAAGCCTGACATCCATCAGAGAGGCAGCAAAAAGTGAATGCAGCAGTGGAAGTAACATTAGGAATTCCAAAACAAGGGCAAGGCTTAGAGCTGGGGTTTGGTTCAGCCTATTAGAAACTACACTGAGGTTTGTATGTCAAGCAGCCATGGTTATTTTGGGTTGTTTTCTTTTCAGTTCATCTACACACAAGTTTGAGGCAAGGCCAGGTGCTGGCTCCCACTGTCAGCCTCGCTGGAAGGTCCTTCTGCTCCCCAAAAGGGAAATTAGGTAAATAAGCAAATATGTTAGCAACAAAAACATGTTCTAGGTGGATGATCAAAGGAGTCTCATAGGCAGTAACATTTTACAATATTAATAGAGTGACCTGAAAAAACACACACAACCAAAAGAATCAGAAGTCATATTGCTTAAAGGAAACAAACAAACAAAAAAAAACAGTTATAGGTTGAAACTCGTTCAGAAAATGTTTTCAGTGTGACTCTCAGCCTCCTGCTCCCCAGCTGGTTGTGTTGGTGAGGGACACTGAGCAGGATGCAGAGCCAATGGGGTGGGACAGCAGCAGTGAAACCCAGCTGGGGTGGGATGATGATGGGAGCACTGGAGAAATCCTTTCCTCAGCCACCTGCCTGCCTGAATTCTGTGGGGTTTGGAGAACAAGGCTGTATCCAAAGGGATTCCTGTGGCTTATGGTGACTTTATATATGGTGAAACCTTTAGTTTAGTATATTAGTGAGTGTAAAAAAAGCAAATTAAAGGAGGTGCAGATGGCTATAAAATAGGCTATAACAGAAGGGGGTTTACACTTTTTTTTCACCTGTGGACAGAAAGGAAACAGTGATGCTGAATCAGATGAGAGCAAACAATTACCAATACTTGGCTAAGTTTTCCAGTGAGAGTTAAGAGAGCTTTACTTAGAGCCGAGTGGTAACATGATCCTCCTGCCCATCTTTCCACTGGTTTATAAACAAGTCACAGGCCTCTCCCCAGGAATCAAACACATCCTCTGACGAGTCTATAAGTTTAGAGTTAGAGGAACAAATACTGGAAGCACAGTGAAGGGAGCTGGTACAAACCACAGGGCACTCCTTGCTCTGTCCTGTAAGTCTCGTGTTCCCACTGTAGGCCACCTCATTGAGGTTAATTTCACTTTTGGAACAATTCTCTTCTCTCTCTCTGTCCATCTGAGAATATTTAATGTCTTTCCACATGTAGTGTGGCTGAATGATTCCGTCTGAAATGGTGTACATGGGTTCTGAGCTGGGCTCAGGGACGTGCCCGTTCATCTTGGAGAAGAGCAGGCCCAGCCTCTTGAAGGACTCCTTCTTGGAGCTGGAGAGTCTCTGCACTCTGTTCCCGTTTCGGACAAAGGAACGCTTGCTGATCCCGTTGCTTTTTGGCTTCTCCTCCACCATATTGATCCCAGACATGGTTTTAATCAGGGCAGATACATTGAAGTCCTTCTTCTTGTTGGCTACGTTGAAAGACACGCTCTTGGCCCTGGATTTTTCTCCAGCACCGTCCTCAGTTGTGTCATCCTTTTGGGACACCTCTGTGCTGCTGGTAGAGTAACTTCTCCTCTGGGGCTTTCTGTTCCCCAGGAGGTCAAGAACTTCATAGCGAAAACTCGAGATGTCCTGTTTTAGTTCCTAGGGCAAGAGCAGAAAGGAGTCACTCCCAGCAGCCTTATCTGACATGAAGGAGTGGCCACATTCCCTCAGAGAGCTGTTCAGTTGTGCCAGTGGCTGATACCAAATCACACTGGCAAGAACACCACAGCCATGTCCAGTGATAACCAAAAAATGAGGTGTTGGTAGTGCTGAGAATTGGGGATCTTACAAGGATTTGTCTCCAAAGGCTGGGGACTGGCCCTGTTGATCAACCCCACCAAAAATTCAGATAAGAGAGTTACAGAAGAGGGAAAACTGCTGAAATGTGGAACTAGGGCAGGAATCCTGTCTAGCTGATAGGCACAACTTCAACTTTGTTGGTGAGTGCTCTTAATATCCACTAACCCTAACCAATTCTTTGGCTCTGTCTGCATTAGGATTAGGAATGTGATGCTGACTCAAAGCACATATTTCATTCCTTTTCCAATGCTTTTGTCTATATAGCACATTGTATATTAAAATCTGGGAGGGGATCTATGAGAAGACACTCAGTAATAACTCACTCTGCTCAGAAAACCCCACATGCCCATCAGATATATTCCCAGCTCCAGTCATCCACCCTATTTCCACACGTTACAAATCATCTTAACAAGTTAGTGCAAACTCTGCAAGTGGCTATTTGAATTAATAAAATAAATTTTTGAATAATAATAAATTACCTTGAAATTTTCTTCAGTTAAACCTTCATTGGTTTTGGAAGTTCTTATCATTGCTGCGACGTATCTTTTCACAAGATTTCTTATCACTTCCTGGAATAGGAAACAATCCAAGTGATTCAATTGCTAGCTCAGCCCAAACTCTTTTCTTACTGTGTTTCCCTGAGCTTTTGCCAGCAGCAGCTGTCCTGACTGCAGGCTAAAACCAAACTCGTTCACCATTAGACACAGAATGTTTTCTTTTAAACAGAGCAAACCTTGGGAGGGGGTGATGCACTTTCGATCTTGGATGCTCAGTTGTTAACTACAGCTAAAGCAGGTATTTTGTACTGGGGTTGCACTATGGAAAAGTTGTTGAGAAAAAAATTTTGGAGTAGTCTCTCCAAGCAGTTCTTTAACCTCAGCTGCTGCAAGTTTTTACGATTACCAACCTCGTGTGTGCACACTGCGTATCCTGATGGGCTAAATTTGGCATTTGAAGATGGATTATCAAGTATTTGTAATCCAAGGAGGGTATGTTAGCAACAAATATCGTGAAGAACAGCCAGGACCCCATGGGACAATGGACATTCCCCTCAAACCATGCCTGCAGCTGCCTGGGTGTTCCCTAAGGGCAGGGCAGAAACTCCTTTCAGGGCAGCTGCACCATCCGTGGGCAACACAGAAAGGACCAAATCACACCCTCAGTGACTTCTCCAAGGGCTCTCGCTCCTCTGTGTTGTCTGTTTGTTACACTTCATATTTTTGGTTGGATAAGCTCCATTTTGCTTTGCTCATGTCCCTCTCTGACAGCTTTACAGGAGCAAACTGGTACTTTGAGCTTGTACATTTATCTGTGCCAGCCAAAATACACCGAGGCTGTTTGTGTATGTGCTGTGTAGGGAAGAGACTGCTCCCAACCTGCTTTTCATTTCCCCCCCTTCATAAACAAGTCTGAGCAGCACCAAGCATGAAGAGGGTCTCTGCACCAAGGCTTTGCTGGGAAGTTTTTAAGAGACCCCTCTGTTGGTACCCATAAGCTGTGCTGTGAAGTCAGAAGGCACCATATGTCAGTTGTCAGAGGTGACTAATTATGTTAACCACCAACTTCAGATAAAAGTGCTCTTTCAAAAGTAGGAGATGTCTTAAGTAAGACAAATTACTAATGGCTTTTGGCAGTAGAGCTTAATGTACCACCTAACATTCTGGAGAATTTTTTTCCTTACAGCATGCTGGCATAATGCATCCCACTGAATTCAGGGACTGAAGCTGGTGGTTTTAATAAAGTTTCATCCTTTTGTAGGTTGAGTTTAATGAGTACTTGATGACAGGTAGGCTGAGGATAAACAAAACCAGCAAGATTCAACACAGGCATCATTCCTCCTTCCTGAGCTGTCCAAAACAAAAGAGCATCCGAGCCACAGTCTGAGTTTAGGATGCTTTACAAAAAATAGCAAGAGAGGAACAACTCAAGAGTGTAAAAATGCTGCAGAAACAGTTCTTATCAGGATAGCTTGACAGCCTGATGGCAATGGGGGTGTGACCTTCACTTCAGCAGCCACACTGACACCTGCAAGTTTTCCACTACTCCAGAGGGGACGAAAGGCAAGGAGAGATTCACTGAACCATCCACCTCCAATGAGGAAATGTTTTAATCCATGATAAACAAAATCCTCTTAGAGGACCTATGCTTATCAAAATATATTCTAGAAGCAAGCAAGAACTGAAGTATTAGAAAATGAGGAGGAGAAAAGACACAGCAAGTAAGAACTTTATGCACTCAAGAGTTTACCTGGTAATGTTGATTCTGAATCAGGTTGTCAGCGTGTCGCTCCTGGAAAGAGAAAGGCACAGGGTGTCACCTGTTTGGTCCTGTATTTAGAGCTCTGAGCAAGTTCTGATCCAGCAACCCTCTGCTGATCCCATGGCCCTCATGCTCCTGAACATGCACAACGCTCTCCAGACACGAAGCACAAACCCGTGAGCTCCTTACCGTGAATGTTTTGAGGTTTTCGTGTCTCTTCTGCTCATTGTCAGAGTCATCACCCGGGCACAGCTGCTTGTGGATCCACTTGCAAAGGTACCAGACCGACTTGGGACTGGGGACAATGTTGAAAGGAGGGGGCAGAGTGGCACCTTCATCGAAGTAGCTCATCCAGAGCTTGGTCCGTGCGAACTTCCACTCGATATCCGCGTGGTCCTGCGAGAGAAGCAGAGCCCATCAACAGCTGCAGGCAGCTTTTCCTGGAGAGAGAGCCCACGGCTGAGGAGGTGAGGTGTGAGCAAGGAGGGATTTCTCCAGCTGCAGGCACAGCAGTGTCACTCCTTACATCTCCCTCGCTGAGGGTGAGCTTAGAAAAACTGGTGTGAAATGTAGCTGGAGTGACAAAGCACCAACCACTGAGACATGAGAGGAAAGCAAGATCCAGCAAGGAGAATCCCATGTGCTAGAGGCCAGCTTTGTCCTGAAGAGGTTGTGCTTATTAGTCCACCAATGTAAGAAGCAAGAAAACACATTTCTTACTTTGCTCTTTGCTAGCACTTTTATTATCACAAACTACTGTTTCCCATGTCTAAATCCAATGAATTCTCATATTCTTCCTTGGGAAAAAGGTCTTTCATAGTGGTTTTTGATTTGTTTTTTATAGCATCCATTAATTCTGCTCTTATAAGGAAATGACACATTTTATGTGTGCCATATTTTACATCTTGCCTCTGCATTATCCTTACAGAAGCCAGGAGGTATTTTACTGTTAGGTTGGTGGGGTTTTTTACATTTATATGATCACCATGATGGCTTGCTGTGCTCCAGTGTTTTTCATCCCAACCAAGTGGAGGTGGGAAGTTAATACAGCTGCACAGACAGACACAGGGTCCATACAGTCCCCAAGAAAGGAATGCTCAGTTATGGAAGACACTGGCCTTACAGAATTCAAAATAGCTGGATTTGGAGAGCACTCTCTGCAGTTTAGTCCATGGAACCAACGGGCTGTTCTGCCCAGTAATAAACTGAATATTCCCTCCAGCATCAGGGCAGAGGGAGCTCCCTATAGCCAGAGATGCTGCAGGGATCCAAAACTGATCTCATGCTGGTTTGTGCTACTTTAAAAGTTTAAAAAATGCCACTGTTTTGTACATTCCACAGACATTCTGGCATTAGGCAGAAAAGGAAGGAAAACAATTTGTGCTGAATGCAGCCTACACGAGAACACTGAATTGAAATGGTGAATTTGTGTGTTGGTAGCACTGCAGAGGACAGCTGTAAGTGACATTTCAGCTGTCCAGCATTTATGTGAACAGTGTCTGACACAAGATTAAACCAAAGCCATGATGATTCAGGCTAAGGAACAGCACAAGGTGGGAGAAAAGGACAATGCAGGATTTTAATTTCCCAAGGAGATTTCAGCAAGGTTGGAACAAGCAGCTTATCAAGCCAGGCATGCTGGGCTGCAGCTCTCAGAGGCAGGCAGTGAAGTGTAGGACAGGGAGTTTAATAAAATATGGCTGAACATCATGCCCAAAAAATTACTACACTGGCTCTCTGGCCATGCTCCAGCGCCCTGACGTGGGTAAAATATGCTCACATTTTGACAGTGAGGAGCTGGACTCCCTTTTAGCAATGCATTCAAATGATGTGCAGCCCTCAGTTTGGAATGACTGTCTCAGTGGCCCAGGAGCACATTAATCTCTGCAGACACTCTGAGCCAGCCTCGACTCCACTGTCCCCTGCCAGTTGCCACAGGGGCTCTTTGCAAGCCATAGGTGGACTCAGAAATGCAGCTTGACCTGTCCCTTTTCCCTCAGAGCCCATAAACAGGCAAACTGCAGCATTGCTGTGGACTATCAAAAGCTGATGCTGGTGGAAATGAAATTCTGGATAGTAAAAAATGCAGTTTGCAGCAGTGGGAATAACTGCTGCCATAAAAAACAAAACAAAACAAAAAAAAAGCCAAAAAAACCCCACAAAACAACCACTCCTGCTCATTTTGAGTTCATTTGTCTCTACCTGCAGCCAGCTCAGCAGAGCTGAGGAGGGCAGAACAAGCTGGTGCCATGGTGTTCCTCCTTCCCAGGCTCTGGGTGAGGGCTCTGAGCTGCACAGCCAGCACACAGGACAACTCCTTCCTAACAACTGCTCCCAGTGCCAGGCAGAGCTGCCCCAGCCTCTTCCAGCAGCAGGGCTGGCTGCTCCCTGCCCACACCTAAAGGCTCCCTCCTGCCCATCTTTCCACCTGAGCCTTTCCTGGTCTGGGCAGCTTGAGCTGAAACAACCCCCAGAAGAGGAATGATGGGCACTGCAGGGCAGGGAGATGGGAGAGCAAATTTCTCTGAGCAGAGAAGAGGCCTGAGCTGCAGCTTTCTGTGCTTCACTTAGATAGAGAAACATTTGCAATGGAAAAGCCCTCTAAGATCATCAAGTCCAACTGTCCCCAAGTGCCACATCCACACACCTTTCAAACACCTCCAGGGATGGGCACTCCACGCTGCCCTGGACAGCCTGTGCCAGTGCTTGACAATTCTTTAGGAGAAGGAATTTTTCCTGACATCCAACCTGAACCTCCCCTTCTCACTACCAGGAAAATCCCAGTGGCAGCTGCAGGTTGCTGGTTTGAGCATCTACAGCTGCATGAGCCCAGGGCTGAGTTACACAGGAGCTACAAACCCCTGGCAGCACTGACAGCTCTGCCTGGGGCAGCTGGGCAGCTTAGGGCAAGGCAGGAACTGGAGGAGAGTGCAAGGACTGTTATTTTGGATAGAGACATATTTTAAGTTCTCTGTCAATACAGAAGTAGATGTGAATGTGCTGTTGAGGAATCAGAAGGGAGAAGGTGGTTTGGACTCCATGATCCTTGTGGGTCCTTTCCAGCTCAGCAAATTCTGTGATATTCTGTGATAAATCCACTCCTTTCCCTTCTGCAAAGGTCCATCAGAGGGGTGGGAGGGGGTCAGGGGTGCAACAATTTCCTCCAGCACGTTATAAAAGGGCACATTCTGGGCAGATGGGGTTTGGCAGTGGCTGTTTGTTTCAAGAATGCTGCTTAAAGAGGAAGGTAAGGCAAACCTCTGGCTAGGGGATTGCAAAATTGTTTCTGGGAAAGGAAAGAAAGGGCTAAAAAAGCTATTCTACACAAAATGGGGGTTTTGTGTTGTTGTTCTTCCATTTTAAAATAGCTGGAGGGGACATTTCATCCCTGGAAGTGCTCAAGGCCAGGTTGGATCGGGCTTGGAGCAATCTGGCCTTGTAGAAGGTGTCCCTGCCCATGGCAAGGGCTAGAATCAGGTGATCTTTAAGGTCCCTTCCAACCCAAACCTGTGACTCTGTGACTACCTGGGCTTTAGTAGGGGCTGAGTGCTGGGAAACTGAGCAGGACCTTTCCCTTGGGCAAGTTTTGAGTGTGCCTGTGGGTGAGGCTGGGGGATGCTGGCTTCACCCCACCTGTATTTCTTCTTGTGATGTCTCAGTCAACAAGTGCACTCTTAAAGCCTCTTAAAAGACAGACCAGACCCTCTGTACAAAGCTCAAATTATCTTTTCTTCCCTTCTCTGTTCACTGCTGCAAATCCCCCAGGCTTTACAAACTCAGCGTGTCTCAATTATTCACCTTGATGTTTTGGGAACCTGAGCAAATCAGATGAGAGCTCCTGGCAGCAGTTTTGTGTTGGAAATGTATAGCAAAGAGACACTTCAGTTTTACTGACAATGTCTTTGTGTGCCAGGAAATCACCATTTTCTAGTTAGAGCTCTCCTTAGTGCTGTAAGCAGTAAAATCCCCACACAAAGCTACAGCTCCCCAAACTCTCCCTGCTGGGTACCAAAACCCCCACATTTCAGCATCTGTTCTGTACCAATTCCAAGCTGGATGGCCTGTGAGTTACAGGCAGCACATCAGTCACTGCACTGGCTGTGACTGTGGCCCCACAATATGTGCTCCAGGTTTGGGGTGTCTCCCCAGGTTTGGGGTGTCTCCCCAGTGACTGCTGGCCCCTGGGCAGGAGACATTTTTGGGAGCTGCCAAGTCTGAGCAGTGAGGACAGGATCCTTCCAGCCCTGTGCAGTCTCCTGCAGTGTTCTGAGATGACAACTCTTTGGTAACATTTATAATAAGCTAAAAAACCACATCACTAGCTTTGCCAGCGTGCCCTTGTTGCTTTAGGAATTTTAATCCGAGTTTGGGTTTCACTGTCCTCTCTTTGAGAGCTTCTGTCGCTCTCGCCCTTGTTCTTGTCACCATTTTCTTTCAAGCACTGTTCAGCATTTCAGCTATCAAACACTCTACTTAAGAGGGCCAAGCCCCCAAGCTCAAAGAATACATGAACTCAAAGAAGCCAGCACTCTGCTTTGCTGTGAGAAAAAAAAAACTGTCTGACTTCCTATCACAATGTGAATGTGTCATCCTGGCCACATAATCCTCTTGCAGATCTCTGCCATTTGAAGTGAGAATTAATCTCCCACAAAGATTTCCCTGTGGGATGGCTGAAGCCATTTTACTGTAGCAATTGCAAATATTTTCTAATTCAGTCAAAACGATGTATTCACAGATGTGCCAGATTTTAAATGATTACCTGCTACACTAATTATCCAGGATAATTCAGGCATTAATCTCTGTCTTTATTTCTGTGCAGAAAATGTGTTGTTTACAGTTTCTGAGATGTTTTCTATAAAGACTTCCATCACCCTCTCCTTGTTGGGACATACAGGTTAGATTATACTTTGCCAAATAACATCAGTGAGTCCAGAGCCAGCAGTGGAAGATGCTGTCAGCTTTCTGTATGAGGTGGATGCCACAGCTACAGCCTCCAGGTTCCTTAACCTCTCCATGAGTTTATTATCCCAGCTGCCTCATGGCTGGGAAGCTGGTGGAGGAAATCACTGTGATTTATCTTGGCACACAGGAGCTGAAGCACATCCCATGGGAAGCCTGTGGCAAATGGAGGCATGGGAGTCCCATCTCCTGGCTCTTCAGTGGGAAGCACTTCATCCCTGGGAGCACTGGGATAGCCCTGAGTTTTGGCTGGCTCAGAGGCTGAGATGGATTCTGGCCATCCTGTGGATTTTGGAGGTGTCCCTGCACTTGGCTGTGGCACACTGAGGTTTGCTCTGGATCAGGCTGGTGCAGAACCATGGTACAAACCCTCAGCTCCCAAGGGCAGCGTTGGACATCAGGACAAAGCCCTTCCCTGTGAGGGTTGGGAGGCCCTGGCACAGAGTGCCCAGAGAAGTTGGGGCTGCCCCATCCCTGAGGGTGTCCAAGGCCAGGTTGGACGGGGCTTGGAGCAGCCTGGGACAGTGGAAGGTGTCCCTGCCCAGGCAGGGGGGTTGGAACTGGGTGATGTTTAAGGTCCCTTCCAACCCAAAGCATTCTATGAAACCTGATGCTGAGATGATGGTGACACTCAGCAGCCAGCCATGCTGAGACCCTCCAGCTTTTCCACTGTAAAACACTGACAAGATAATCAGTCAGTGCAGCTCCTCTGTGCCATGCAGAGGTGCCCAAGGAATTCTGCCCCTTCCTCTGAGCAGTGAGTTCCAGCCATGCAAATCCTCCCCACGCCCACTTGACTGGAAGGATGTATAAAGATCTCTAGCACCACTCTGGCTGGCACAAAAAGGGCTGTGTGTGCCTTTTTTGTGTTTTATTACACACCAGGCAGTGGGCTAAGCTGGAAATCAGGCTGCTCCTGTCAGATGCAGATATAGATGGCTGTGACAATGCCCTGGGGACCAGGCTGTCTGGCTGTGGCTGAGTGCCTCTGAAGGAGGGATGGAAGGGAAGCTTTCTAGCTGTTTGGGAATGCTGGCAGGAGCTGCTGTGATTCCTGCAGCAGAGGCAGCTCTCTGCTGCTGTCCTGCCCCAGGAAGAGCCACCAGCAGCCCCACAAGATTAGGATGTGCCCAAGCTGTACTTCCCTGCAGGAAGGAGGGAGCAGATGTAACATTTGCCTTGCAGGCTACTGAGTAAGGGAGGCTGGTTGCCTGCGAGGCACAGGAACTTCAAAGGTGCTTTTTTTGCTGTGTAATTAGCGGTGCTGCAAAGGGTAGGAGAAATCATTAGCCTCTATTTAATATATTTCTCTCTCCACGTGCCTCTTTTATTGCTCTTTGCTAAACCCAGAGCAGGAAACAGCACAGAAAATACATCAGTGCAGGCTTTCAAGCAGGCTAGCACAGGAAAGATGCCCTTGTGTGTCCTGAGCAGAAAGCACTGCAGAAAGAGTGCCAGGAGAAAGTTAATCTTCACAGAACTCAACACAGACAACTCTTGTGCAGTTTCAGGGCTGTTCATTTTGTAATATGTGATGGGCAAACTGGTAATAACATCAGCAGAGCTTGGGGGTTTGGTGACAAGCTCAGAGAAGCAAAAATCCAAGCAGGCTATTTGACGTAAATGATGCTCAACATTTTTCAAAGAAAGAGATGTCACAGAAAGAAAAAGTCTGTGTGAAAATCAGGAAGCTACAAAGGCAATTAATGCACAGGTAATTCAGCTGCAGCTGGCAACAAATGACTTTGCTTTCAAAGCTGGGGATGACATACTGAAGGGTAAGAACTTAATAGGATCTATCTCAAAAATAATACAAGAAAAATTACTAAAGGAGGACCGTCTGGCATTAGGAAAAGCAATTAGAACAGTCAGGGGCTGAGACAGCCAGAGAAGAGATGTAAGTACTGGCTTGCACAGGCTGCCCTGGGCAGGCAAAGTCCTGAGCAGCAGCAGCCAGGGCAGCTGCAGTGGCTCTGAGCAGCAGCTGTGGCCATGCCCTGGGACACTGAGCCCATGCAGGAGGAAAAATAGGGAAAACATGCCTGGAGCACCCCGGGCACCAACAGGCAAGGCGATGGATGGATGGATGGATGGATGGATGGATGGATGGATGGATGGATGGATGGAAAGCGAGAGCAGCTCCCCAGGATGCAGCTCCAAGAGGGACATGGGAATTTCAGCCCCAGCACAGAAGAGGATGCTCATGAGGTCCTGAAGAAATACCCATAAATAAATGCTAGAACTGGGATACAGGGAAAATTCTTGCACCAGGATGCAGGTAACTGACTTCAGGCAAGAGCTGTCCTTGTCTGGCAAAAGGCAGCAAGGTTCTTAGGTGAGGAAAGCAAACAGGGCAGAAGGGAGAAAAAAAACCAAATCTAAAGTTTTGCACAGCAGATAAGCCATTGGGACTGCGAGCCTGAAAAATTTGAAAGATGGGGAAGATCCCACATGGCAGAGCCCATGGAAGAACATTTTGTAATGGAGGAAGGTGAGAAAAGTTTCCTTGATTTTGCAGTGTCCAAGGCCCACCACTTGTGAATGGGCAGCTCAGTGTCCACAACACAGCACAGCAACTGCATTTTATTGTAAGATGGATAAAGAACTCCCTCTTTGGAGGCTCAGAAATTATGGAAATGGGGTAGGCTGCAATGGAAAAGAAAACCACAAGTGGTTTCCAGGTCAAGCAGAGAGCTCTGGCATTCCCTCCTGGGTGACAGCACAGCAGATGCCAGCTGAGCTGTGGCACTGGCCACCCCTTCCCAGAAGCTTGGCTGATTCTGCCAGCCCTGGGGAATCAGTTTGTTTGTACTTGGAAAACACATGCTTTAGCTATTTATAACTTCCATGTGCAGAAGTTATTCATAATTAAAATTGTTATTATAGCTTGCAATGCGCTGCATTCCACAACACATTTGGGTTATATATACATACATACATATATATTTTTTTATATATATGTTTATTTATATTTATATCAAGTACTTTTCATCTCCCACCAGCATCTTGGATGGAAACAATAGCTAATGAGAAGGCCAGGGAATATTATACTGAAGAAACACAGAGAACTGGGGATTGTGCTGGTTTTAGTGCAGTTAAATTACGGGAACTGGCACTTTTTTGTTTCTGCAGTCATATTCCAGTTCAGTTTTTATTTTAATAGTCAAATAAATCAGAGCAGGAGGAAGGTCATGCACAGAAACAGTTCTCTAAAAAGCCTCAGCAGGAAGAAACAATGAGGAAGATATCACCAAGGCTTTGTTCTTCCTGCCATCCATTCTCTCTCCTTCATCACTGCCTCATAAGAGCCTCTTTTCATGCTGAAGGTCAGAGAGATAAGGGGCATCTGTGCTGATAATGTAAACTACCTCCAGCCAGGTCAAAATCAAGGAATTCACACATGCCCCTGGAGAACTGGTAGGCTGAGCAGGCATGGCTAACCCAAAGTGCCTGAGTGCTGATGACTCTGTTAGTACCAAGGCAAAAATAAAACCCTAAAACAAACTTAGTCTCATTTCTACTTGCACTATTGTCTTTGATTTTTCTTTCTGCATAGCCAGTCAGCCTGGGATTTGATCTTTAAAGGTCCTTTCCAACCCAAGCCATTCTAAGAGTCTATAAACTCATTGTTGATAAAGGTATCCTGTGTGTATTACACTTGGAGATGCTGCTGGGCTTAAGAAAGTGCCTGCTCCTCTCTGGACAACCAGTGGTCCTAACTAAAGCTCAGGGATCCATCATGTCAGTCCAGGACTCCTGCCAGGCCACCTAATGCTGGAGGGTGAGAATCTTGGCTGGATTCTCTGCTGGACACAGCCAGGATGGTTTCCTGGCACAAACTTGCCAGGAAGGAAGGAGCATTGCAGATTTTACCACTTTCCACTCCATGTGCAAAGCACTTGGCTTGACCTTGCCTTCTCAAGGAGTTGCTGCAGATGTAGTTCACAGGGAAAGCAGAACCCAGGACACTGCAGCCTGTCCAAAGGCAGCGTGCAGGGTGTGAATCACACTGACCTGGGAGGATGAGAGCAGAACACTGTGGAACTGGGCTGGAACACCCGTGGGCTTTGCAGGGGGTTTGGAGGTGCCAGCATTCACCTCCCCATCTCTCCTCAGCATCAAAGGCAGCTGGGAGCCAGGGCTGCTGTTCCTCATGTCCCACTCCCTGCTCCTCGCAGGAGCAGGACTGTACAGAACAGCTCATGTATCCAGGCACCAAATGCTTCAGTGTTTTGCTCTTTTATGCCTGGTCACAAACTGCCTTTCCTCAGCAAAGGAGTGGAGCTGGATTATGTGTTTTACTGAGCCTGTAAAGGTCATAGCAGCAGAGGGAGCAGCAGGTGCCCAGCACCTCTGGAAGTCAGCCTGCTTGCACAGGCACTTAAATGCAGTGCCTGAGCTTAGCTGCCAAAAATTGAATAATTGCTCCAAAATTTAAAAAATCCTACTTCCTAACCCTTTAAATACACCCTTGCCAAAGGAAAGGGACGGATTATAAATGTATGAGATTGCTCCAGTCTGTAAGTGAACCTTGAGCTCTGCAGCTAGCACTGCCTCAGGAGAGCAGCCTGTTTTCTCCCCAGAACAAGCAGGGGTTGTAGCTAAGGGGCTGCAGGGGACAGGACCAGCAAACAAACACAGTCAAGAAGCCCCAGCAACCAGGCTATTTGACATCTCCCCATTTAATTAGAAGGGGTTGTGTGATCCTTTTTCACCTACATGACCAGCATCACTCATTTGCTAGATTGCAGCATATTGAAAGCTGTGAAGCACTGGCATCTAAACAGTCATGTTTCTGAGAATTCTTACTAATACAGCTGTTTCCATTGTTCAGTACCAGGGGAAAGCTCTTCCCAGATATATCCCTTTTAGTTTTCCACTGCTTTTTCCTCAGCAATATTCCTCCACTTTTCCTCCTTTCTTCTGCCTTTCTAACAAGAGTCCCCTCGATGCAGAAGCACAAGATAATGCTAATTGAGCTTGTCAGCCCTAAATAAAAGATGGGATAATGCAGGGGGCTGCAACCTCTGTGGTTCCATCTGGATACTTCAACTTCTATCATGCAGCAGGAGCAAACCTTGCTGTGCTGCTCGCACGTAATGGGCAGAGAGTTATTGACCTGTCAGGCAGGGCACTGGGGCCTTAACTGCAGCGAAAAACCCCAGAGCCCAGCCCTGCAAAGGACAGCAAATTCCCTGGAATATCTTAAATCAGCCAGGGCTCATCTACAGATTGCAAGCTCAGCTTTTTTCCTTAAGTGTGATGTTTCTGCTCTGAATAAACTCCTGAGTGGTTTGGCCATGGTGGTACCCAGGGACACACAAACACCTGTGGTTTCAAAGATTAAAAACAACAGAAAGGATAAACCTCCTGATTCTGCTGACAGGACTTATGTGAGCAGGGCTTGCAGGACTGGGCCCTAGGATGGGGAATTGGCTTTGTCTGGGCTAACAAGAGAAGATGCAGCATGCGAAGCTGGAGCACATCGAGTGCCTCTATTTAGAGGCTCTGCAAACACCAGATGAATATTAACAACTTGATTCAAGTCCATGGGTTATATGTAATTAGGGCAAAGCCAGCAAAAAGACAAACAGTTCTACACCTTCAAATGAATCCTTTAGCTTGCTAACAAAAAGCAATTAAGCTGCCTGCCAGTCTGGAGTGGGGCTCCAGGGCTAATTTCACACACAGGCCTGTGGCTGTGTGGTAGCATCCCAACACACCACTGCTGCAACATATTTCCCTTCACATTCCAATAAAAACCTGCTGGGAGTCCTCCCCACATCCAGCCACAAGTTCCAGAGGGAGCACTCAGCCTTGGGAATCCAGCCCACTCCTCTCAAGGTGGGCTACAGCTACTTGTGGGGGAAGCAGAGAGTGGGGTCCAGCATTTCTTCACAAGGATTGAAATCCATGGGGAAATGGAACAGGAATCACAGAATCATGGAATGGTTTGGCATGGAAGGAACCTTAAGAGATCATCCCATTCCACCCCAGCCATGGGCAGGAACACCTTCCACTGTCCCAGGCTGCTCCAAGCCCCATCCAACCTGGCCTTGGGCACTTCCAGGGATGGGGCAGCCCCAGCTTCTCTGGGCACCCTGTGCCAGGGCCTCCCCACCCTCCCAGGGAACAATTCCTTCCTTATGTCTAATCTAAATCTGCCCCCCTTTAGCTCAAGGCCATTCCCCCTTGTCCTGTGCCTGTCCAAGTGTCACCACAGGCACTGAGTAAGTGCAGGAGAATTTCTCATTTCATTTAGATAATAATGCTGCCACGGATAGGTTTTAGAAGTGCAGTAATTGAGATCTGGGTAATTACAGTTGTGCTGTAGAATGAAGAAAAGGTCTGAGCATGCTACCTGTACCTCAAACACGGGTTCTGTGTGTGGGCAGTGACCAGCAGATGTGTGTGTTGGTCAGCAGGAGGCTCTGAGGGCCACAAAACTGAGGGATAGAGAGGGATATTTCACCCAGCGAACCAAGGAAGAGCCATTTCATCCTCTTTCCAGAACCTACTTGTTTTGCTGCACCATAAAAATCTTCCAGAAATATTAATCCCAGCTTGTATTGGCAACATAACAAGAGCATAATTTCATTTCCTGCTGTATGACAGAGTTAAAAACCACCAACAGCTCAATTTCTAAGAAATTCAAATTAATGGTTCTGAAATGGGGCTGGTGAGATGAATGCTTCCTGATGCTTCACAAGAGCTTAGATCTGAGTCCAGACTTTGGAGCTGCCCTTACCTTCACAGGTAAAAACCCACCACCCCAAAAGCTGCCACATGCAGGGACTGGCCAGCTGTTGTATTTCAAACTAAGTTTATTGATTCATAAAATTCCTCCTTAGCAAAACCACTGAGCAATAACTGTGCAGGTCGTGCAAGCAGAGGAACATTTTTTGACAGTCCTAAGGGTCACAAATCACAGTGGGGAAGAGGATTTGTGCTGGTGTTGTGAATTAAGCTGGGCAGCAATTACTGCTGTGGTGCTGAGGGAGTCCAGCTGGTGCAGGAAACTGGAGGAATCCATGTGCTTTGTAGATGAACCAAAGTTTGAAACTGCTACCTGGGGGAAATCCAAAGTTATCTTGGAGACAATGTAAAAGGGAGCTGAACAATCTTTATATTCCTCTGTGCCTTAATTTTTAAGGTCTCTAGTCTGCAAAAATTGAGAAAATTCCATGTCTAACTTCCCTATACTTACAGGCAAAGTTTTATTTATTTTTTAGCTGCACATACCAATTTATTGCATAAAAACTGCATATATATTATATATTATATATATAGCATATATATATAAACTGCATATATATTTTATATAGATATATATTTTTATATATATATATATAAACTGCATATATATCATATATTATAAACTGCACATACCAGTTTATTCTGTACAGCTTTTATTTTGCTATGCAAAATATTTCTCATCTTCATTCTCATCCTTCACTATGTGTGCTAATCCACTCTATTTCATTCCATCATCTAAAACTGCACCCTGAGTTTGGTGTCCCCAATTTCTCCAACCCAAACAGTGGCAACTAAGTTCGAATTTGGCCATACTCTGCTCTCAGAGATACACTTAAAACTTAATTTTTTTTTTTGAAAGACTGCTGTCTTTTGCAGTAACAGCTGACTGAGATGAGCTAGCTTGGAATAACAGACATACAAACCAACAGGAGGATACAAAAATACAATATACAGGATAATTGTGTAACTTTATACTCGCTGCTGGAGTGAAGTCATTATTCCAGCACCACACACAGACACTGTATTACACACCAGAGGCTGCACCACCTTCACACATGGGAGTTAGAGAGAATTTTTCTCAGGCTCACTTTGGTGTAAGTAATCCCTGAGGTATTAAGCATCTTTTTACATCCTAAAGCAGCTGAAAGCTGTGAGTGCTCAGCTCTCTGTTTCCCGGTGGCTGGGCCGTGCTGCAGGGCTGCTGTGCAGAACTTCTCACCCCAGCTCAGCTGCAACTCAGCTCAGCAGCTCCCAGCCCCGTGGGGTTCATCCTGCACGTGGGGCTGCTGCTCTTCCACCCATACTGCTGCTTCTGCTCAGTCAGAACTGCTGCTGCAGTCCCAGTGATTAATTCTTGCCTGATTCCCCAGAACCAGAAGCTGTTCAGCCATAAGGAACAGGTTTTCAGCAAGTAAGTGTGGAGCTGCAAAATGACCCTGCACCCGAGGGCCCCACAGGCGCCAAAATGCACCTGCACCCTCAGGGCCACCAACTATCACATTTATCTGGAAAAAAATGACAGACTGGCAGGAGGATTGTAAGACTTCAAATGCAGCCAAGTGACTCTGATGAGAAACAGCCCATCACATAAAGTGTCCTCATCACCCACTCAGTTACTTTCTGCCACTTACAAATGATGGAGCCACCTGGCTACTCTCACATCATTCCCTTGTCCTTCCTCTTGTGATCATGACAAATTCCTCTTCCCTTCCTTGAGAGATGGTATTTCTGTCACGTCTGGGAAGGTATTGAGATGAGGGGCCTGGCAGTGCATAACATCCCATTGCATCCTGTGCTGCCTGTATAAAACATTCTGATCTTCCCATATTGAAACAGCAAAGTGTATGGAAATGTGGGGGATTGCATTTGGATTTTGTTTGCTTCGTTGGTGAAAGATGGAGTCTGCCATAACCAAACAATGGTTTGGCAAAAGAGAAAAATGGGCTGTATGAAAATAATCGATATTGAAACTGCTTCAGGGTACTCCTAGAAATATGTATTTATTGAAGTCTGAAATAGCTGAGGAAAAAAACAACAAAATTATGGCAGAAAAATTCTTCCTCCTCTGAGTCAAGAAGCACTCACAGCTGTGCAGAGGTTTTCCTTGCTCTGTCTTCCACAGAGAGCAGTGGTTTCCTGCTGTGTGCCTGCAGTGTCTAATTAGGGACCGAGCCCAAATCCCCACACTGGGGAGACACAACCAAGGGCCCAGGAAGAGCAGCTCAGATTCTCCTTTCTCAAACCTCACAGCAGAAATTCACGTGTGTATATATAGGAGAAAAGCCGACCTGAAGAATAACTGCTGCCAATGCCTTTGTGTATTTGTCCCTGGAAGAAAGCAGGGGACAAAGCCTGTTTGCACTGCAGCAGAGCCGGGGGCTCATTAACAGGAGGGATTAATGAAGATGTCCTCACCGCTCCGCTGCAGGGAATCAGCAGGCAGAGATGCCCTCTCCTCTCATCCCCCACGTCTGTTTTATCTCTGCAGTGATGCTCGTGGCACAAGATTTCCTGCTGATGCCCTGGAGAAGGAGAGCTCCACCCCAGCCCAAGGGCTTCTTGGCCCCTTCTCCTCCTCCCTCCCTGGAATGCTGTCATTCCATGTGTGTCCAATGCAATATAAACACCGGGAGGGAGGAATGCCCAGTCTGCTGGGATTCAGAAAGGGGTGAGCCTCATTACAGGAGGTTAAAAAACGACCCACATTTGTAAAGCTCAACGTTTATTAACGACCTGTTTTCTTCGGGGAAGAGATGAATTGATGTTTGCCCTTAGAAGACACATGAAGAGAGTATGTCCCTGAGAGAACACAAGCAGAAATGCAGCTTCCAAAGCCAGGCTGCACGGGAAGAGATTGGAAGTGACTGCCCCTTTCCTTCAGGGAAATGTCACTGCTCCCCGCATCAACTGCACCCAGACGCTTTAAGTGACAAGAGAAGTCTCCTGGAGCTTTTTCAGTGCCATTCTCACGCTGAACGCTGAACTCGGTGCTTTGCCTCGGTTATCTGGCGAGTTCAGCCCTCTAGCCCCGGCTGTCTCAGGGGCAGCCTTGCTGATGGGGTCAGCTCCTGCTCCCAGCTGCTCCGGACACAAAACCATGGACACAACAGCCCTCTCCGGACCGCTCACTTCAGTTAATTGTTATGATGGGTCCATCTAATTCATGGGGGATTGCGTGTAATGTGTCATTGCATCACTGGAATTGTTCAGGGGAAAGAATGATGAGTGGTTTGTGGCCCAGTGAATAGCAAATACTGCTATTCTTATGCCAGTCTTAGGTTTGGGCTTTGTCTTAGTGACAAGGCTATTTGACGACAATAAAGGAAGGGGAATTGGAGAAAATGACCAAGGAGAGAATCTTTGTTTTCTGTCCCTCATTCCAGTCTCCCTGGAATGTGAGGAGTAGCAGTGAACAAAGAGAAAGCACTTAAAGCATTGAAACAGACTGATAAAGCAGCGATGCCTTTGTGATAAACTGCTTCTCTGCACATCTGGAAGGTCAATGGTTCCGTTTTTCTCATACTTTTTAACATGATAAAGATCAGATGTCCAAAAGTATCAAGGATTTGATGGGTCTGTGCTGAGTTTGACCAAGTGAATTTAGGAGCCACTTGAATCAGCAGATAATCAACAGCAGTTGTGGAACCTGTTCAAGAAAACAACTCAGTATTCCTCTCTGTGCTTTAGCCAGGAAAGGAGCTCACCCACACGTTTCTCCGGAGACTTGTCCAGGAATTTGGGAAAGGAAATAGCAGAACTAGTGCTGGTTCTGTTTTTATTCTGGTTTATCCTCTCTCTTCTAGAGTAAATCCACGAGTCACCCAAAGGAGAGGAGGAAGGCTCTACTCCGAGTACTGAGTGATCAGCTGAGGACACAAACAACCTCCCCGACTCCTGTTTCTGTTCCCAGGTGATGCAGCATTCATCACCTCACTATCTCCAAATCTATCATGTTTAATGATCAGAACTGGCAAGTTAGTGCCCGTTGGTTTATCTGAAGTACCGTGCACACAAGATTTTGCTTCTTTCTATGCTGCTTCTGACCTTAAGAGCCTTAAAATGCAGAGCCATGCTGCTTTAGCTTTCAGGCTGTTGACAAATTTAATCATCCAGGTACAGATTGGCTTTTGGGTACACAGAATGAGATTACAGTGGAGAAACAAGTTTTGAACATTCAAATGAAAGTTAAGTTTGATAAGGGCTCTACAGCCCTGAACTGCCTCAGTTCAGATCCATCCTGCTCTGGGATTACTCAGGAATCTCAGATTATGGTTTTACAGACAGGAGACTGTCTGGTGTTACAGATGGACATGATCTAATTTCAAGTGGGAAGACTGTGGAAAAAGAAATTGAAGGACTGGGCTCCTGACACACATGGTTTCACATGAGAAAATAGTAATAGGATAAAAAAATATAACACAACAGCCACCCCTCAAATTAAAACCAAACATCAGGAAGCAGTGGGAAGGTTTCCTGTTATACACCCTGTCTGCCACAGAGCAAATCAGCTGCTAATGACAAGGTGGTCAGTGGGGTTACTCTGCAGGAGGAGACAGGCAGATCACAGCCCAGGAGCCTTTTCCAGCTCAGATGCATTACAAACAGAGCAAAACCTCCTCCGCAGGCATGATTCAGGTTTGTGAGCAGAAATCCCAACTACCTGCTGTCAGAAACTGGGGGCAGCACTCTCCAGCATCCCAGAAGACACACACTCGCTGCAAGTCAAACAATTGAGGCACACGGGGAAAAACAAAAGCAAAAAGAGAACGAGGTAACTCACAGCAATGAGCTGGTAGGAGTTGTTCATCATGGCTATGAGCATGTTCAGCAGCACAACGAGGGAGATGACATTGTAGGTCCCAAACATCGTGGCCCCAACAAATTCTGTGAACTCATGCCTGGCTTTCACGTTGGTGACGTAGAGATTCAGCAGCCCAAACACAGACCAGAAGAGTGACTGGAGGGTCTCGAAAAGTCTGCAAAGAAAAACAGATTTTTACCCAGCTACCTGATCCTGGGGGATGGAAAACAATGCCTGGTTCAGGTAGGGAACACACAGATGCTGGGAGACATCACAGAGCAGACATTTGTCCCTCCCTGAGGGCAGCCTGTGCTCAGCCACAGCGACCCAGCAGCCAGTGCACAGGAGAGAGCTGTGGCACATCAACAGCATTTGCTGTCTGTCCAAGAGCCCAGGCCACGTCCTTGGGAGATGCAGAGAGCATAACTGCCCCAAGGAACCCAAGGCTCCCTTTCCCAATGTGCACATGTGCAAAGAACAGCCACAATACATTCCATCTAATTAAAATTGCCATGCTGTGATACTGCTGTTATCTATAAACTCTCCTGTTTAATCAGTGCCTGCATCATTAACATGTCTGCAGGACAAATGTTCAGGGAACCCATCCCCAAGCACGGCGTGCCTGTAGCAGTAAAACAGTGCACAACAACAAGGCACCACGAGGTGGGAGACGTGACAAATCACAGCCACTTGCACCTCTTGCTCTAATGCAGGCTGAGAGCTTGCAATGGCTCCAACCTGCTCTGTTTGCACTGCACCTGCCC
>VZRZ01003583.1:822963-892590 GCA_013398175.1 Climacteris rufus
AAATGCTGCTCTGTTTGAGGTGCACCTGCCCAAATGCTGCTCTGTTTGAGGTGCACCTGCCCCAAATGCTGCTCTGTTTGAGGTGCAGCTGCCCCAAATGCTGCTCTGTTTGAGGTGCCCCTGCCCCAAATGCTGCTCTGTTTGAGGTGCACCTGCCCAAATGCTGCTCTGTTTGCACTGCACCTGCCCAAATGCTGCTCTGTTTGAGGTGCACCTGCCCAAAATGCTGCTCTGTTTGAGGTGCACCTGCCCCAAATGCTGCTCTGTTTGAGGTGCCCCTGCCCCAAATGCTGTTTGCTGTGGCTGGCTGGTGCAGCAGCTCCCACCCACCACAGGGCAGAGCCCCTGGCAGCACCCTGCAGCCACAGATCGGTAATGACTCAGATAAAAGAGTCATCACATTAATTCAGCTCAAGAGTTTCTCATCTTTCGAAGTCTTCCTTCCATAGATGAACTGGGCTTGACCCCACTGAGCTGATGAGATCATCCCAGGTCTCTCTTTGCCTCAGCCACAGACAAGTGACCTTTCGCAAGCACGTCAGATACGTAATCAGCAATCTAAATAATTGCTCTATTTGGGCATCTTTGTTTAGGCTTTCCAAAATATGGCATTTATATCATCCAAAAATGACATTTATATGCCTGTTTAAGAGTTTCCATTTTGGCCTGAGGTCAGTAGATATTTTCAAATGCGACTACTAGACAAATCAATATGAATAATTCAGATGCTTTACTCCAAATACCAGGAATCTGTTCTCCCATCATCTCCAGGCATCTGTTCACTTGTACCCCCATGCCTTATATGAGGATCCAGATTATAGTTTGTGGATGCATCTTATGCTTCCCACTGGCCAAAATCATAAAGGTTATTTAAAACAAAATTCCTTTCTCCCAAAATTCAGGCTGTTTGTTAGGCTTATTAAATAACCGAGGTGACAAAATAAGGATTAACCAAAGAATGCTGAGCATTTCTTTACTAGAAGTGGTGGAGTGCTAGCTATCTTTTAAAATATTTATAATATTTTTACTGTTAGCAGTAGAAGTACTTCTTGGGCTGTAGGCACAGAAGAGACAGAGGTTCTTGTCTTAAAACTGGAATCAGTCCTCGAAGTGATCAGTGCACTGCTCTGGATGCACACTATTAACCAGGTGTATAACTGGGGCCCAGACTAAAGCCAACATATTTATGTGTGGACATGCAGTGCCCCTTGAAAAAGACCCCAGCTGGTTCCTGCAGCTCTGCACAGCAGGAAGGCTCAGTTACTCTGTCCTCAGTGACAGGACAGACCCACAGTCCCTTTCCACAGTACGTTTGTGGTGCAGCTCACACTGTTTCGGAGAAGCAGCTTTAAAAAAAAATAGAATTTTGGAAATTGTGATTGAGAGACTACCCCATCCTGTCGAGTGTATTTTGGATCTTGAGCAAACAGGAGAATTCTCACAGCTCCACCACTCTCCATGGCAGCTTAGGGAGGGCAAGTGCCCCCTCTGCCCCAGGAACCTGCACCCCAGGGGAAATGGCAGTGTGACCCTCCAGAGAGAAGGACACAGCAGGCAGGGAGGTGTGACTCCCTCCACCCCTTCCTCCTCTTCCTCACCCTCTTCTCCCTCCTTCAGCTGCCAGCATCACAGCTATAAACATATTTTCCAATCATCTGCCTAAGCAGCAGGCACTCTGCTTTCTGAGGGATGGCAAGGCCAAAGCAGAAATCCTTAAATTATTCATGACTTCCCCTCGTTGCTGTCACAAAGGAATATTACTTTTCCATGATCTGTGTGTGCAATGCAGAAAATTTCCTCGCCAAGAAAATGTAAAACCCACCCTTTGAGAGTAATAGGAAATAATGTGCCAGTAAATAGGTGTCACACTTGACACAAGCTGTACACACACGAGGGGCGGCCCTGTTCCTCCCCTCACAGAATTAGAGCTCATTGTGTGGCTGCCCAGGAACGCTGGTGGCAATCAAAGTGCACTGATTCAAAGCTTTTCAGATTTATTCCTTCATGAGGAATGAACTGTGAGCAAGCTCAGGGTCTGGCTGGCCTGGCTCCAGCCCCGTTTGCTTCCCCCCAGCCCCGTGTTTGGTCCTGCTGCTGCTCCTTCCCCGCCACTGCCCCGTGCTGTGCATCTGCTCCACGGCCAAATGTCAGCTTGTCCTGGGGGTGTTCATAACGACCATTTCAACTCTTCAGAACACGTTAAATAAATTTCTTAAGCGAGCCTCAAACAAAAAGTACCTGCAGAGTGTTCTGTCCCCTGCCAGGAGACCTCACTCCTAATGGATCCCCTCCCACTGCGATTTTGTTTTACACAAACCTCTGCCACAAAGGCTGAGCCCCCTCAATTTCCTCTCTGTGCTGGATTCCCCTTGGCAGGGGGTTTAAATTAATGTTAGGGTGGGAGAAATTGTGGTCTGTATTTAAGCTGATCTACACAATTTCTGCTAAGTGCTCCTGTATCATTTCTAGCTCCAAAGACATTACACCTTCTTGCAGACTTCAGGATGGTTGGGTTTGTTTTGTTGGTTTTTTTTTCCTGATGGCCCAGTGCTCTTTTTCCTCAGTCAAATCCTGCTGTTGTTGTCCCTACTCACCTGATACAATGAAATCTGTTAAACAACTGGTTTGCAGTGGTGCCAGGTCCAAACCAGAATGCAGAACCAGACAGGTCTGTTCACCAGAGCTCCAGGGAAGGCAAGATTTGATCCTGAACTTCGTGGGTTTGACCCTTCCTGAGCCCCTTAACACACACTGCTTGCCAAACCTTCCTCCCTCTGGCTGCTGCATCAATATGGATGCAGATCAAGGAATAATATTTGTTATTTAATTCCTTTGCAAGGAATTAATTATGATACATTTCTGGAGCATGTGAAGCAACTGAACCAGAAAAAAGTCTGAAATCTTTAATTCTGTTTTTCATTAGCACAGTGCAGATCCATTCACTTCCCCCAGACAGAGATGGGCTTCATGAGAAAATTAATCAAGACTATGGTGTTCCTGCTCTGCAGTGGAAAATGGCACATGTCTGGTCTACCAGGTCATGATGCTCTTGAAGAATGGGCTCCATCCCATGAAAATTCCACATTTCCTTTAGGAGAGAGCCCACAGGACAATGTTGGAGCCTTTCCTCTCCCAACCAAGTCATGTGGCCTCAGCCATCATCTGTTTTTGGTAACATTGCAAATATGTCCCAAGTCCTTTGTTAACCCCAAGCCTTCAGCTGACAGAGGGTGGAGAATTATTTGGCATCATGACAAGTTTTATTTAATTTAGCATAACGTGGTGGACAACAGTTTTGTTTTGCTTGTTTGCAGGGCGTGGGCCTTTTTCTAGACCGTGCTTTATTTATTTCTCCTCCCATTGTGAGTTAAGTACTGTGCAAGCAGCAAGAACAATTGGGTGGGGGGCTGATTATTATAATTATTTCTACTATTAGTAATTAAAACAAATACATCAGAAAGACAATTCATGTTATTTTTCAGCATGTGCTATCTCTTTCAGCTCTGCCAGCTGTCCTCACAGCAATTTCCATGCGAGCATCTCAGTAAAGTAGGAGCATTCCAGCCAAAAAAGGTTTTGCTGGGATTTTAGTCTGCAAGGAAATCAGAGAAGCCTGCAATATTGTGTATCCATAAAAATGGTCTAGGTAAGACAGTTGTTGTTGCTATATCACATTATTTATTGGTACCTTTTTTTTAAAAATAGATTTATCCTTTGTTATCTACATTTTGTTCAGCTTCCCCTCCTTTCCTCAGGAATTAAGCAAAACAATTACTGTGGCAAAAGGATGTCTCCTTTCTCAAATATACTGAAACTGTACACAGCCACAATAAGATTTAAGTTGCAGGGAGACTCCTTGGTCCAGAAGTAAAAGGTTTCCCACAGCCAGACCTAAGGAAAAGTCTTTCTGACAGCAGAGCTCAGCAGAATGTCTGCCCCACTTAACTCCCAGCTCTCCTGCAGAGCCAACCACCTCACCTGGTACTTGCAAATGAATAAATAAAGGCTCTGTCAGTGCAGTGACAGGCAGCAGGCAGAGGCAGGGGAGACAGGGGACAGAATCACAGACTAAACTAGGTTGGAAGAGACCTGTGAGATCACAGAGTCCAACCTGGTGGAAGCCAGCCCTGAAACCAGAAAGGAGAGGATGTCTTACGTGGAGAAGGCATTGTTCTGTTTCTCACATCGGATCCCCTTGCAGTTGTTGGGTTCCTCCGAGGCACTGGTCTCATAATAAAAATAAAGCTGGTTCAGTCCATTGGCAAAAGCCAGAAGCACCAGGCAGTAGATAAAAAGGAACTTAAGGATGTCTAGCAGCATGCGTCCCAGAGAAATCTGCAGGGGTCCCAGGTGAGAGTTTGCTGTAAACAGGGAGATGAGACGCAAGGAGCTGAGGATGTTGGATATTGCAAAGAGCGCTTCTGCAATGAGGGTCGGGTGCCACATCTCCCACTCCTCCCGCGGCCGAGAGCCGTTGTACTGCAAGAAAGAACAAGGCAGTGAGGTGAGCGATGCTGTAATGACCCTGAGGTGGCTCAGAAAGTCACAGCTCCTCAGGTAAATCCCAACCAGGTACCGGGGCACAGGAAGGACTTTTGGGCTCTTACACCTCAGCTGCAGGCAGACTGACATTCGGGGTTCAGGAGTGAAGCTGACTTGATTAGAGCAGAGACAAAGGCTTAATGAAGCCTTCTTAGGAATTCTGACTACTGCTTTATGACCCCCTGACAGTGAGAGTTGTGGGACAAGGTTTTCTTTGGAGGCTTCGGGTATGCTGGCTGTTCTTAGCCTAAATTGAGAAATTTGATTTTTTAAAAATTATTTTGAATTTTGAGTTCACTGTGTGTGGGTTCTTTTGGTCCATGAGTTCATACACAATCTCCTTCTCTTTCAGCATTTAAAAGGTTCCAATTGTAGCAGGTTCCAGATGGAAATTTCTAATTACTTTTTTATTTCTCCTCCTAAATATGACTGCACATTATAAACACTGCACATCCCAAGAATGATGGGAGGGAGGGAGAAGAAATGGAAGAAGAAAAGCAATGAACTATTGGATGCCTTCCTTCCCATGTAATCTCAAAAAAAGTGCCAACAGCCCAAAACTAAAATGCTTTCTTCATATTAATTTTCTTATTAGTTAATTTGTCATGGCAATTTTAGGAGAGTTGCTAAAGCAGAGGTCTTAATTACAGCTGAAACACTGGATACATTTGAGTGCATCAATTACAACATTAACTGGGTTTGTAATGTAACTGTAAAAGCAGAAGCATTTTCTGAGCAAAGTGCAGCAGGTAACACAAAAAGAGCTGGTTCTGTAAAATGTAACTGCTCTGGCTTAACGACAGTGGCACAGAGAATGGACTCAAAGACATTTAACATCAAGGAATAATTGTCCTTTTAACATTTGTCTCTGCCCATTTAACATGCATAAAAAGGCAAAAACGTACTCAGAATAACACAGCTAACACCATAACCAGCGCGTTTAGGACTCCTAAAATAATTTTTTTACCTTTGAAAAGGAAATGGTATCAATATCACACTGATTGCAGAGACTTTCTATTTAAATCTGAAGGTCCAATACACAAGCTCCCAATTTTTCCAAGGACACAGCTAAAAGCAGGTTGATATTTCAAACTATTCCTCTGTATGAAGCAGATGAGACATGATACAAAGGCATTTCAGCATGACCTCGGCTTGCTTCTGACATTTCCAAACTGCTCTTTATTACATGAACATCATGGCCTGAGCCTGTTAACTTGATTTGAAGATGGGTCTTAAAATGTCTACAAACAGGCAGAGACATTAACTTTTTGTGGATATCCAGCAGTGGGGGTGGAAGGCTGGGATGAGGAAGAAAATTTGCCCAGTTATTCCCAGTTCTCTCCTGCAGGCTGGCTGGACACAGCTCTCTGCTAGGGTTTAGCACATAAAGGTGTGTGAAAAGGTCTTCTGTGTCTCACATCCATTTTTAAAGCAACTGGTTAAGGTCATATTTTGGGCCTTTATAAGCTGATGGTACATCCTTGCTTGGCAAATAGAATCCCCAGAGCAGCCTGGCATCATAGGTAACAGATAAACAGTAGATTTCAGAGCTATCTAATGAAGTTGCTATTTGGGGAGGCTGGAGTTGTTTGGGTTGGTGTCTACTCAGAAGATGAAACAGAGCAGAGATGTACACAGAATAGTACAAATAAATTACACCAGGCTGTCACATTTACCCTTCCTCATTGCATGATAATTCAATGCAGCAAATGAAAACTGATTAAGAAAGTATTTCTACCCTATAATTAGCCTGAAAATTCCATTGGTATTGGACAATATTAGAGCCAGGTCTTGGAACCAGTCAAATCAAGGAAAAAAAGTCTTCATGTAAAACAAGGCTGGAAAACATCAGTGTCAGAACACAATTTATTTTTTCTGATATTTGGCAGAAAGTTAAATGTCCATGTAATCCTTTGAAGTCCTAAGAAGTGTTAGAATATGGTATATTGGCATATATCCCAGCCTTTTCCAGCTCAGGGCTGTTCTATAAATAACAAATCATGTTGCAAAATGTTTTGAAGCCATTATCAACGTTATAAATCCTCACATTTCAGAACATTCTGCAACCCCTGAGTGACAAAGGGCAGAGGGAACTTCTGTGACCCTCTGCTTCAGAACTGCTCCCACAGAAGATTTGATGCACCTCTCAGAAGTGCCTGACACTGGCCCTCATCAGGAGCTGGCCTGAGATCAGCCAGGTTTAATCCAAGAGGGTTTGATCTGTGCTCAAACAGATCTATTCCTGCAAACCTCCTTCTGTGTGCTGGCATATGGGGCTTTATAGTTCACCTGCACGTTTCTGTAGCTCTGACAGAGAACACAAACAGAGCTGTTCCTCCTTTGTACCTGTGCTTGGGCTACGAGCTTAAATCTCAGTGTGTGACTGTTTAAATCTGGGGATGCACAGCTCCTCCAGTAATTTGTGTGTGTGAGAAAGAACAAGATTGTTAACATTTTAACATTTGTCCATGCATCTTACCATTTCCAGCATTTTTTTTGTATTGCTTTGCAGTTTAAAGACCAACCTTTCAAGTCTGTAATTTCCTCACTGGTTCTGAATGTTGGGAGAATAAAAGATGTAATCTGTTCCTGCTTTGATGCTGTTACAGAGCTGCCTCTTCAGCAAGCAGCAGCCAGCTTAAAGCTTTTCCCTTTGAAAATCCCACTCATCAGGGATGCAGCCTTCAGGAATTTACAAAGGCCCCATAGCAGGGCTGTTTGCATTTTGGAGTCAATGGGCTTTGTGAAATTTTCTCCTCTTTCCCCCTCTGCCTGCTGGGCAGGACTAAACAAGGGGAAGTGCTTGCCCTGGTTATTGGGAGCTGAGCTGCCAGAAGTAGAGCCCTTCCATCAGGGCAAACCCAACAGAGTTCATTTCTAGCAAAACTAGAAAGAGCAGGAGTGGCCAAGGAGCAGATCCCAGTTACTTGATTTACACCTGAGTAACTCCCTGACTGCAGTGAAGCTCCTGCTGATTCATACCAAGAGGAGAAGTAGGCCAAGCACAAAGCTCCGGCTGAAGCCAAGAAGAGCTGTTGCATAAGGAATTTTACAGGATGCCTTTTGTGCCTTGTCTTTGAAAAAGGCAGACAGAAGGAAAGTGCTTCAGGCCATCCCCTGGCTTCAAACCCTGTGCATATGCTAATTTGGAGCATCAGAAGTTTATAAATGTGGAAGGTGCTTTTGAGGATGAGCTCTGATGTGCACTCTCACCACAAATGGAACATGACAGGGAAGAACCTACAGGGTGTTAAAGCCCCAGCTTGCTCCTTTGTCATTTCCCTGCCCACAAGTTATATATTGGAGAGTAACTTGACCCCTTTATATCAGATGCAAGCCTCCTACTTCTCAGTAGTTTCACAAACTTCTGATTAGCAACCTACAGATCTCTAGGACTACAGGCCTACAGATATATATAAAAATCTTCACTCTAAATGTATTCAGATAACCCTATTCTTGTTTTTCCTTTAGCATTTTATTTAAAAGCCACGTTTTCCCTGTGCATTGTTGAAGGAGGTCCAGTGCCAGTGTAGAAAACAAACAGCTCTGGCAACTGAGTAGCTACAAAAGGGACACAAAGTGGGGAGATTTCTCTCCAATGCCCAAACAATCTATTTCACTTGTAATCAAAGAGTCAGAATGAGCAGGATGTTCATTCTCCAAACAAATTCATAACCTTTCCCTCTGAATTTTCAAAACCAGACTGCTTGAAAAGCTGTTCTTTTCTCTGCTCTGTAATTTTGATTTGTACCCTGTGTACTAGTGTTCTCAGAAGCACAACCCAAGTCACTGTACCTTGACGTAGGCAACAATTTTAAGGGAGATAGTTGCAAGATAGAGGGAGTTCATTGCAAAATCCATCAGGTTCCACCAGTCATGTACGTACTCATTGAATCCACCATCCCACATTTCCTTGATTTCTCCCCAGATGAAACCTGTAGAAAGAAAGGAAGAGAATTCATTGGCATGACAAGGCATTATTTGCCATTAAAACTCTGTGTATATATGATGTAATACCAGACAATTTGAAATTAACAGCTTGGAAAAAAACATCTCATCCCTCCTGCCTCCCACAAAGTACAATGCTGCTGATTATGAGACATTTTACAAGTCTGTGGGGAATGTAGTCTAGAGAGAGATGAAAAAGATCTTGGTTTCCTACCCAGGGTTCCAGATATACACAGGAGGAGACTGCTTGAAACGTGTTATTTATAACCAGTATGAGTGAATTGGCTCAGCTGAAATTTGTTCTATGTGAATAAACTCTTGAAGCAACTGTATTTGGTATAGTTTTTAATAGATTGTCTGCTCTCACAGACACTATAAACAGTTCATTGGTTCATTGGACTGCACTGATTTTTCCTGACTTTCTCTTGCAACACCAGAACCAGCTTCTGCATGCCAGCACAACTCCTCCCTGACCTGGAAATATCACACCAAAGAAGGAAGAAGTGGACTCATTCTCTGTGCTCAGCCACTGTATTTATGCATTTTGCTGTACAAAAAGCCCACAGGGATTATTTGTGAGAAAAGGTAAGACTCAGCATGAAAAAGGGCACTGCAGCCTGGCACCACATCCCTTGGCAGTGACTCACCTCATGTCAGATATGGCTGTGGGTTTTGTGAGGTGAATGTTTGTTCCCAAGGATACAGCCAGAGCCCATCATCTCAACCCTCAAATGCCTCCTGGTAATAATTTTTGGCACTTGCTAATGCTCACTACACCTCCTTGCAGCTGGAGGTGTGAGGGGCAGCTCCTGAAGTTCATTACCAGGCTCACCTGGCACACAGTTCTGATCACAAGTAACTTGTATGTCCTTTATTTTGGAACTGTTTGTGTAGTTTTGAAGGCCTAAGTCCCATTAAAAAGCAAAGGGCAGCTAGGCTGCTTCACCCCCTAGGTGCTTCTGAAAATGTCTTTAGAGCCCCAGGGATTTTGCATTACCCAGTTTACAACATTACCCTTGAATGAAGACCTGAAATGTGTGTGAAAAGGAAACAAAATAAAACAAAACAAAACAAAAGTACAGCTCCAGGTGCTTTACCAATATAGTTACCCAAACTGCTGCCCCAACCTAACCACAGGATACTGCAGTGGACACTGATGTGCTGCTTGAAACTCAACTTCAGGGACCTGAAAGTTCAATCTGAAGTGCAGGTAAAGTTGCAATGAAGTGCTGCACACCCCCAGATATCAATCTGAGCTGCTCAGCTGCCAGCCAGCAGGTCAATGGTCACACAAGCCAATAATGTCAAGGCCAGTCAGGTAATCTTGTTACAGCTGTCTCCACATCTTTGCATGCACGCAAAACCATAAAATCAAATAAATCAATGGAGAGAAGCCTGTTGAAGAACTCATACACTGTATTTATAGTGAGTTATCGTTGCTGGTTACTATAGCTACAGCAATGCTGTGTGTGCCTGTTCTCTCTCCTTTTATAGTGGAAAATATTTCGTAAATAATAACCTTTAATCTGGTGAAACTGTTCTAATTTCTCCATTTAAGAAACAGTCCTACAATATCTCTATTTATCTGAAACAAAGGAGCTCAATAACAGACAGCTGTAAGAGGTGATTTTGAAAGGGTTTTTTAAAATGGATTATCCTTCTTTCATCTGCAAATCAATTTTGTTGAAATGCCTACCATTTCCCTCAATTTTAACCATGAATTTAAAGATAAAGTGAAGATATCACCCAAGCTCAGAAAAGACATTTAATCTCCTCAGCTTCCTCTGTAGTTTCTACCAACACCTGCATTTCAATGCATAAATCAGCTTCATCAGATAATGAGGTTGGTGGTGGAGCTGTGCAAGGAGCACAGTGCCCTGGGTCACCATCCAAAGTGATTTGTGAGCATATTTGCAACTCTCACTTTCTTTCCTCGTTTTCCATCAGCAGTTTCAGCTTTGGCACAGGAAAGAGCTTGGTTTGTTCTGCACAGAACCAGCCTGACCCAGAGGCACCACACAGACAAGGAGTGGTGTCCTGGTGTCACCAGGAGAGGGGAGCCAGCAGGGAAAGCAGGGGCTGGAGGAGAGCCAGAAAGGTGCAGAAAGCACTGCCCATGAGCCAAATGCCTGTGACACCCCAGCTCCCAGTGGTGCCACGTGCTGATGGCACAGCAAGGGACATGGGAGCTGAGTCACAGGAGAGATTGTGATGGAGCTCACAGCTTTCCACCTGCTGCTGTGCTGGAGCTCAGTTTGGAAGAGTAAATACTTCTGTCTCACCAAGAATATATCCAGTTGTGCTCCTCTGCTCTTCTCCCATCTCATCCCATCTCACTACCTCAGCACAGAGACACCTTCTCTTCCCACTTGTGGTTGCCCAAGACTGGAATAAGCCCCACAGTTAACCTTCAGATAATCAATACTCCCTCCTTCTCCTGCTTCTATTAGAGCACTTGATGTTGATGTGGTCGGTGGCTATGAGCACAGAGGGAGGTTTATCTTCCCTCTGCTGCATTCCTGTGGGTTAGCTGGGAGCCTGGCAGGAACAAGCCGGGCCGGTTTCTGTGCCCTGCCTCAGGAGCAGGTCAGGAGCAGGGGAGAGCAGAGCCAGGCTCCGGGCACTGCCTGTGCCAGGCAGCAGCCAGCAAGGCTGAGCCAGCAGAGCAGGGACCCTGTGTGTGCCCCCCAAGCTCATTCCCAGCCCGCCCCTGGCACCGGGCACGGGGGAGCAGGGATGGAGCCGCGTCTGGCGCGCTTCCCTCGGGATCGCGTCTGAAGGCGGTCAGATGGCACAGCACAGCAGGGCAGCCCTGGGCCAGCACGATCTGCCCTTCCAGAAGGAGCCCAGCTGTTCTGTGCAGTTTCTGGCGCTGGCTGCCAAATCCCTTCACGTGCTGGGCTCAGGGATGAGTCCCCACACCGTCGCCACGGGTGTGAGTCGGGGCTGGCGGCCCAGCTCCCCCGGCGTGGGATTTACCTAAAACCCAGGGCAGGATCATCCACTCCACGATGGTGGGGGGCGGCCCCTGCATGTGGAGGTCAGTCCTGACGATGTGCTGCGACGCCAGCAGGAGCATGAACAGGAAGGTCAGGTACGAGCCGGTGTGGCAGATAAACTTTATAAATGGCTTTTTAATGAACAGTCCCAGCCTGCTCTTGGGTGCAATCAGGTACGCCACGGACAGCACGGGAAAAAGCAATCCAATGGTGACACAGGTCAGGAGTTTCACTGCCCAGTGTTTCCGCCTCCAGCCTGGAAAGCCGTCGTACCAGAGTGTTGCTAGAAGCTGCTGGCAGTTCGGCTGAGCAACAAACTGGGGAGGAAAAAGGAAAGAAAGATTATTACTGACTGGTGCTTCACGTGCACTCCCCCTCACATACGTGTCAGGGCCCACACAGACCCTCCTATTACATTTGGGGCCGGCCATGGGCTGCAAAAGCACATTCTGGGGAAGGAGGGAAGAAAGGAGGGAGATTTCACTCTTCTTTCTCTATACAGGATTTAAGGTTTCTTTGCATAGAAGCAACTTCTTTTCTGTTTGCAGCATCCTTATGCAGATCAGGCACTCACCACACATGAAGCCTCGTGCAAAAGCGACACCACAAAAATTACTACGAGCTGTTTCTCTTCCCATGTGTCTGAGCACGTTCTCAGCAGAATGCCTCAGGTTTCCACCGCCTCACACAAATCGCTGTCAGCATCCTTAAGAAGTGACTAAAGGATGAGGCAGGAGGGAAAAGGTGCAAAGCTCGGAGAGCGTGTGTGTGTGAAAGAGAGGACGTCTCCAGAAGTGTGGGGGGTGCTGCACGTGGCTCTGTGCACAACGTGTGGCTGTGGGCTGGGCTGGCATGGGACAGCAAAGAGCAGTGAGGTGTGGCCAGGTGACATCTGCTGGGAAGCAGGACACGTTTGGAAGCCTGCCTGCCTCCTCAGGAAGACAGCAGCTGTCAAATGTAAGGGATTAAGCAGAGGCCAAAAGAACTCTTTGATCACAGCACCAACAGTGACACTTGACTGTTCACTTTCACTCTGTAAAAAATAGCATTGTGATGGTGATTTACTGCATCTCACCCAGTCCACACCAGACACGCTCAGGTTACTTCAGACTGCTCAACTACCAAACAGTGTTTGGGATTTCACACTCAAGCCACGATAGTTTTGCTCAGTGCCAGAAGACTCTATGTTCCTGGCTATACCTGGACAGCCCCATGGTTTTCAAGGCTTTTCAGTCCCAGAGATGTCTGCAAGGCCAAGACAACTGTGTTTTTCTTTACAATATTGGATTTCTAATCCTTCTTAATAAAATTATACTGCTAAACTTCCTCAAGGTAGATTTTAGCAGGCAAAGCACTGTTTCACCACTACAATTTAAACCAGTTCTGGGAAGGACTATGCCATGGTACAAAGGGCTATTGGATGAATAAAAGAGACTTTCTGTTTCGACACCCCATATTGGTATGATTTTTTGCCCCTGGAAGAAGTGACTTTTTTTTTTTTAATCAAATCTTTAGCCCACATCTTTGAAATATTAGTTCACCACAAAAACTGCCCAATATTGGAGGATTTTAAAGCACAGATCTAGGAGAGCTCTAAACAAGCAGAGCACTGTCATTGCCGTATTCAAAATGACTAAATCAAGGTCCAACAAAAGGGCAAATTAGCTGCTCAGTCTGATGAAGTCATTCACTTCTGTATGTATTTTTAGTTTTTGTTAATGTATTTTATATGTTGTAACAGGCTGTTTATATCAGAATCAGATCATTTTTGGACTGGGTACTTCAAATATATGGACCAACCCAAATTAGCACTGAAAATAAGATCTCCAAGAGAACTATCTGGCACTTATGAAGCTGGATTTTTATGTGTTATTACAACAATAAGCTTCTGATGACTTCTGCATTAGCATATAACTGATGACACTCTGCTCCAGAGGGCTTTGGAAAAGAATATCAGAAGAGCATGTGATTTGGAATCAAGCAGCACATGCAGGCAGCAGAAAGTGGGCAGGGTGATGCTCACAGGGTGATGGTCTCCACAAAAAGCCAAGGCCTGTTGCTCGTGATGATCAGAAAATGTTGTAAAATTCCATCCCTGGTGACAGTGACCATAAAATCACAGAATCCCAGGATGGTCTGGGGGGGAAGGAACCTTAAATCTCATCCCATTCCACGCCCTGCCATGAGCAGGGACACCTTCCACTACCCCAGGCTGCTCCAAGTCCTGTCCAACCTGGCCTTGGGCACTTCCAGGGACGGGGCAGCCACAGCTTCTCTGGGCAGGTGAAGGAAACAGTTCTACAGAAACTAAAAAACCACCAAGCATTGATTGCTGTTTGGCTGGGTTTTAACTCTGATTTCAGAAGGGTCAGCACTTTGTTTCAAACCTAGAAGAAACAGAAGGTTACACTGCTCTGTTTTCTCATTTAAGATCCAAACAGGAGCTGTTACTGGATGTGTTCTGCAGTGATTCACAGGGCAAGAGATGCTGCTGCTTCTCGGAGATGAGGCACAACTTTTCTTTTTTACTTTTTTTTGAGGGAGAAAATGTTATAAACACATTTTCTCTTTATCACATATGATAGAAAGCTCTAAGGGGAGAATAAAACTGTTTTTCCCTTGAGTCAAAGTCAAAGTCATTTGAGAAATCAAATGACTATATGTTCCTCTGGTTGCTGTGCAACTTGCAAGCATCTTAAAAGTGCCTCTTCTCTGCCTAATAGCTCATTTCTAAAATCTGCTTTCTCAGTTGTATCTGATGTTAGTTCTTCAAATGGAGACAAATTCACACATCATGAAAGAGCAGCTTTAAAGAGCAGATTGGCAAAAGGGAATGGAAATGGAAAAAGCCATTAAATTTTCCAATCAAGCCAGTCCCAACCTCACTGCAAATGACCCAAGGGAAATTTAAGCACACCACACACAGAGACTCTCCTTAATGTCATAAACCACCAAATGCTGTGTTTATTAAAGGTAAGGCCAAGCACTTACCCATGTAGGCTTGTACTAACTTGTATTAGTCCAACTTATTAATCATAGATTTAAAATCAGTAAACACTGATGCTTTCATCTCCAGTAGTGCAGCTGGCTGAAAAACAAAATTTCCAGTGTGCAGAAACACTGGAATTCTGAATTATAATGAAGAAGTCAACCAAGCCACTGGTGTGCTGCCTAAAGAACTGATTGGCTTTTGGTAATTTTGCTTCTAGGTGTTGTTAGCCAGACTAAGCCACTAATTCACTGACCAGACTAAACCATTGAATGTACAACTCATTGAAGATTGTCTGGGATTCATAGTACTAAATCAATGCACATAAAATACAAAAACCTGAAAAAGCTCAGTTATATCCTTTCACGAGTGAAGTACCCTGAAACTGATAATATTGTGGAACTTCTACTATCATCTATAACTTCAAACTTCTTCATAAAATTAAGGAAGTTTCTACTTTGCAAATAGCAGAACAGAGATCTGGAAAAGCAAGCTGACACTTCAACACTGCTCGTGCCAAGGCCTTTCCTGAGTGAAAGTTCATTTTCCATGTAACCAACCTCAAGTGTGTTTTTTCACTTTTTTGCAAATCCCTTCACGTGCCACAGACAGACACAGTGCCTGTGTATATCACAGCCTTTGATCATTTCACATGAAGGTACCACGTGTGACAGGATTTGGTATCAGTTAAAGTTTCTGTACAATGAAAAGCAGGAAAAACCCTTCATACTGCCCCAGTTTTGTAGATGGTCCAGAATCAGAGGCAGATGTACTGCACCAGAAGTTCTGCTAGGAGAACATATGACTATCAAACACTATTTCTCCAACATTTGACAAGCACAGTGTCGAGCATTTTTTCCAAGGACTGCTGCATTCCAGGAGCCTCCAATCTCTGCTGCAAACAGCAGCACAAGCCATCACCCCACAGACAGCAGGGAGGATGTTCTGACAGCTGCATTATTGGAAAGAAATGCCACCAAAAGGTGCTCAATTCAGCGAATGTAGGAGCTCAACATTCAGTGCTGTGCTGGGTTTGGCTGGGGTAGAGTTCATTTTCACAGCAGCTGGGTTTGCTGTAGTGCTGGAAGCAGGGTTGGTACCACAGGGATGTTTTAGTTATCACTGAGCAGAGCTCACACAGAGCCAGGGCCTTTCCTGCTCCTCACCCTCAGCACTGAGGAGGAGTTATGGGGACAGAGCCAGGCTAGATGACCCACACTGACCCAAGGGCTATCCCAGGACATACAGCATCATGTTCAGCATCTAGAGCTGGGGAAGAAGAAGAAGTGGGGGAATGTTTGTGGGGAGTGTCACTGTTACACCTGCTGGAGCCCTGGGGATGGCTGAGCACCTGCCTGCCATGGGAAGTAGTGAATGAATTCCTTGTCTTGCTTTACTTGCACACATGGCTTTTGCTGCACCTGTTTCAACTGTCTTTATCCCAACCCACGAGTTTTCTCACTTTTCTCTTCCAGTTCTCTCCCTCATCCCACTGGCAGGAGTGGGCGAGTGCCTCCTGGGGCTGAGTTGCTGGCTGGGGTTAAACCACCACAGAAGCACTGAAGCCTGTGGTTGTACACAACATTGTCCAGGGTGCTCCCCACCTGCAGAGGCATTTCTGGAGTAGGCAACCCCAAAATCAATCTCCTTCTCCATTACCTGCTGAGCAGAACCTGTCCCTAGCTGAAGATACAGTTCACTGAATGACTGGGAGATGAGATGCAACTGAGTCCCTTCCTGTGAGTACAACACCACTGTGTTACCTGTGAGCAAGATGCTCAGTCTCCTGGCTTTTGAAAATGGGGATAAATATCTTTACCTTTCCAAGAAATGAGATCAGCTGCTCCAGTCATGGTTGGGAAGCACTCTGAGAGTAGAGATTACTGCAGTACAGAGTCTTTTATGTTCTCTCTTTCTCCTCTCAGCCTTGCCAGGGTCTTTGTGTAACATTTGGCTTGCAGGTGGATTGTGCTATTAGAGCATTTCATTTTCAGTGTTCATCACACTCATTGCCACCTAATCCTATACCAGGGGGGAAATTTTTAAGAGAAAAAAGCAGCTGCTGGATGGAGTGTCTTTTTCTTAATAACTAATCTTTACTGATATTCTTAAGCCACCTAAATTCTACTTCTTGGGAATTAAATGCTTTCTGCATGCTGTCAAATACAGAAATTATGTTCCCCCCCCCACTCTCCTTATCTATGGGGAAATCCCTGATCTCTCATCAGTCATAAGTAATTTAGGATCAGACACAGATGGGCTGAGATGTGAATGCCTCAGGGAGCAACTGAAATAGCTCCCTGATAGACATCACAGGGGCTGAGCACAGCATCTCTCTGCCTTTATTCTGATTATCGTGACTGCTGCCAACAGCCTCTTGTTTGGAGTTTGTTGGAGTCCTTGTCTGTACTCTTGCTGCGGATGGTGAGAGCAAATGCTCTTCATAGCTGAATAATCACTAATTTGGAACTGCAGAGCTCTGTCTTAATAAGCAGGACCGAGTTCTTCTATCAGTCAGCTCCACCAGCTCCCAGGGAGGTCACCACTGAGAGCCAAACACGGCATGGGAGCCATGAAATTACCTTTAGTTCCCATCTGACACTCACTTCAATAGGTCAGAGCTCACCAACATCTCTGTACCCCAGAGCATCTCAAACCTGCAAGGTACTGGATATTACTATATGCTGCTGCCCTCTACAATCAAAGCTATTTTAGCTTTGGAAAGGCAGATTTTCACAGAACTGAGCTAGATTTTGCAGCCTGTGTGCAGTGTCTGATGTAGTAGCATAACTACATATTTTAGAGAGGTTTGCAAAGAATGTAGATTTCCTGTGAACCCACGAAACCCAAGGAAAGGATAAATGCCATTGCCATTCTCCACTCAAGCAGCACAACACAGTTCCAGGGCCACACAAACCCTTCTGCCTCCATTTGTACCAAGGACAAGATCTTCTGAGGAAGAATGGAAATGTGGTGGTTGCATCAGTTTGATCACTCTTAAGGGAAATGCCAGTGGGCAATACTCAAAGAGCCTCATTTCTAAATTAGCCCAAGACAGGAGAGAAAAACTCTGTATGGCCTAATTTGATGCCTGCTGCAGAGAGCCAGAGAGCCCTGTGAGACCACATATCCTAGATAAGAAATGCCAGCCTCCTCAAGTTTGCAGTGTTGCAAACAGTGAGATGAATAAGAAAACCCTCTTTTGTAGCACATTTCTTTTTAAAGTTCAACCTTGTTAATGACTGCAAAGTTATTTACATTCTGCTGCTGAAGTGTGAGCTGCAGAGGGTAAACACCTAATGGTTGTTCATCCTGTTAATTAAGTACTTTCTGCAACGGGGAAAAATACAGGGAGAAATGAGACAAAGTAGTTGGAGGGGAGGCTGTAAAATGCGGGGAAAAGGGACAACAACCCAACGTTCCTCATCAGACACTTCCAAGAGATAACAGGGTTTTTTCAGGATGAATATCCTATCAAAAACACAGCTGCTACTCACATGTCTGTGAGCATCAGCAGTGAAGCACTGATGAAAGTCCAAATGGCAGCATTCCTGTCATTAAGGAGATCACATGGCTGAGCTGGACCAGTCCTTCAAGAAAACCAGGTGCTACCCAAATTGCTCAAACCCTCAGCTAGTGAATAAAACAAACTCCAGATCTTCCACAGATGAACATATGGACTCAAATTAGACAGAATTTTGTTTCATCTGTTCTTAAAATATTTAAAATTATGATGACACACGGATCTTAACTAAAGGTCTCCTATCCATAATAGATCTCTCCGGTGGTAGCAGACATGAACTTAGCTTAAGTGGTAGCAATTGGAAATTCAGCAGTGATGTGAATGGTGGCAAAAGGAAAGACTGAATAACCTCTAAAAGCCTGCCACTGTTCCATCAAAATTCATGGCTTTAACACCTTCAAGTTAGATTTGCTTAAATATTTAAATTAAAAGGTCCCACATATCAGAGGACAAAGACAGATGCTTGCAAATCCTGGATGCCTACCCATGGAAGAAGCAATTATAAAGTCTTTAAGCTTGAAATTAAATCCATCTCTACCCAGAGTGCTTAAACGTATGTTTAGCTATAGGTTTGTACTCATGGCCTGTGTCAGCAAGATTTAAGAGCATTAAATTCTGCACTGAATCAAGGCAAGGTGCTGAACAGTGCTCCTGGAACAAACCCCCCACCAGAACAGGGCTCCTCTGGGTCAGACCCTGAGCAAGAACCCAACATAACCACAATTTTCAGCATTTATTTTAGCTGACAGCTGACAAATAAACTCCTGAGGGATGTATTCCAGCAAACATCCCAGGATTTAGTTCCGCTACAAAGGTGTAGGCTGGATTTTCAAAGGCAGAGTGCTGCAGAATGAGCAAGTGTTGAGTATGAGTGATACAGCCCAGAATGAGTTAATTCCCAACACACACCTGGGTCCCAAGAGCTGAACAGGGGATACTGGACAGAAGCACTGGAGAAACACTCAAAAACTGCTTAGAGACAAATTTTTCAGTGTTTCCTAAGTCCTCTTGCAGGCAGCACTTCAGGAGTTACAGATATTGGAAATGAATGCTGGCAGCTCTCAGGTGCTTTAGCTGAAGTGGGGAAGGTACTGGCTTTTAAGTAAAAGCCTGGGTTTATTCTCTCTGGTGAATTACTAACATTTACATTAAATAAGTGATAAGTAAAGCAAACATGAAAAATTTAAAAGTCAGTCATGAGTATTTTAAGATACATACCTACTTTACCCGATCAGTGTTGGTAAAACCTTCCAAAATTACTTTTCCTTTCTGATCTGAGACACATTTACGCTGAAACTGTGTCATTTGGGTTTCCCTTTTCTTTCTACCGTACCTTCTCCTGAATGAGTAAATTTACTCCAATATCCATGAAAGAACAGACTAGCACACTACAAACACTTCTCACCTCCCTGGGAACCTCTGCAGGCTACCTCTGCTGCTGAGTGGTATCACCCTTGCAGAACATACGCTGTGCTGAAGGATGTTTACTCAGCCAGCTGGGGTTTGTAGGGAATAAGAACAAAAACTGCAGTCACAGCTTTTAAATGTCAGTCTGCACAAGAGCTCCATTTGGGGGTGTCATGACAAACCCATCTATTCATCTCACTTTTCCTGCAGCCACCTGTGAGGGGGTGATTGTTCTCAGTCACCTCATCTGGATGACGATGGACCTGATTTATACATAAAAGGTGCAAGGGCTGTGGAGTCTCAGTTCTGTTCTGAATGGAGCTTCACAACTCACTTCTCTGAGCCACAGGAGTGAAGCTGAAATTCACAGAAATCAGGTAAATAACAATGACCACTTCTGTATCAAAATGAGAGCATCCATATCCAGTTATTCCACTGAGGTTATTACTTCAGGGTGTCATTCAAAGTGAAGCATGAAACAGCATGATTTACTCTTTCCCACTGACATAAAGCTGACTCCAAAGACGCTTCAGACCTTCAGATGTGGGAAGACTGAACACTTGGCTGATACAATGCACAAGGCATCACTTCTCCTCTCCAGTTCCTGTTGTCTATAGAAAGCCCATCAATCATGTCCTGTACTTTGACTTTGGCTTCTCTGGCAAGAAGACTGATGGGAAACATGAAGTTAAGGGAACTGTCAAACTCACTAAATCATTCTGGAATGTTGTTAAAACAGTGGAAACCTCTTTAGCTTTCAACATATTTCCCATCTCTGTCCAGGAGTTCATTAAGTCAGAGGCACAAGGCACCAAAAATGACTTAAAGAATGATCTTGGCATTTTCTGCCCGCTACACATCACCATAACACCATCCAAGTCCTTGTCCTTGGCCTACATACCAATCTTAGGGTGCTTTTTCAAATTTGTGCGTGACAAGATTAGTCAGAGATGATTTTGCTGTCAAAAGACAGTGTTCTGCAGCTCTGTTCTGTGACAGCTGCAATATGTGGCTAACCTTCATCAAGTTAGAACATCTCGGTGTTACGTGAATAATGTACCAAATAATGCTGTTCCCTCAAATAAACATTCCAGTCCACTTTGTCAAACCAGTGAACCAGCAGTCCTCTGAATATTATTTCTTCTTGCAGGTTTGGAGAGGAGTTGAGACTTAAGTGCCACTTGTCCTAATTTTTGTAACACGATGCAGCTGTACAGGTTAAATTTCCATGACAATTTCCAAATCGGAGCAAATAGATCTGGCAACTGCACAAGCCCAGAGAGGAGGGGCTCTGAGTCATGCACCACCAGTGATGAGCAGGAACAGCTCTTTTAAGGGTGCAAATGCAGACAAATCTCCCCACTGCCACCCCAAAATCCTGCCCCTGAGGCTGTTGGTAACAGCTCAGTGCTATGCCCAGGGGAGATTTTGTAAGGTGGTGAGCTGCTGCTGGGATGGAGTTTGAGAAAAAACAGCTTCATTTAGCAGAGGCCACTGCTCCCACACCAGATGGGAACTTTGCTGCATACAACAATGGACAAATGAATGGGTGCTGTCGGAAAATGGAAGGTCACATTTGGAAACTCAGTGCTTTTGAAATCCTTGAAATTATGTTCAGGTTTGTGGCACAGGACAGACCACACCATCCTCACCAACAAACACACCGAGGGATATGGATGTCCCAGATCACCAGAAACAAAAAACAGCATCCACAAGGAGCAGCTCTGCTCCCCTCACCTAGTCCTAATAAAGATCTTTTCACAACCTGGTATGATTTCCTTCCAGAAATCTGAGAGTAAAAGCCTCTTTATTACTCTGCTGAGCTGTTCAGGCTCAAGCAAGACTTTTCATTGTGCCTTTAAAGAGCACAATACAAATATTCAGCCCTGTATCATTATGCCTCCAGGCAGCATGGCAAGAAAACAGACAAACCCACAGGGGAATAACTTAGCTTTGCCTGCAAGCAAAAAAAGATCTGTGGCCATCCATCAAGATACCTGAATGGCTTTCAAAACGGGTAAACAAGGTGCAGGAGATGAGCTTTGATTTTCACAGACCTTCACTTCATCTCTCATGCATCTCTGATATTTTTATAAGCTCTTTCCATACACTAAGTGAAGTGCCCTTAGAAATTTCCCAGGTTTATGCATACTCCCTGGAGAGGGATGCTGTGCTTCTGACTGCAGCCACATAGTTGACAAGAGTCAAGACACAGCAGAAAAATATGCAGCATGGCAGGAATGATTATTCATTCACTCCAGAACTGCATCTCAGGAGGTACTTGTCTATGTAAATGTTCTGGGGAAAAAAACAGAACAAAAAACTGAAACTGTTGAAGCTTCATCCTGAGGAGAAAAATGGCAAAGAGCACTGTTTTTAAATTAGAAAAGCAAACAATTCTGCTTCTCTCCTTTCCTGCCATTTGATTAGAGCACAGTGAGGAAGAGAGACGAAGGTTAAGGGTTTCTGAGAGGGAATTTCTCAGTGCACTCCTTTGATCTAATTCTGTGGAAGTGCAAAGCAATATAGTCATAGATGAAATAATGGTGTTTCTGAGTGCCTTGCATTGTGTAGATTCCTTACAGACACATAAACCAAACCTGCAAAGCCAGTACCAGCACCAGAAAAACACATTAAAACTCCCACTACTGTCATGTTTCACTTGATTTTGAAGATGTGAATGACCTGTGATGAAGAGCAGGAAAGCAGGAACAAGCTGAATGTCGACTGCTATTCTTGTGGCTCAGCAGAATATTAAATATAAGGAGAAATCTGCCCTTTTAGACCTGATTCTCTGCTACACTATGGTTGTTTTACATTACTGGCAATGTGAAAAAAACTTAAAGGACATGAAAATTCTCTTTGCATGCTGCCTCTGCTCTGATTTTCTAACCCAGCCATACACACTGTATATACAACTGTGCTTTCCGTGCCTGGCAAGATCCTAAGAGATGACTTTTCCCCATCTTTTCTTAGAAATGCAAACAAATTAACAAATGCAGAGCTAATTTGGTGCCAGAATAGCATAGTGAATATTGATCCTCAACAGCTGAGCTGTGCCTTTTTCTATTAGGTCCTCAGCACCCTTTCTCCTCCCAAAATTAGTCATGAATTAAAGAATTAGAAAAGTAATGATATGAAGACAAATGCCATATACTACAGAGAGTTTATGAAAAGCCTGCTGATCTCTTAGAGTTTAATTACTGTGATTCTTTGAAAATCATTTCTTTAACAGTGGACTGAGAGAAGTGATGTGTCTGTGCTGGATGTAACTCCTTGTGTTCCACAGAGTACCAGTGCTGTCCTCATTTTTATCTCATCTCTTGTGACTGCCATGCAAACAGGGATCACGGCTATGAAGTCCTTCCTATCTTCTAGAGCAATGATCAGAGTAAGTTGAAGCTGAGGACACAACCACTCTACACTTCAGATGAGAAGGGAGAGGGAGCTTGAGAACATTGCACAGCATGTTTTTACCATTTACTGCCATAAAATACACTACAAAGCTACCTTAGGGCACATTTTAATCTTTCCTGTATAATTCATTTTTTTTCTTTCCGTGTAAACAGTAATTTACCTTCTAGGATTTACAGGCTTATTAAAAACAAACATGAAAAGCAACAAATTTATTCTTCATTGTTTTGGCCCTCTTCCAAAGCAGAATGGTCTTCTTCCTCATAAGCAACACATTTGTCAGTTAATAAAATACTTAACACGTGTAATGTTTGGGAGTAATCAAAACTTGCACCTCCTGGAGGGGTTTTTTTTGTGGGGAAAAAAACAACAACAACAACAACAACAACCCGATAGAATGGGAGATTTTTCTAGCCTTTGTAATGACAAACTTCATGATCTCTTTACTCATTTCCTCTTAGCAGTTTTTCTGAAAAGAGTTTAGAAGTTGACCTTATCTGCCCGATTAAGCTGAAATAGAATCATATTTTGGGGGAGAAATTCGAGGTTTATTTCATTGAAAAAGAAAAAAGCTGCAGGAAATTTGTCTGAAATCAATGTTAAATTACACATTCTTTGTGCTGAGTATAAAGAACCAACAACTGCAGTAACAATTGACACCCCAGAAAACAACCAAAGGCCGCTTTGGATTCTCCTCTTAGGCTACCAGAGATTTGACTTTCAGCTTTGTCAGTGTTGAGATGTAAAAAGCTTCTCCATCCAATCCAATCCCATTTAACGTTAAGACATAAAAAGCTTCAGTGGAACAAGATGATCTACTTTTAAAAGTCTGCTGTTTCTCTCTGCAGAACCGTCTTTCAAAGTAATTTCTATTTTCCTTCCTGTCCCCACAAAAATTCTCTCAGTCTGATACTCTTCAGTCATGATTAAAAAACATTTCTCAGCATCTCCCTGGCAAATGTTCCTACTCATTTTTTCAGAAGCTGGCAAGGCTGCTTGTATCTTGATATTTTGTATTGTGCTAATTACCATGATAAGATGGCCTAATTAAGATGGTAAGAAAACCACAGCCACCCTGCAGGATACATCAGGTTTTTTGTGAGTAACCAGGTAGGATGATGGGGTTCAGCAGCTGGTTTCCCAACCTCATTCATTCTGCCCCTGCCCACCAGTATTCTACCTGAAAACAGCACTGACTGTAGCTGGCAACACAGAGTATATTTGCTATCATTTTTAGGCTGGAACTGTCATGAATATGTCACAAAACATGGAATTTGTCCATATGCTTGGAATTCAGTCAAATACATCTAAAAAAAAAAGATAAAAACTGTCAAGAAAACAAGCAAAGATTAAAAATTTTAAAATAAAAGAGCTTCAGGACTGTTCCAGCAGCACATTTCAAATGTAGTGAACTCCTTCAGACTGGCAATTTCTGAGTGTGAGTACAAGGTAAGGGCAGCCACAGATCGATGTCTGGGTGTCACCAGTGAGGCTGACCTGTGACACAGCAGGACCAGCAGTGACCTGCACCCAGCAGTGCCAGAGGGAACCTGGAGCTTGTGGGTGCAGAGCCTGGGCCTGCCAGGCCAGTGGGAAAACAGAAATAGAGTCTCTGGTCCTTCTTAGATTCAGTGAACATTGACCTGATTACCTGTATTGCCCTTTTCCAGACTAACTCCTCACTGCTTGCACTGATGCTGTTACCTGACTCCATCACAGAGCAAAAAACACAACCTGGCATCACCAGTGAGCCTTGCTGGCCCTTCCCTGGAGTAGCCCAGTCAGAGCAGTAAGTGGCCAAGTGCTGGATCCCAGGAAGTTTGAGGCTTTGGCATCAAGGGGCTGGCACAAGAGCCCAAAGGGAAGAAAATCTGCATCTTTCACTTCTTGACTATTTGTACCTCAGGTGACACCAGCAGCCATTCAGGGAGGTGGAATTTATCAATCGTGTTGGGTCAGTGCATAGAACAAAGTGTTGGATGTGGGGAAGACAGGGGAAAGAGGAATGTGGCAGGATCTTCTGCCACTCAGGTGACCCTCTGGACACAGAATAATGTAACAGACATTGAAATTCAGTTCCTCCACCAAGCAACTAAATTCCTCCTTCAGATAACCTGGAACATCACTGGCCAACAGTAATATATCATCCACTAAATTCTGTCTGGGTTTGGAAAGAGAAAGAAAATCCAGAGCCAACTAATGAAACTGTTGTCAGCATTTTCCTTGGGTTCATGGCATTTATTGAACCAACTTATAAATCTGTGAATTTGCAGGGCTTCTGAAAGGCTCTGAGCCCTTTAGCTGAAGCATGGCTTTCCTCTCTGGAACTACAGGCAGGAGTTTGAATTTCTGGGAATTGCTTCTCAGTTCCTAAAACACAGATGGATCAAAAATCAAAAATCAAGACATGTCACAGGTATGAAGAAATATTTGTATCACACGAGTATTTTCACAAGACTGCTGGTAACTTGGAGAGCTGGAGCACAGGGAGTGCTCCCAATCTCTCCTGCTCTCTTTGGCTGCTGACCTTTTCAAGTTAGTGCTGAAATTTTACCCAATACCTGCACATTTAGGCAACTCTTACCTCTTTCTGGTGATACTTTATTGCTACCTTTAGCTTTGCCAAGTCATGACATTTTTGGGGATCCAGCTCTTCGCTCTGATCATCCCTGTGATTGAGAATGATCTCCAGTTCCCGGGAACTCCGTGCTTGATCCAAAAGGTCCTTAGCAAAACGCTTGCACTGCTGTGAAAGCTCTTCATATTCAGCCTTGAACTCATTTTCCACTTTGCTCAGCTCCTTCAGCTCCCAGCCCAGCCTGAAGGCCGTCAGGATGGGATCCTCACTGGATAAGGCAATCAACGAAGGGCTGGCTAAGGCTTTGTAGATGTTCAGCCTTGACCTGGAGTGCCTCAGGCTGTCCACCTCGGAGCTGGAGACACATTCCACACAGTTGCACCGGATCTGGTGTGGGCGTGGGATGGTCACCCGCCGCTGCACCAGCAGCTTGATGATCTCGTAGTTGTTGGTGTGAGCTGCCAGCATGATGGGGGTGATGTCTGGAGTGAACTCTGAGAACTGCGTGTCCATCATCAAGGTTGGAACCTGCATGAAGGGACAAACCACACAGGGATAAAGTCACATCTCAGGTGGAGCAGCAGACTTCAGAAGTCCCTCACTCACACTTTTGAAGTGATGTCATAATAAAAAAGGGTTTTTTATAACACCCTCTGCTCTTTAAATCCTGTTGTAGCCAGGCCCTTACACACACTGCTATTCTGGCAAAACCATTTACCCCCAAATCCTGTCAGTCTGCCTCCTGAGCAGGAACCTGTGACCATTCATTCCCAGTACAGTGTAACAGTCAGTCCCATCCCCATGCAAATGTTTTATCTGTGAATCTGTTCTGAAAAGGGTATTGGTTCATATACCTAAAAGAAAAAAAAAAGGAAGGAAAAAAGCCCAGGTAATTACACAAAAAGAAAGGAAAGTCTATAAAAGAGTGAGCACTGAATAGATCTCCATAACTATCATTATTTGCACTATCTATCTCCATTAGCAGGCCAAGAACCTGCTTGTAGCAGGTCCTGCACACACCAAACACTGGTCTGCAGTTGTGCAAAGCTCTTCTTCACTTTTGCCTACTGTTTGTATTTTAAAATATTTTTCAGTGTAAGGATACATTACATAACTGCCCTCAGAATAGACTTGTTTTTTTTTTTAAAGGGATTTGAAAAAAATTAAATGTAAAATTAATGAGCCATAGTCCACTACAAATAAGCCACTCCAGGGTGTGCATTATTCAGCTACTGCTGCACTTCTCAAAAGATGAGCTTAATGCACACCCTGTTGTGTCTTATTACTATATGCAGAGTGCAAAATTAGATGGGAATGCTCTTACATCCCAAGCACCCAGTGTGTTTCCATTTGCATCCAGGCAGCTCTCTTTGTTGTGCGTTAATCACTACTCAAACACTCTGTTCTCCCCGTGCCCACCACTCCTGCCCTGGCATCACATCCTGCTGCTGCAGGGGGCATGGCCAGGCTGGGGGAACAGAGGCTCTGCTTCCCTCTGCAAATGTCAAAGGCAGCTCACAGAAACTGTTGTCAAACAGTCCTAAAGGCAGGAAATCTTCCTCAGCCTGTCTAAATGCAAAAGCAAAGCAGTGATGAAGGAGCATGAGGTAAGAAATCCTGCTGTAGGATACACCTAAGGCTGATATGAGACCTCCAGCCATGGAAACCCAATTCCCTGGGAGTTCAGCGCCTCTGTAGCACTAAAGAGCTCAAGCTGATCGATAAATCTTTACATAATTGAGATGTAACAGCACGGCAGGGGCTGTTCAGGACACACAACACGCTCCCAAAGGTGGTCACCACACTGAGGTCAGGGTTAGTTGCTGGAGCAGGGCTCACTGCATGGCTGGAGGCATTTGGGGGACTAAGTGTGCTCCCCTGGATGTGGCACTGGAAGAGTTAAATCCCTGGCAACCTGCAGGCACACGGGTGTGGAGATGCTCTGCTCTCCAGGCTGGTCCCCGCAGAGGCAGGAGGGACAGGATAAACAGGGCTCGTGGGGAAGGAGAGAAAACAGCACTGAGGGTTTGCTGTGGGTCATGGAGGGCTTGGTGTCTCTTAGCAAGGTTGGACAAATGTATGTCAAGATATCCAGTAACAAATGGCTGAAAGCAGCTCTCTGTGTAAGGTCTTGCACTCTCTTCCTCTTCCTTTGCTTAGCTCATTTAGGCAGTTTGTTAAATGTCAAAAGAAAGGTGCGGGTTTTTCTATTTTCTCTTTCTTAGAAGCTTTTTTTTTTTAAAGTCCTGATCCTTGAATATAACTGCATTTATCTTTCTTCCCATCCTTTTTCAATCAGTGACTGGCTGCTGTATTCAGAGCCTCTGCCTCAAAGGAAGAATGCTTTCCTCCTCTATCACTTCTATTACTGTCAAGTTTAATCTTGTTTTTCTATATGGAAGTTATTGTACCCAGGGCTGTGAAAAGGATTTTCAGCTTTACACAGATGAGGTATTCATGTTGCTTGGAATATGAAATGGGCACTGGAGGAGAAGGCAGTGATGTTGCAGGTGGGGATAGTGCTAATCCAGTCTGCTCCAGATGTTTTCTAAATCTGGATATAGGGCACTCAAAATGGTTTTCCCAAGGTTTGGGATCAAATTAAGTGATCTCTCATCCCTTATTCTGGCTCATTCCCAAATTCCCAAACAGAGCACTGCTTCATCAGGACTGGATCAGTGGTGGAGGCAGAGATGTGTTTTCCTGGGCAGCACTTGGAATTCAAGGACAAAGAGGGAAATGGTGGTGCAGAGACACAGAGGCTCCTGGGGTCTGGGAGCAGATCAGTGCAAGGCTTCACATCACAGGAGCTGCAGATGTTTCTGAGCAGCAAAGCAAACCAGAAAAACACAGAACAGGAACAGTGTGACCAGGGGCTGCTGTGGTCTCTTTTCTGGGTCTGCCTGACCCAAGGGCCGCAAATTGGTCAAAAATTACATGTCTTGTGATAAGTATTTTTGTTGTCTTCTCACACAGTGGTTTTTGATAACCAGCATCCTAAACTGTCTTTTTTAAAGCTGTGGCTGTGCAAAGTCTTTGCTCAAGGGCTGTGTTCCCTCACGGGAGGGGCAGCAGAGATCACAGCACCACTGATGTTCCTCCTGTGCTCCTCTGCCCACTTCAGTTCATGCTTAGCTCATCTTCTCCTGTGTCTTGGGTTAACTTACAGTGGTGGAAGCAGAAGAGGAATAATTTATTCTACCCCAAGGGCTTTGCTAAGCTCTTCCAAGGTTATTTTCATTAAGTGACCTGAATAACAAAATTCTTTTCCATTAACCTCATCACCTGACACCAGCTGTTAACCCAAGTCCTTCAGAACCTTACTGTCACTGCTTGCACAGGAGCAAACACCTTGTCTGTATCTCATCTTGGTACTGTTTATTTGAGAAATTAATGCCACCATTAACAACAACTGACTGAATGCTTGCTGTCATCTGCCTAGATTTAATCCTCATAAGGTGGCCTGCTTACCCCTGTACTGCTCTGAATGATGCTGCAGCAAGTGAAAAATCTCCTTTATTTAAAAAGGAGGGTGAAGAAACAAGCTTAATTCATTAAAGGGAAGGATTAGCTCACATAAAAGCACTGTTCAGTACAGCTAAGCTCTCATCTGAATGGAAAAATAAGTTTTCCAGCTTAATAGTGCACTGCTGGAAAGGAGGTCTGGATACAAAGAGAGCAGGAATCTCTGCTGATGTTAGTCACAAGTACAGTGTAAGAGGAATTATACTACAGAGAAGAAAAAGAAAAAAGCTGGCACCGAAGATCTGGTGGCCTTGTTGTAGGTCTTTTAGGAGTTATACTTTGGATTTAATCTAGTCTGGTATCTGTCCCTGGAGCAGGTCCTCTGGTTTAGTGCTGTGTACAAGCAACACAGCTCAAGTGCTCCAAGACTGCTCAGCAATGTGAACCAGCTGTAATAAATGGGAAAAGTAAGGGGATTCAGCTCAAAAACATTCTCCTCAACCAAAGTAATAGACCAATATAAATGCATGTTTTGCCTTTTACAGACTGTAAATGTGCTAATGTGCTAATGTTTTGTCTGAAAATAACTTGTAATTCTGTTACCTGTTACAGGTGAAATTGCCCTGTATTCAAGTCATCTCCATTTCATAAACCTTGCAATAAATTGCAAGTATATAGTGCAATAAATTGTGTAAGTATAACTGTAAATATATTCATCTGCATTATTTTCAGCTTGCAGACTTTTTGATTCAACTACATGTTATAGAAGATTTTCTAATTGCCAACACAAACTTGTGCAAACCTTACTGGAATGCTACAAATAAAAATAGTTACAGAAATGGACAACTTATTGATCGAGGGTTTCCTATTTCTAGTTAGTTTTCTGCAAGCAGCCCCATGAGGGAAGTGCATGTGCCATCCACAGGCGTGGCAACAGGCACAGCCAGTTCCTGTCATTCTAAAAATAAAGATTTTGTACTACAGCAGTTGAGGCTCAGTGGTCACAAGGAGCTGTAGCAGTGACATGGTTTTGTTCAGAATCACAGTCCTGTGCCACCTCTGGCTGCAGCTCTGTAAATGGAGCACCAGGGACAGAGTCAGCGCTGCCAGGCTGCAGGTCACGCCTGTTACCAGCAAAAGGGGCTTGCAAAATGCACATCTCGTGCCTGGCATGGCCAATTGAATCCTGATCCATGCCTGAACCTGGGAATAAATTATTTCATTGACAGGACCCCATTGACATTTGCTCCCTTATCATGGGAATAATGGAATGGTTTCACTTGGAAGGGATCTTAAAGCTTACCCAGTCCTATTCCCTGCCGTGGGCAGAGACACCTTCCACTACCTCAGGGTGCTCCAAACCCCATCCAACCTGGCCTTGCACACTTCCAGGGATGGAGCAGCCCCAGCTTCTCTGGGCAACCAGGTCCTCACCCCTCTCACAGGGAAGAATTTCTTCCAAATATCCCACTTACCCCTACTCTCCTTCAGTTTAAGGCCATTCTCCCTCATAAGGGGAGCTCCCTCCTAAGCTCCCCTTAGGCACTGGAAGGAACCTAATGTGGGACCCTGGGAAAATGTTACATGTCTGTATAAATGTGAGCATTTACTTTAGGTGATACAGTGGTGTGGGTTTCACCAGCTGAGTATCTCAGTCAGAGATGCCTTGAGAGATGCCTGGTATCAGAGTGATGACAGGATTTATGTTAATAGGGAGGTTGGCTTTTTCTCTCGAGAGCAATTCATTGACTGAAATGATGTAATTTGGTTAATGACATGTAATGAACAACATAAACTGATATCTTAAAAAGTAATGTACTTTAAGGGCTTTTACACTGGTTATAAAGAAGCTTTGGTTAACTTTGGGATAAGGCACACACTGTGGATGTCTTATGGGCAAGCTCTGCTGTTACTGAGGTGTTCCCAGAATATCCAGCTGAAGGAAAGGCTCTTTCTGGTCTAGAATTCCTCAGTGACTTACATGTGTGTAAAGCCAAATAAAACCTCTGCCTCTCAGACTGATAGTGCAAAACAGAGAAAATGAGTACCTTTTAGTGCCTTGTAGCAAGCCAAATGCTGCTACAAGGTTACCAGATGGTATGCATTAAACTAAAATAGGTATCTTTGAATAAAAAAAGAGCATGATATAGAATCATAGCACTGTTAATTAATGTTATGCATTACTACTGAAAGAACGTGAAAAACTAAATTTGTGTATAACCAAACATCTTTCTCTACAACCAGTAAACAAAAGTAAAATACAGATCTATCTGCTCTAGATCCTTCCAGTTTTAATTTGGCTTCTTATCCATGTGTTTAAAAACAGTGGTAGGCCCAAGGGATTAGTTCTCAGAGCTAAACTGAAACCTAGTGCACTTGACAGTGGCAGAACTGCATCAGAGCTTGTGTTCAGCCATGTGTTTAGGAAATGCAGCACAGCCAGGAAGATTGTCAAAAGATGTCACCATTTGTGGCTGATGCTACCTAATAACTTCAGTTGGGGATTAAAAAAGAGGCATTTGGAGAGAAGGCTTCGGGAGGAAGGGATTTTGCAAATACACATCTAAATGGCCCACGGCAAGTTCCTGCAGCCAGAGCCTCCTGTGTCTGTCTGTCTCTCTCCTGAGCCTTCTCCTTGCCATGAGGGTGCAGGAGATGAGAGCAGGCACCTGATGATGAAATGAGGAAAGAGTGCAGTCACTCTGAATTACTCTGCAAGTCCCAGAGGGACACTGTCAGAGCTACCTCGTGTTTGAGCCCCTTGCACTGAGCTGGGGTGGCACCTGAGCTCTGCTCTGCCCTGGATTCCCGGCTCCTGCTGAGCTGGGAGCCCAAGTGCCCACCCTGAGCAGAGGAACCGGAGCAGCGCTGTGCCACCAGCAGCTGCAGCCTGGCCTGGCTCTGGCTCCTGCCCTGTGCAGGGATGTCTGAGCAGCCCCTCACAGCCTCAGCTCACACATGATGTGATGTGATGGGATGTGATGTGATATGATGATGTGATGTGATCTCAGTGGCAGCCACATCCAGGGAACCTTGGCTCCATCTCACACTTACGTGGTCTGGGGCTCGCTGAAGGTGACACTTCTCCAGCTAAAACAAACATGGGGCAAAATTCAGGCCTGTTACAAATCCAGACAATAAAGCAGTTGCTAAAGTGTCCTAAGTGATGTGGGGACCTGGCTCACAGCGTGTTATGGCTCTACCAAAAATGCAATATTGTGCATCTTCCCAAAATGCAGAGATCTCCCAGCTGCTTGCTGGAGCTCCTTCCTGGGACTCTGACACCAACACTGGTGTAAGTCCAGCATTACTGACATGAGTGAACTGAAATACCTCCTGAAGATTGCAGAGGCAGACTGGTTAGTTCACATATTCCTGATGATGGTTTGGGGTTTTTTTTTTCCTCATTTGGAAACATAAAATGCTGTTTGTTCATTTTTTTTCACCTTTCTTCATTCCCATTTCAAGAGTTACTCTGCAATAGGAGCAGCAGCTGTTTTGAATAAAAATTATTAGGGTTTGTTATTTATTTTTAATGATGTTTTTAAGTTTGGAAATTAATTTTATTAAAGAGCTTGCTTAATCCAGTCCTATAAATTTCTTAACTTCTGTAAGGGCCTTGGAATGTTGCTGCACCTTAGATACTTTTTCATTTCATGGATAATCTTTACCCTGACTCTAAACAAAGACAGACCATGATTATCTGGAAATTTGCAGGCTCTGTCTTCAAGGTAATCTTTATTTTATTATGGTTACTATTTTTCTAATATTTTTCAGGTTGTGTTCTGTGAGGAAGAGTTGTCCAGCTTTTTGATTCATTTCTCTTGGTCTCTGTATTATCTATTCTTAGTGGTAGCAAGGACAAGATGTGCTAATATAGGTTAATAATCATGCTATCTATAGCCTTTTATATCATCTTTGTACATAAAACATCCCTTCTTCCTGTAATTTATTACCTTGTGTGGATGAGAGATGTTTCATTAAGTTTAGGTGAGGTAATATACTGCAAACAGGGCTTGAAAAGGGAGAGCTTTTTCCTTGGGTTGTGTTCATATTCAGTCACATTCCTTTAAAAAGAGATTAAATCAGATTCGATCATAGATGGTGTCAGAGAGAGAAGTGAGTTACTGCATCTGGCGCCAGCCGAGCACTGCCTGATGGTGCACGAAACACATCTTGATGCTCACAGACCAGCAGGTTCATTATTCCCCATTTTGACTATTAAGCTGTGATTTTGGCACTGGTTTTACTACCCAAGAAGACACTGTTGCTTCTGAAAAGACCCCAGAATTTGCAACAGCAAAGAAATGACAACCTAGGCAGGTGGCAGGGTCTTGCACGAGGAAGAAAATCTGTGTGGTTGTGATGTTCCTTTATTCCCACCTAGGCAGTGCCTTCCTCTGTTATTCTCAGTGCCAGGAAGCTGGAAGGCTCTGGGTAATGAGATGCCCCTGATGCTGCAGAGCCTGGCACTGCCTCATCATCTGCTGCCTGAGGAGTACTTGGAGCACAGAGCCCTCTCTCTGTGCCATGAATTAAGTACCAACAATTCACGTGGCCCTGAGCCTCTTGAGCAGTTCTCCAACATTATCTCCCAAGGCAATGACAGAGCAAAGACCTTGGATCACAGTTCCCTTGATGCAGCAACTCAGACAAGCAATGTTTATCCCAGTCAATGCATTTTTGATATTTCATCACCACTGCCACCAAAATACTGCCCCATCAGGCAATATTTTGCCATGGGATAGCAAAGTACTGCCCACACAGGAATAAACAAGCCATAAGTGTGACTTTGCCAACCAAGCACAGCTCTATTCAACAGCCAGGTAAGGGCTAAGGGATTCTGCTAAACTGCCCTGCAATTCTTCACAGATCTTTATAGATCCCAGAGCTTTGTTTTTGGAGGAGCCTGTGATTTGTTACATTCACTTTTCCCACAGAAGCTTGCCTTGGAAAAATGTGTTGCAACTATTGCACCAGGAAGGCTCTCCCACAAATCTGTACCTGTGAATCTAAACAGCCTTGTCAAACTTCTGGGTTTGGGGGTCATACAGACCAGAGGCAAACACGTGTTGGGTGATGTCAGGGCACAGGGGATGCTGTAATTTGGGCTTGTGAGCAAAGGGGGGTGACTACAGTAGGCACATTCATGGATGCTGGGTAGATAATGTGTTTTTTGAAACTGAACCCTTTAATAAACAGATCTATATAGAGTCCAGAAGTTTACTTGTGTAGCAACATAAATGGGATTTTTTTTTCCTCTATAGTAGGATTTTTGTTCTACAATAGCTCATCCACCCAGCTGAATCCTGTGAACCCATCATATCTGACTGGAAACACACTGTACAGAGTGCCCAACACAGGCAAGTGCTAAGGGCACCCCTACAGATTAGTAAAGGTAATTCCTCAGAAGCATCTTGTGTAAGAGCACGTTCCTGACTTCTCACCTTTCTATATGTTAAATTACAAGCAAGGCATGCTTGTGCATGCTGTGCTGCAGTTCTTGGCTTGACCCCCACCAGCATCCTTGGAAATAATAACAGGCTCTGTGTTGACCCAGGAGAAGGAGCCAGTGCCTTCTTGCCACTGTCAGGAGCCTGATCTGTCCCTGCAGAGTGAGCCTTAACCCTGGTGCTGCTCCTTGGGTCAGGACATGTTTCACCCCAGCTCTTTGTTTGGCTTCACACCTTGTTCACCTACATTTAAGATTATTTGGGGAGCAAGGCAGTGGGGAGGGAGGAAAGAATTTCACAGTTAAATGTAATCATTAGCTGAAGTGATCTTTGATTTCTCTGTTGTTTAGTTTAATTAGATGGAATTCATTTTGAAGGCAGCCGCCAGTGTCAAAGGCATGTTAACTATAACTGTGAATTATTACTGCATCAATAAAAATAATGAAAAGCTTGGGTGCTAATGGAGCCATTAAGCTTTGAAGCTGGTTCTCTGTTTTCAGACATGATCCTTCTTCCTTATTGTGCCTTTCAAATATTTCCATACTGAGAACTTGTGGCCCTATTTTTCTCAACTGCTTCTATTCTCCAGAACCTGCTCTTGCTCAAGTGTGTTTCTAACCAGGTTCAGCCTCCCCTTTTCACTTTGAACCCCTAATATTAACATGGAAATGGGTGTTTTGAGTCCCACCAAAGGGCACAGCACCTGTACTGAGTCACAGCCACCAGCCTGTATCCCTGTGTTACAGTGCTCCACAGCCAGAGCTCAGAACAGGTCCTGCCACAGACTCCCTTGATGCTGATGCCTGCTTCTAAAACTCTCCTCTTTCCAACTGCCTGCAGAGTCTAGGTTTTATATTGTGAGATATCGGAACTGTTTCCTTTGACTCAAACAGTCCCATCAGTGGTAGCACAGGGCTGACAATGAGTTTGTACATCTCACATGTACCAGCAGGTCTAAAATCAAGGGCTGTCAGTGGTAAGGGCTACACTTTGCTCTGATTTCTGCACACAGGACAAGAGCTCTGTGTGAGCAGGAAAATCAAGCAAAACCACATTGTCTCAAGAAAGTTACTGGATTTGGGCAAGAATAGAATGGTTTAGTGTAACCTATATTTTCTGTTCCACAAAAGGCTGTCTCCAGGCTGTTGATCTATGATAGCTGAACAAAGATTAAGGTGGATTTTCACTCCATCAGCTCACCTGAAAGAGGATTTTTGAGGTTGAATTTTAAGTTCACTAATACTATCAAGTGCAGCAACCTTCTACCCATCTGATGATTAGCAACTAAGACTGAAAACTTGCCTTTTATTCTCTATAATTTCCTCTTCAGTAATTTGTTCTTCCAGAGTTTATATCTGTAAAGCTCCTTCTTCTAGAATACATATGGACCTCATTGATTCAGAAGGCCTTTGGACCCGTTGAAATAAACTGAATCACAGCCATAAATACTAAGATCCCTTTTCTTTTTATTCTCATTATTGAGGAATTGCATTTGTAGTCCCATCTGTGAACCAGCTTAATTTGGAGCCATCTGCCATGAGCAAATTGCTAAGTTTGGCAGATACCAGAGAGATGCTCGCACCCTCCTTATGTAAACAGCTGATGTCAGCTCTGATTGTTGTGAAGAAAACAGGCACCGTGAAGGTGCTTACGAACGTGTAGTAATTCAGATGACTGATTACAGCTCCTTCAAGAAGGAAGGAGGGCTCAGCAGGCAGCAGAGCTCCGGCAGGGAGGCAGGGAAGGAGGAGAGAACTGCGAGCTGTGACGCAGCTTTAGTGCAGAGCTGGGACCGCCGCACACAATCCACCCAAGCAGCTGTAAAGAATGTGCCCCCGAACACCTCATCTGGAAAATTTGTACCGATTTCAACAGGTTTCAAAATGTCAGGAAATACAGCTATTGCTGATAAATTGAGAGTGAATCAAATATGTGGGAAAATGGGAGTTTTCAGACATGAATTTCCTGCTCTTTTCTGGTGAAGGTTAGGTGCAGACTCCAGGCTGGCTGAAAACATAACCCACTCTATTGATGTTTGTATAGTAAAAAAAAAAATCTGATAGAACCTTTAGGAAAAAAAACAGCAAAACTCAAAGATCAAGTAGGTTGAGAGACAGAAGGTTTTACAGGACAGGAGAATTTGTTTAACAGGCTTCATATATACATTCCCTTGCTCCTACAACAGTTCTGAATTAAAAAAAAAAAGTAATTTCAGGTTCCCCGTTAATTCCAACCCCATAGGACCCCAGCCAGATTTCTGTTTTCAACGTGTACCTACTGTCTTTTTTGCCATTGTATGTATTGGACCTGTCCCATGCACAGACAACTTTGCATTTTAACATTTCTACCCCCAAAGAGATGAGCCACCTGATTCACTAAGCCTGGGCCAAAGTCAGTACTGCACCTGCATGTGCTGATTTTTGCTATTTCTGACCTGGCCCTGCTTTCTGATGATTATTCAGTGGTTTGTTGTCTTATTTAAACAACATGACACTCATGACTGAGGCTGGATTGCCATGCCAAGTACACATCCATTACTCCTCTGCCACTGTGCAGTACAACATCAGCCTCTTCACTGCCCAGAAAATCAAACAATAACTATCACAGCACCAGACTGGACTCACTTTTATTTTCTGGAAAATACAGGTTCTCTGACTACAAATCTCTGCAGAAAAAGCAACACTTGCACACCCTCCAGGTTTCATGAATATTAGTTTGGTTTATTGTTTATCTTTATATTCATGAAAGGGTTGCTTGATTTCCAAATGCCTGTCGTGTATTTGGGGAAAAACAAGCTATCCTACAGTTGAAGTGACCAACCAGCAGTACAAAGTGACTGGTCAAAGTGAACTAGGGTTTATAAAAAGCTTGGAGGAGTAATTGGAGTAAATTATGTAACGCTTGGAAATAACAAGTTCACTGGTAAAAACCACAAAACGAGCAAAGCTCTGGTTACTGAAGAGGAGAGGATGGGTCATTTCAAGCCTGGGCTTTGCTCTTTGCTGGGAGTGAAGCACATCAGCACATCTCTGTGGTTTTCCCATGGTTGGGCTATGATGATTCTCTCGCTGACCCCAAAACCTCCCACGGCCAAGAGTATCTTGCAAACCAGCTGTGAGTTTATTGGCCATTATTCTGCCTGTGACTGCTGAAGTCTTCTCCCACAGCAGAGTACACAAAACCACGGCTTCGCGTTGTCTGCACCGGGCAGCCCGGATTTGAGGAGAAATGTGAAGATCATAAAACAGCCCACAAACCTCGCTCGGAGATAAACCTAAACAGCAGCACATCCGCTGGAGCACAGCAGTGCTCAGCACAGCGATCCGTGTGCCGTGCAGCATCCTCGGGAGCGAGCCGGTCCCTGCTCCCGGCGCTCGCAGCTCCCCTGCCCACAGAGCAATTTCCTGCTCTCCCCAGGCGCGGCTGCAGCGCGGGAGCCGCGGGTTGTTATAGTTACTGCTTGTGACTTACCCCTGCCATTGTCACGGCATTCTCAGTAAATGGCGCTCAAACAGCAGTCTAGCAAAGGGTTGCAGAATAATGACTCATAAAAATCCGCTTAATAACAAGATCCAAGCGTCTGTGCCGCCCAAGCCCTCCGGCCATTTCCCCCCGTCCCTTACATCAGCACCGAGACCCTGATGCTCTTACATAAGGAGCACAGCAAAGGTCACTTCTTGGATTTGAAAGGTTTTTTAGTGCCGCTCCCTGAAAAGGTCATCGTACAGGTGGAAAAGCAGAGCTTGTCCCCTCGGGCAGCTCTCAGAGAAGGGTACGGAGCTCCCAGAACTCAGCAGCCCTTGGAGGCTGGTGAGCAAAGCTGCTTTGCGGGTCAGCTCTGCCAGGGGTCACCTTGTTCGGGGTGTATGTTTTGCTAACCACATCCCGTCACCGTAACTCCACGAGAGGCTGGAATGAGGCAGCCTGACACAGTTTCCGTCAGGATTGTGGTACGGTGATAAGGCTGAAGACACACACCCATGAAATGGATTATGCTGAATGATGCTACTCAGCTGCTTTTGAGATGCAAAGACAACAATTAACTGAGCTGACGCGAACAGACGCAAATAGGAACAGCTCTTCATGGCCGGCAGGCAGAGACACCAGACTTTGGGAGAGAGGCAAATAACAACCTGCTCAGAGGCAGACAGCAGGACAATGGAACGAACAGGTTTTCCCAGACCCCAGACCCAGATAAATGAACCTTTAATACAGAGCAGTCAGAGGATGCTGCTCCTGCACCTTTGCCCAGAGTGCAGCAAAGACAGCCAGCCCCTGATGGCAAACAGGGCTGCCACACGAGAGCCAAGACGCTGCCCTCACACAGGCTTGTTTAGGCAAATTGAACCCTCTGTACAGCTAATTAATATATTATACTAAACCTAATACATGAGAAGTGCAGTGATACCATCTCACAAATTTCACAGCCAAACAGAAACCTTCCTAGGAAGTGCGATTCTTTTTGTTGCTACTCAAACAAAAAAGCAGGGTTTCTGCATGTTTTAGAACATCTAAGTAGCTGATGAGGACAAAGCTGTGCTAATCTGCTTTATCAGGTGCTTTTTGTGAAAGCAATTAGGTATTGAGTTCCCAAAGGACTCTCTGAGAAAGGGTCCAGTACAGACAATTAATGAATGTATATTGATACTGCTGTGGAATTAGAATCAGGAACCTGTGTTCAGAAACCCCTAATCGACTTTATCCCAGCTTATTACATCACTACACATGAAATAAATGTTCATCACCATCACTGCGTGAGCAATCAGTGAAAGAGCTGAAAGAGACGTCCAGTCCTGCAGCCCTCCACCAGCAAACACTTCCTGCAGCTTACAGAAGAGCCTGAACCCCAGGCAGGGAAGTTAATCCTAGTTTGCTCATGGAATCTTGCACCAAGCCAGTGCTAATTTAAAATACACTGATGAAATCTGGTCTTGTAACAAACCTTGTAAATAAAGCTGAAACTGGCACCGCATCTCTTCTCCCCCACACGTTCTCCTCCAAGTTGTAAACTCTGCAGCAGAAACAATTCTAGTACAGAAGGAGAGCTGCACACTGGCACAGAGATAGAGAAAAATGGAACAGACCTACTATGAAATGGATCACTGGTCTAGAGTCACTGGAGCTGAATTTCAGCTGCAATAAATCAACCTCATTTCACGGACCTCTCTCTCTGTCCAGTTAAGCCAGCAAGGCTGTGGATTTGAGTGGACACAAGTTTTTGGTATTCAAGAGACGTGACAGAAATCCACATGAATCCCATCACTTGCTTTCCTTGACATTTCAGGAGAAACTTGTCATTAACCTGCAATAATCAGTGGCAATTCCTCTTGCTACTGAACAGAACTTTTCTTCTGTTCTGCTTTCTGTCCTGTTGAGCTGCAGGATGCTCAAATTTCTGGAAGACCAAGGAAAAATGACTCATTTTTCATGGATGGTTCATATTTTGCTACTTATATTTTGTCAGACTAAAACCCAGTACTAACCTTTCCATTTTTAGGTCTGATAGAGGATTATCTCTCTAGTTTTTAAACCACACATTAGAATCACATTGCTACAGCATGCAGAATGCTATTTCTAAATATTAAGCTGAGCACTCTTGAGTGCTGTCAGGGTTGATCCTTATTGTTTGCTCTGGTAAAAGTACTCTTGAAAAACTATATACTAAGGGGCCTGTGCACTGAAAACATTTTCTTCTATGACTGACTGGTATTAATCTTTCACACACAGAGGGATGTGTTCCCTTCAAAAGGAGGCTTGACATATAAGGATTATCCAAGTTTTGGATATTCCTTTCTAAGCAGCAAATATGCAAAAATTATGAGTGGTCAGCAATGTATATAAATTATTCCAGTTATTGGCAATAGCACTTATAAATGAGAAAAACAGAAAAAACACTTGGGGTAGCACTACATGTGACACTTGAAGTGACAGGATTCAGACTTGGTTGTTTTTCCACAAAGATCCTTATGCAACTTAGGGATGGCTTGGCAGCTAAGGATCCTTCCTACAAGCCCTAGCTGCTCAGTGCTGTAAGTTATGTAGTGCTCAGCATTTCTGCCCTGGAGCTCTCTGGAGAGGGAGACCAAGATGATCTGTCTGCACTACGGCGAAGGACTGAAACCCAGCAGACTGTTTGCTTGCTTGCTGTTATTTATAAGCTTGTGCGCTTTCAGAATTTACTTACAAAAAGCAATTCCACTTAATATCAGTACAACAGCATGGCAATAGTTCATATTTACAGATTGTAATATAATTTCAGAGAGCCACAAATTCCTTTAGAAAGTGCTTGTCTATAAATCAACCTATAAATCAGAGTGTCCACAAACACTGTAGGACTGGAAAGAACACAGAGTGAAATGGAAAAGACTGAGTGTTTAAATCAGGCACAACAGACTGGAGAACAACCATCCAAAGAGGACTGCCCAGGTCTGCTCTGGGCACTGAAAGCCACGCACCTACAGCAAGGACTTGGCTTTCTGGGTGCTGCACTGCACCTCTCTGTGCAGCAGCACTTTCCTGAGGCAGGTAACAGCTCAAAACTGAATGGGAACACTGGACCAACCTGCTTTTCACCACTGGGCTTCCTGTAATTCAGCAGCAGCTCCACAGCTCCCACCACCTCCTTCCGTATGGCGTAGAGCAGCGCATCCCCCACGTACACGCTGTGGCTCAGCAGCAGCTCCATGATCTCCAGGTTCTCGTTCTCTATGGCTATTAGAAGGGCACTGCGACCGAGAGGATCCATGCAGTTAATGTTGATGTTGTAGTAGATCTCTGCCTCCTGCAGGGCATGTTTCACACTGGCATAGTCCCCCTTCTCCACAGCACTGAGGTAGGCTTTCTCTTCCGACGAGAGCTCTGCCTCCGCTCGCACGATCTGCAGTGGGATCCGGTCTCGGTACGGGGAGAAGTTGACCTTTTTGTAGTATAGCTGGGCCATTGTTCATAGTGACCAGGCAACCTGTGCAGGACAACAACCAAGCATAAGTGACCAAACAGCCTCCCAGGGGACAAACTTCCAAAGGGCCGTCACAGTAAAAGCTCCCAATCCCTTTTTAAGATGTTTTATTCTCAACACGGTGACTGTAACAACCTCACATTAAAGGGCTACCTGAAAGCATAAAGGTGACACCACTGCTCAGGAGAGGCACACAGAATGACAGACACTCAGTATAACTTTTAATCTCATTTAAACACTATGCCATCGATTTCTTTCATCTGGTCAGAAGCACAGTCTTGATGTTGATGGATAATCTATCATGTGCAAATAGGTGGATTTCTCATCTTTGCTTTATTTCCCAATCCAAGTTGTTTTTTTGTATTTTTTTTATTTCCTCCTTTTCCACTGCTGAGCAAGGTCCTCAACATCTCCGAACTGGCAGTGATGGGAGCTGCTGATTTACACCCTCCTATTTACAGCAATAGATTCATTTTGAACATTTTTACTGCTTCTTCTCTGTTTCCGACTCTTAAAATAGGCTTTAATTTTTCCTTAATGTTTACTCTTTGACTAGGTCATGGTTTTATTTTTAAAGCTTGCATGTTTTTAAACATATTTTCTCACTCTCCTCATTTATAAATAGGACCTAAACACAGGCTGATGTAGAAAGCCCCGCCCTTGCTCTCCAAAGGCACTGATGTTGTTTTGTGGACTAGGAAAACAAGGAGAAAATCCTGCCTTGGAACAAGTGCAGCAAACTGAATGAATTGGGGCTCCTTCCCACGCTTCCAGGATCCTAGCAGGGGACTGGAGTCACAGGAAACAAGGGCTGGGTGTTCATAAGTAAGGACAAAAGGAACTAGGCTTGTCTCCCTCTGTTTGGCCTCGACAAACAACAGCAAGGCAGGACCAGGGGACACCGGCTGCTCTGACTCATTGGGATCCCTTTTCCCATCTCCTTGCCCAAAGCCCAATGGCTTCCTGCAGCAAACTAGCCAGTTTTGTTCCATTTTAGCGCCCTATCCAGGGGGGAAAGGAGGTGCTGACAGAAAGACAAGGAGGAGGAGGATGGTGTGGTTGCAGAGCAGAGCCGGGGGCTCTGCAGGTCCCACCCTGCGTGCCCCAGGCAGGCCCAGAGCGCGGCCGCGCTGCTGCGCTTCGCCCCCAGCTCCCGAGGGGGTGGATCTGAGCTCCAGCCCAGCTGACACTGCAAAGCAGTGGGTGGCTGTAGCAGACAGCAAAGTTGCATCTGCAAACTCCCTGGGGAGCCAGGGATCTGTAGCAGCCAGTTTGGCAGCTCAGGGAATGTGCTCGCTCCATCCCGCTCTCCTCCAAGTGCGAGAAAAGTTTGTGTTTGTCACATCCCCAGAGTTGCTGTCACATTGCTCACATGTGTCTCTCCGCACAGACAGAACCACTGAATCCACTGTTTCAACCTCAAGACACACACAGAGGCACTGGAGGCAAAAGAACCTATAATCTGAACAGAAACTATAAATATATTGGCTTGTTTTCTATGGGAACTTTATGCCACTAAAGCTTTTAGAACTAAGGAACAATCTCAGTGATTCAGAAGCTTCAAAATTCAATAAATTTCATGCAGAACCAACTACTCTGATTTTGAAAAGGATGCAGGAACACAGGTCATTTTCAAATTTTGTTTCTGAGAACATTAACTCTCCAGGGTCCAGCTAATTCCCACTGAAATACTGACAGGACACAAAAGGATGCAGCACAGGTCAGGTAACAACTAAGGACCAAAGAGATCTTTGGGAAAGTAAAGATAAACCCAAAGGGGAAGGGAAATTTTGTCCTTGTGTGACAGTCTGGCTGATGGGAGCAGGGAATACCAACCAGTGTGAACTGATGCCAGAGGACAGCAGTCACTGTGTAAAGGTCTCTTGGGGGAATCTGTTGGCTCCGAAAAACCTGAGGGATTCTGGCAACAAGTGTGGCTGCTAAAGTGGAATTGGATATTTTTCACTGCTCTTTAGTTTAATTGGATGTTTTGTAGATGGTGAGTAACATTTGCAATGAGTTATAACAAATGTCACCTTATGAAACATCATGCCAGCATTGGATCCCTTTTTTTTTTCCAACAGTTCTGTAAAAAGAAAAGAAAACTTCAGATATCTTAACTCCTTGGTGAGATCTCTGTCCAAAGAAAGCATTTTGTTAATACTTCAAGCACATAAGAAGCTGCAATAAAACCAAACAGGAAAGACTCACAAAATTAATGATCTTCCTGAATTCCTCTCACGCCAACACCTGCAAAGCCTGACAAACACATGCAGCTGACTGGATTTGGAAATAATAGCATGCAGTAATAAAAAAAAACGAATAAAAATGTCTGCCTGGCTTTCATGGAAGATTTCAGCAAAACCTTTAGCTATTGAACTGCCCCTCAGCCAGAAAATCAGCATAATTACAGATGGACCTTTCAAACCTGATGTCCTTCTCTTCCAAAATTGTCTAACAGAGCTTCAGTCAAAGCTGTGGATGGAATGAATGAGCACAAGATCCCTGCTCTGGCTGTCACCTCTCAGCACCACCAGTCTCCCAGAGGCAGCATCTCTTGGTGAAGCAGACAATGCTGGTAGGCCCTAAAACACTTGTTTGTCCCAGACAGCTCCTGTCTCCTGCTTAACAGTTAAAAAGTTACAAAAATATTGATGAAATCCGGGTAAGAGAAGGGGAGAGCAATGCACAGGTGCTGCCTAGAGAGTAGAAGCAATGATGTTCCCGAAAGGCAGCAAAAATAAAAACATAATCACACTAAAATTTAGGAATCAGTGCAGAGAGCCTGAAAACACAGGTTTTCCATGTGAATTCTCTTCACAGAGAGGCATTTTCTGCTACTTGAGTTAATATTTGGGGCAAGAAAAATTCCTTCCAGCCTATGCCTGACTGCAGATGCTTCAGACAATACCCAATGACTGCCTAATGCAACGGTGGTACCTGCAGCACCAACAGGTGGAGAGAAACAAGAGAACCACATCATAAACTGCTCAAGATACAGGGAAGAGGACTTAGCACTCAGTTTGGACTCCATCACCCCTCTCCAGAACAGATGCCCTTCTCCCTGAACTCTAAGTCCAAACCTCCAAGCCCTTTCAGCCTGACCTCACTTCTGTGTTGCCTGGCACAGAAATCAGTTTTAGCCCCTGAAAAGCAGCCATACCTGGTAGGAACAGCTTGTCTGGTCTGAGGAAGGAAAGTTTCTGGCTTTTTGTCACTAAAAGTTCCACTACAAAAATTTGTTAGGATCCCTTAGGAGTTGAGCCATCCTCAGTTCTCACTTTACACACACAAGCACTCCCTCATCCCCTGTCTCAGGGGAGTCAGAACCTGGATGAAATGGCATGAGCAGAGCTGAAAGACAGGGAGCCAGTGCCAGTTTACAGCCATGTATCACTAGGCTCATTATAAACCAGGACCTTCCTGGATTTTACTTGCTTTGATCATCATCATGAGGCTGATTCCGAGGTGGAAAAGCACCATTGCTCCTCAGGGCTGAGCTTCCTCTGTAATGGAAGCAGCAGAGACTCGTGGGGATATTGAATTCAGCTCCCAGCTGATGTGAGCATCTGACAGCCTGAGGAACTAATCAAACACGGATCTTGAACACGAGATCAATAGAAAAGAGTTACCTTTGCCACTTGAAGGGACTCTGTATCACACATTAGAGCAGACAACAAAGCACCCCACCTGCCAGGCTGCTCAGAGCACGCCTGGGTGTTCCCTCCCATCAACACTTGTTGGCAAAACTCCCTGTGTGGCTTGGAGTGCCACTACACCTTCTCTCCCAGATCTGCAGGAGGGTTTGTGTACTGGAAAACCCACCTGCATTTTCCAGTTCTATCAGCCCAGCAAAAGAACTGATCCCTTGCAACACATCTCGCTTCAGCGCTTCCCTCCATCCTTCTCACCGAGGCTAATTCTTCTTTTTAGTGTTTCAGGGAGAGTATTTTCCTCATTTTGCAATTCTAATCTGGACTCCAGGTCTGGAAATCACGGCCCGTAACTGCGAAAATGGCCTGACTTCCATCGTGCTCACACACTGCGTGCTCAGTACTATTGATCTTGTTAAAAATGTTATAAACCTGAGCTATGAAATAGTCCAGAAGGGCCACTTAGGTAAATAATATTACATGTAGTTAATGGACCAATTGAATTTGTGATTGGATCCTTCTTTTAAGTGCTCTAGATCTTATTTACTAACAATGCCTGGCTGAGCACAGTGTGAGGAAATAAAACCCACTTTGTAAGGTTCTGCAGTTCCTTTCTTCTGCAAAGATACCCTCTTGTTCCAGAAAATTGCTCTTTCCATGGAGTTCAGTGGGAACCAGATTACAACCCTAAGTCTCACTGCTTCTCATGATGTCTCTGCATCACACTCACCACCAGAAGCAGAATTTTTTCCTGATGCTTTTAAATGCAAAAGGAGCCATGACTGAATAAATGTATGACCTCAGACGTATTTTAAAATTATAAAATTGCAATGACCTTCTGGTGTCTATGGCTGTGTAAATTCCTTTTAGCTAAAGCCCCATGATCTCAGAAAGTTTATATCCAGCTCATAAGTTATATAAGATATATCATTGACTGGAATAAGTGCTGTCCAAAACTTGCAGGGCTGCAGTACAACACAAAAATGAGAAACCAACAGCTAATAAAACTGTGGATGAGTAAGCCACTTTCACTGCCCAACATGAGAGAAAGGAAGAGCACTAATAGCACATGTGATAAAAATGTAAGGCTGCAGTGGTCCATGATTCAAATTGGAGATGTGTCCTTAGAACATGTAGAGAAAAACTCCCCATAGGATGCTTTTCTCTCATCATCACTCCAGGCCTAGCTAAGAATACATAAAGTCCCTTGGGTTCAGCACATAACCTTCTATTCCAGTAAGTGTTCGTAAAAGAAGAGAACCTCAACCTTTGGATTACAAAATTTACAGACGTCAAAAGAAAATTCTTTGCCTGTAATGCAAAATGTCACAATTTGACTCAAGTCCCAACTGCAGTTCTTAACTTCCTGGGGAGGGTGACAATTATCAAAGATATATATGTTTGATTTGGAAAGGACAACTCTCTGGTAGAAGCCTCTTCCGCTGCATAATCAATTGATGAGTCATGACCAACTGCATATGGGGATATATGTATGTATTTTTATATGTGTGTATGTGCTTTTATATACATATATATTTATATAAAATACATGTTCCTTGCTGGAAGCTTCAGCTTTGTTTCATCTTGCAAAGCACTGAGGATTCACCTGGCTCGTTCTGTTCAAAGATGAACAAACTCCCTTTGCAAGAGGATATTCTCCTCTGGGTCTCCTCTGCCAGGAAGAGCATAATTCATGGATGGAGAATTTGGGCTTCTGACAGCCAGGCTTGATCAGAAGTCTCAAATGCTTAGGAGTCCCTCAAGCCTCCTCTCCCAAAGCAGAGCTCTGAATGTCGAGGGCTGGGCTCTGGTGAGCTTTAGATCCACACCAGGGATGGATTCCAGATGGACACTTCCCCGCTGCTGGCCTACAGGCCTGTTTCACACGGCATTGATGGGGTGTTAACGATGCTAAAATTTCAGCCAAGCTCCTCAGCCGTGCCGGGCTGGGAACGGGAGAGCAGCTATGTAATAAAAACCAGATGTAAACCGGGCCCCTTTCCCTGCAGCGCAGCCAGGGGAGCTGTCAGTGCACCTGAGAGGAGGAGGTGGAGGTGCAGGACCTGCTTCTCCAACCTGCTGAAGGAACATCCTGTACCTCCCTGCACTCCAGCTCGGGTCAGGACCAAACCCAGTGTGGGCACAGCCTGGTCCTGTGCTGGGCAGGGGATTTGCCCTTGGTGACCCAGGGCAGCAGGGGGATCAGACAGAGCCCTCTCCCCTGCTCTCAGAGCTGAGGTGACCCAGGGCAGCAGGGGGATCAGACAGAGCCCTCTCCCCTGCTCTCAGAGCTGAGGTGACCCAGGACAGCAGGGGGATCAGACAGAGCCCTTCATGTGGAGGGATGCCCAAGCTCCTCTCCCCTGCTCTCAGAGCTGAGGTGACCCAGGGCAGCAGGGGGATCAGACAGAGCCCTTCATGTGGAGGGATGTCCAAGCTCCTCTCCCCTCCCTGAGGGGCTGTTCCCAGCTGGGGGAGGCAGAGCAGAGCTGAGCCCCTGGGCTGTGCTGGAGGTGGCATCACCAGCGCTTCTGCTGGCGTCATTTTTGGCTGGGGACTCTCTTGGCTCTGTTTCAGGTGAAGGCAGAAATTCAGGAGGGCAACAAGAACACACAGGACATCTACTCCCTGTCCTTGTGCCTCACACAACCTGGATAGCCATGCACAACATGGACCAACAGGCACCCCTGGGCTCAGGGCCCCTGGTCTATCTCCAGCTCTGCCAGCATGGTCTTTGCAGGGTGTAGGTAGCCCAGATCTGATTTCATCTGTCCTGAAAGCAAGGCACAGCTTCCAGAATGTCCTTATGGGAAGGATGACAGAACAAACCCCTGGTGTAGAGCCAAATGCAAAGCACCTCTTTGGGAGACAGTGGAAGGGGGAAGTATTGACCCAGCCCTGGAATATTTCAGTATTACCTCAACAGAAATCAGTCTGGGCTACTAAAATGATTAAAATTACTTCCTAGTGATGGAATGGCTGCAGAACATGCTTTTAGCTACTATTATAATAAAGTATTTACAGTCTGCAGTTCCCCCATTTCTTTCCACACAGCCATCACGCAGGTGGTAATAAATAAAAATGTACCATTGTAAGGAGATTTAAAAAAAAAAGGGGCCAGAATATATTCATAGTACATATCTTTGCAAATGCAGGCAGAACAGAAAGCTCATTTTGTCTGTCTGACGTCATTGCTCTGTCCCCTACTTGTTTGAGATGGGCTATGTATTCATTTTCCACAAAAAAGAGATGTCAACTGAACTGAGAAATACTGTCAAGCACGCTGCCCTGTTGTCTTATCTGCTAATGCAGCACTAATGTAGCATGGCATCATTAGCATCTCCAGGCTCTGTGTCCACTGCTTCTGAGCCTGCTGCTTGTAATCTCTGGCTGCTGTAGTGATTGAAAAAGAGATTTTTTTTTCCCCCACTCTGGTTCAACCAGCGTTGTAATCATTTCTTCAATCAGCAAGATAATCTGGGAACATCGTCTCGGGGAGAGCTGTGTGGAGCTGTCAGACCTGCCTCAGCCTGGCTGGAAGTGAGACTGAACCACCCAGTTAGGAGGGAAAAGCCAAGATGATGGCACAGTGGCCAGGGAGAGGAAAAGGCAGTGGCAGCAAGCTCTGAACTGCTAACTGTGACAGTTTAGCCTCTTTTTCTCATCTAGCAATGGGTGGATTTAGCAGTGGTTATCAGCTCCCATTTCTGAACAAGCTCTGCTGGGCTGTTTTCATTGGCACCTGTGTAAAAATGCAGTCAGACCCAGCTCATGGAGCATCCATCACCTGCAGCCCCTGCTCTGAGCCTCCAGGGTTACTGTGCTGCAGTAACTACCTCTGGCTCCATTTTGGGTTTGTTCCTAATTCTGTCATTCAAACCTGACTGGAGGTTCTTGGAAGGAAGAGGAAAATTCATGTGCTTAATTCTCAAATAAATGTTTTCCAGATGCAAAAAAGGGCTATTTTAGACAATACTATGTTCACCTGCAGCACCTTTTGGATATGAAAAACTGCAAGACCCATGAATTCTCTTTCCCTGAGTTAAATTCCAAACCGTGGTAAATATGGAGGGGTTAAAAGCCAAATTCACTGCATCTGTAGAACACTGGGGACAGGAGTACAAGGAATCTGTGTCCTGTGGACAGCAAGCACACCACTGGCATTTCACAGTTGTTTGCACAAATGGGACCAAACACAGATCACTGGGTGGGCAAGGAGCAGCCACCCTGTTCTCAGGAGGGTGCTGGTGCCTGGCAGTCACTTTGTGCCTGCACTCTGTGGAAAGGGAACAAGCTTTCAGGTACCTCCCCTTTCTAAAACCTTCACAGGAGAAAGACTTTTCAGGGGCTCCCAGAGAGAGGAAGAAAAATCTGAAAAATCAAAAGATCTGAAGTACTTAGGGAAGGTGACTGATTTGAATACAGCACATCTTGGTGTGGGGAGGTTGCCTCTCCTTCACCAGCTCCAACCTGGCATGGGGGGACCAACTCTCTTTGACCAGCTCCACACAATGCAGTTCACAGTCCCTTCCCATGCAGCTTCCTCCTCATGTTGGATCCTGTCTAGTTCAGGTACACCTCATCACCAAATCCTGCAGACTGAGCCATCCAGACAGTTGTAGAGCCGAGAAAGAGAAACATTTCTACAAGCAAAAGGTCTCTCTGAACATATTTTAAAATGATGGAGACCAAGCATTACAGACTGCAGGGCAGTCGCAGTTTGTCTCAGTCGTGGGTTTGCACAAGTCAGCCCTGGACAGCACATCCTTCACTGCCACTTCTGCTGAGACAGTCCCTGGACAAAACCACTGCCTCTGCTGTGCAGCAGAGCAGAGCGCTTTATGGGGAGGTGGAAATGCCATCCAGAAAAGAGAAATCTTCATAGAAAGAAAGTGGGAGGGAGCTCCTCCTGACAGTGATAATAAACAGAATAGTCTGCAGATAAAATAAAGAAGCAAAGCCAAATCCTTGTTCATTAAGATAGCTCAGGAAAGAGCCTAGAACTGCAGACTGGACAGTTTTTGAAGACCCACAGAAAGGCTGCAGGCAGTAAAAACACATTCATTTAAAGTGGAAAAATGTTGTTCTCAAGAGCACCAAGCAGGCAAATCCAAAAGACACCAAAAAATGCTGCATAGACATAAAGCAGCTTGGAAGAGGAGCAACACTTAGCAGTGAAGAAATGCATAGAATCAGTGTTTTGCTTCTATTAATGCCCTGAAAGGTTCCTGAATAACATCTCCAGTATACAACTTGCCTATTCAACCTCCATATCATTCCTATAAAGTCAGACATCTGGGTCAGGAATAACCACATTATTTCTTGATCTTTGCATACTTACCTTGTGCCCTTTGGCTACCAACAATAATAACACCCAGATCTTTTGGGCCACTGATCTAAAAGTATTTTTGAAAGGACAGACAGCATCATCCTCATGCTGTATGGAATGGAAATCTGAAGCAAACAGAAGTCACTTGTTTCATCCTTGTGACAGCAAGTGATAACTGGCCAGGATATCCCAGAAACACAGATACACATATATATTAAATACATATATTATATACTTTGAGCTTAATAGGAGCAACAGATTTTGGTGCCTACTGAGACAAGCCCAGTGCCAGAGGGATCTGCAGTCAGAGTGCTCCAGGGCAGCTGGGTCACTGAGCCCTTTGAAGGGCTGGGAAATGCTCTTGCCCTGCCCTCCTGCTGCCTTGGGCACGGACAGAGCCAAGCAGGGGCTGTGCCCGTCGCTGTACAGCAGCCAGGGTGGGCAACAGCAGCACTGGGGCCTCTCTTCCTTGGGCTCAGCTCTCAGTTTTGCAGACACCCTCCTGCCCCATGATCTGGCAGTGGAAGCCTTCTGGCCCCCTTTTCCAGCTTCACAGCAGCGGCCCCCTCTCCTGGGCCCCAGGTCATGATGGAGTGCAGTAGTTTTATCCCATGAAAGTGATGATAAAAACTAGAAATGTCCCACATTACCATGGAAAACTGTATTTTAAATATCCCCCAGGGCTACTCTGTCACACTGAAAAATCTGCAGGACATTATCTTGGAAATCATTTCTTGGTCTTCCTAAGGGGAGCTTTTCATGTGGCCATAGGATGCCTTTTTTCCTCCCCAGACCCTTGTCTGCAGTATACCTTAGTGTCACTGCTTTTTATTTTTATTTTCTTTCATCAAGATACTATTCTAAAATTTTCTCCCATTTTCTTCTGGATTTAATTGTGCAGTTTGCTGCCCTGTTCAGTTAAGTGTTCATTCAAGACACCTCAGCTTTCAAGAGACATCCGAGGTGAGGCTCATCAGATTTGCTTCAGAAGAATTTTCTTTTGTGTGCTCTGGGGTTTAGGCTCAGCTACAGTATAACTGCAGGGGGTTCATGTTTAAATTGAGCTGTATTCCTCTGGCTGCAGGAGTGGCCTATGCAAAGGAAATGCACAAATCCATAAATAAGGCTTGGCACGATTTCCCTGCTCTACTTAATGCCGACATTTGCAAGCTCTGTTTTCCCAAACCTCTTGCTTCCAAATGCCTGCACCTGCTAATTTGTTAATTCTGTTTTCAGTGAGTTTAGACTTACATATTCTTAATTATGTTAATGAAGAATAAACTACTTAAAATATTAATGTTTTGCAAACCTTGAAAAGAAAACAGTTAACAAATACCTTGCCCCTAGGTCTGCCCTCACTGCTGGATTCCCAGACCAGTCCAGGGCATTACTTTTCTCTACCAGGTTCTCTGGAGTGGATGTCCTGTCCTCCCTTTCTTATTTCTCCTCCCTCTCAGGTCTCTTCTGGTACAGCCTCACTTTCTCCTTTTCTGTCTGATCTCTGTTGAGAGGAAGGTCTCGCAGGTTAATGATAATCACCCCCAAGGTGATAATTTCCAGATGATTACTAGATGTCCCTACTAGTTTTCTTTCCCTCTCTTGGTATTGATCTATTGATCTCCTCTCCCCTCCAAGGCTCTGGAAAGGCTCCTTGCTCTGCTCCCTTCCAGCTAATCCTCACAAGCAGTGCCTGGGACCTGCTGGGAGTTCCTGGGCTGCCACAGACCTCTGTCCCCCTCCTGTCCTCTGTGCATCCCTCAGATATCTCTGTCAGGCAGGAGAGTTGCGATTCTGGCAAAGGAATGAGCCCCAGAACAATGTGTGGTCCCTACGAGGCAGCAGCTGTGGCCTCTCCTCCCCAAGCACCCCCAATTTCACCCACAGCTCCTCTGCTCTCCCTGAATATTGCTTTGCACACCTGGTTCATGTTTTCCTGGCTTCTACATAAACCATAGGTCAGATCATGGCAGACATGCATCAAAATTGTGATTTACTGTGCATGACAGGGATGGTGAGCACTGAACCTGCAAAGAAAGGTGGTTAATTGCTTAATTCACCCAAACAACTACCTGCAGAATGTTCCTGGTTGCTTGGGGTTTCTCTCTATCTGTGCACTCCTGATAAAAGCTGTGCTTTTTATGCTGCCAGTCTTCGCTGAATGCCTATGCAGAGCTGCTAAATCACAGATTACAACATGTAGGATATCGTTCTCACCATCTCCCTGACAAGGCAGCATTGTTTCTTACAGGACAGATGGCTTACAAGATACTGATCTCTGCCAAGGGAGCAGCAATGCACTGTCTGTAAAGTGGCTCTAAAGTGACTCTGAAAGCAACTGTTTTGGCATTGAGATTGAGATTGAGGATAAACTACACCAAGGAGAAGGCCATGTAAGAAGCATCACTCTCAGCAGCGTACCAAGGAGCTGTTTCACCCCAGGAGAGGAGTTTTCCCCGGGGTTGTGTGCTCCCCTAACTGCTCACAGTCTGCACGACTAGACTAGATTACAGTCATGCCATGCTTGTCACTTCCTTGGGAGTCTAGCCACACTTGCTGGGGTTTATTTTCAGCCCTGAGCTTTGGGAGTTCAATAATTATATGAGAATGTGCTCTTCTGGGGAAAAAAAAAGTTTCTAGCCTCTAGGGTGTGAAGTAAAGAGTGTGAGTCATGGAGTGAACTTCATTGATGCAGAAACCAGACAGCAAGTGTCCCAAATTCTCTGGGTTTAAAAATCTCCTAACTTTAAGCCAAAGTTTGAAGATTTGAGGTATTGGACAGAGAGGGGAGAAATGGGCCTTGGAGCCCACGGGCTTGGCAGTACTGAAATCACAGAATCATAGGACATCCTGAGCTGGAAGGGACCCACAAGCATCATCAAAATTCAACCCCTGGCCCTGCACAGGACACCCCAAAAATGTGTCTGAGAGCGCTGTCCCAACATTTCTTGAGCTCTGGCAGCCTCGGGGCCACGGCCATTCCCTGGAAGCCTGTTCCAGTACTACAGCTGCTGGATTTGGGGATGCCAGATCTTCTCTGCAGGCCACTGCACCTCCTTCTCTCCAAGTCCTTTCCTGGCTGGAAAAATCCCCAGTGTGCTCTGTGCAGCAAGGGATGTGTTTGTGCTCTGCTCTGGTACCAGGTCATGGTGACAGTGGCATTTTGTACACTGACTCAAGCCCACACACTTCAAGGACTGCCTTCTCTGCTATTTATAAAGCTAGAAGGGTGTTATCACTTAGTCAACACAAAGCAGAAGCATCACTGGCATCCTCCATGAAGGCAGTTTTGTAAGTCCATTAAATCATGCCAGCCAGATACCATCCACCCTTGTTCCCATGGAGTGACAGAGGATCCCTTTGACTCAATCCAATAAAGCAGCCACCAATTTAACACCACTTTTGGCAGAGGAGAAATGCATTTCTGTACATGCCTGCTTAACAACCAAGGCCAAGCTGAAGCTTCTCTGTTGCAAGACACCTCTATTACTGCCATGCTGAGCTTAAAATCAGCTGAGAAAATATGTTACACACTAGAGAACATTATTTAAGCACAGTCATAACTGTGGCTGCAGACAGAAATGCAAACAAAGTGGATATCTCTATTTTCAAAGGGCCCTCTTCCTGCAAATCTATGCCTACTAACACATCTGATTAGGGAGCCCTGAGAAAGAGAAAGTACCATCACCCCAAATTGCTAAGGAAAGCAAAGCAGGAGGCACTACCAACTTTTGACAGAAAATCCAGAGCCAGTAAAGAACCTCATTCCACTCCACACCATAACCACTGACTGACAGCTGAACTATGTGTGGAAGGCTGCAGAGGGGAGTGAGATCTCCCTACTGATGTTTTCCCTACTGATGTTTTTCCTCAAACAAGGCACTGGAGTAGCAGATGTACAGTGAGGATGCACTGCTGGTCTCCTCTGACAAGCACTGTTCTTTCAAATCCTCATTTCCTTTTGGTTTCCTCTTGCTTTTTCATCTGAAAGTTTCCATCCTCGGTGGCTGTGAAGGATCTGAAAATTCAGGTATCTGATGCTTAGACAGCTACAGGAGTTAGCAGACAGCCTGGAAAGGAACAAAGGGCTCAGAGGGGTTTGAACAGTCCCATCCATCTCAGTGAGGGGTTAACCCTGGGGCACCATCACTGCTGGTGACAATTCCAGTCCTTATCCAAGAGAGGAGATGGAAAGTTACCAGTTTCCATTATTTATCCTTTTTCCCTCCATGCCTGGGTGATGTTTGAAGACGGCCCCACCTATTTTGCCCCACCTAAAAGGAGCTACATGAATAAAATTTGTAGAAGTGAGCTATGAGGTGTTCACTGAAACACAGGAGACACACATGTAGAGAATTTCAGTAACTCTGCACACTGCTGGAGGGACCACTGCAGACATCAGACATCACTTGGGCACGGTTCCCCCTGGCATGTGTTACTTTTCCAGCTTTTGCTCGCTCAGGGTGACCCCAGTCCTGGGCTCTGAAGCGCTCCTGCTGTGCACACAGTGTTCCAAATGCAATCCTCCCTTCCCAGGGCTATTTCCAGAGGAGCAGCTCTCTTGACACTGCCTGGGGGAAGGAGTGTCAGGCGGAGATCCCCCTGCACAGCTACTTGAGGCTTTCTGCTCTCCTCCACAGCTGCCAGGAGGGCTGGGGGAAGCAGCATAACCACAGCAGCCCAGTTTCTCACAGATCATTAGCTCTATGGCAAAACAAGCAGAATTAATGTGTGGGAAATGAGATTAGTGCCCAGCTCTGCCCTGACTCTGACTTCCTGTGGCACTTACATGAAGGGCCTGGTGTTCTCACCAGCACGGGGTCTGTTAGAAAGTACAGCCCACCTCATGTGGCAAAAGAAAGTGTGGGTAAAACCCCTGAGGGGCCTGAGAAAGTAATCAGACTCTAACTGGGACTTCCAGCAGAAGCATTTGATCCATCTGACAGTCCCATCCCAGTGACAGCAAACTGGGGGTTTTTCCACTGTCTTTCTGGGGAGCCTTTGGGCCAGCAGTTTTCCATACCTGCACTTCTGTTTGCTTCTCCCATTTGCTTTTAGGGTGTGTGGCATCACTGGTGCCTGCAAGCAAGCCCACCAAGAGGCCCTGCTCTTGGTTGCTGTAACAAGAACATGCTCTGTTTCTAGAATTCATTTTTTGCCTTCTTCCCAGCTTCAATAAATTTCACCACAGAGCTCCTCATCAATATACTGTCAACACTCTTCTTTCCAGATACATAAAAGCAGACACAGTGTCTGATTAACAAACAGATACAAAGGGCTAAACCCAGCTTGTAAAACAATCAACTGGCACAGATATTAAATGAAGACCTGGGGATTTTTTTCACTTACTCTTTCAATGAGCATTGGCATAATGACCATGTACAGTTCCATAATTTCAAGCTCTATGGTTAGTTTTACACATTTCCTTGTTCGTGTAATTAGCTGTTAGCATTCTTGAACATTGTCCATTAAATTTTATTACCCACAATCTAGTTTTCATATCAGAACAGCAAAAATGACTGCAAAAATAGTATCCATGGCAGACATGGAATACATGCATCATCAGAAGGGAAAATTGGGACTTTCCTCAAATTCTGAGCTGTTCCTAGACAGACTGCATGATTTATTAAAATACTGAGTCTGATCCTGCTTCTGTCACAAATCTAAAATTAATTATTTGACACTTTAGGATTACCCTGCATTCCTGCTAGCTTAATTACATACTGGACCTAATTTGGATTCACCAAAAGTATTCAGGTTCACAGTTTTCTCAAAACCTTCTCATTTTTCAGGTCTCTTTCTATAACTATACTAAAGGAATGGATTTGTATTTAGTAGTTAGTTACATCTAGTACTTGCATGAAAAAACCCACACCAAACCAAAACTAATTTTTTGCTCTGATGAACTAAGGTCAAATTCTTCTCAACATACTGAGGTTAGCTTCCCTGGGTCCTCTGTTTCAAAGTGCCATGACAGACAAGAAATATTACTTTGTTTGGTGTTACAGTAGTGGTAGCCTATCTATGTTTCCTCAGCTTCTTTAGCCTGTTTCTCTGAGATTTCCATCCCCTGTTCATTTATTCCCTTTGCCAGCACAGCTCTCCAGTGGGAAGCCAGATTCAGCACCAACTTTCCTGTCCTCTCCAGCACCCTGAGGAGCCCTTGCATTTTGGTTTTTAGCTGGATTTTGCTGCCAGTGAAGACCTCTTTTCAATTCTGTCTAAAATGCATTAGGCCAGTTACTTGCTATTTGCTCTCTTCACCTATCTTTGGCTCAGGTTTGACTCCTTCCTCCCAGAGCTTTTCCAGAGCTGCAGCTCAGGTCCATCTTTACTGATTTCTGATCAAAACACGGCAGAGTGGATTTTACCACCAGCAAGCACCTCTGACAACCACAAACACTGTTCTCCTGTGCAGCCCCTGCAGCCAGACCAGCAGCCTGCAGAAGCTGAGCTGTACAGCCTCATGTTTTCCAACTTTCAGACAGGCATATGCAAGCATGGAAAACTACAGGAAAACTACAGCCATGCCCTGATTTTAGGTAGTGCAAAGTTATCTATTCACCTATTTGGCTTTATCTAGAAAGCACAAGTCCTTCCTTTCTCCCCACAGTGAGCCAGGGATGCTGCTGCCACTGCTCCTCCTACAGATCCCAGGGCAGGGAACTCATCCTCCCCTTTGTCAGCCTTTCTCCTTGCAAGGAGGGGGTGTTCCAGCTGGAGAGAGAACTGGTGCAGCTCTTAAATGTCTCAGTTCAATCCTGTGCACTGAGGAATTTCTCCTGTCTCCTAAAAGACTCAGAGTGTTCTGCAATTAACTCATTCCATATCAGTTTAGTAAGGGTCTCCTGTGAACGAATCCAAGCCCTTTGTGTTTGTTAGTAATTTGTTCTTAAACACACAAATCTGCTTTTTTCCCCCACTGGTTCCCTCTGGATTTCCATGAGGAAGAGGAGGAGGGATATAATCCATATGGGCTCTATCCATATTACTGGTGACTGCAGCTCTTCCCTCTGCCCTGCTTGTGCTCCAAGTTCTACTCTCAAATAATTAAAGGTGCTGCTCTCTGCTGACCCAGCTGACCCTGGCAATGGTTGTGGCATCACAGCCTGCACCAGTCACTGCTGTATTTGCCCCCAGGACTTCTATTTGCCTCCTGTCCCCACACTCCTGCAATGGGAAGGTGGCACTGCAGTCCTTGTACCCTTCCCCAAGGCCTTGAGGCTCCAAGTGCCATTTATCCAGAGTATGCAATTTGGAGCGATTCCAAGTTGCAGATGCTTTTCTACCTCAAGTCTTTATTTTTCCTCCTGGTACTCTGGATTTTATTTCATCCCTGAGATGTCACAGCACAGTCCACCCTCGCTCAGTCATGGATGATTTATTTTCCTTAGCAAAATCAAAATATTTTGCTAAGGGTATATTCTGGGCCTCGAAATAGGTTTTGGTGGGATTTTTTTTTTAATGTGAGGATTATTACCCAATTTCTCTTTATTTGTGTTTTGAGTTTTCTGTGGTGCTTTTAATGACAGCAGCACTCAAACTCACTCTGAATGTGCTGGGTCAGGTAAAGCAAAAAGTGAGATGCCCTCTGAAGCCAAAAAACCTGCTCAGCAAATCAAACTGCCAGTCCTAAACCTCTCCTGACTGAGCCAAGAAACCATGCATCACCTTCCAGGGGAGCTACAGCACTGAGGGGTCTGGGTGAGAGGAACTGGACTCCTCCAAGAATTCCCCTGTATCTCAGGAGAGCTCCTGAGGCCCCTTGTAAGCCCTCAGCAGGACAGTCCAGACTGTCACACTGGGACTGACACAAACGGCACTTGGCTGACATTTCAGGTGGCAAAAAAATCAAATGCTCTCTGCATGTTTCCCAAATTTCTTTCTGGACTTCAACTTTCTATGCAAGAAAACGAGGGGCAGCACCAGCTCTGGGAATGCTGCACTCCTGCCAAAGCTGCCCCAGTTTGATCTGCTCACACAGACACACAAACACTGCACCAGGCAGAGCCACAAGAGCGAGGGGAAAGCTGCCACGAAGGGTTCAGCACACCTCAAAGCCTGGAAAAGCTGACACCACTTAAACAAACACACACACACAAATAGAGCATCCCTCCCTGGGGGAACAAACCAAGAGTGCCCAGGCTGGTTTGTGCAGTGTTTGACTTCCAAAGCCACAGCCACCCAGCTCCCAAAGCTGCTCCTGCCAGTGAGGCTGGTTCAGAACAGGACTGACACTTCTGTTGCAGTGCAGCACAAGGTTTGCACTTGCATAAGCTGATAAATGCAGAGTCAAGGTGACTCTACTCCATGTATTACATTAGCATAGGGCTGCAAATCCTGAGGGCACACGGCGAAGCCTGAGAAAGCAATATCAGCAACTACAGCGTTGCAACCAAACAAAAATCCTCCCTCCTCACACATAAAATGCAGGACAACATCTCAGGGAGTGTTTGCAGCCTGCTGAGCTCAGGGCAGAGGCACTGAACAAACCCAGGGAACAAGGGATGAATATTGCCTGGTAGAGATGCCTCCTACATGATATTATTACTTTCCATTAAACTGAACAAAAATACCCAGGTTCTGGAAACAGTGTCTCATTGTAACACCTGCATGATTGGATGAATAAATCTGTTTTAATTAACTGCCTTTTATATAGTAGGCTGTAACAAAATATTGTGAGAAAGTGAGAGGCTGATAGTTGGCTTTGAGATTTCAAATAATCTTCTCCTAATTAAGTCTGTATATATTTATATGTCATCTTAATGCAAGAAAACACTTAGACCAAGCTATTCTTTTAACCTCCTTTTCTATTTTCTTTTCTAATGTTAGTTATTAATTTACTGTGCTCTTCCTTCACATTGCTTCAGCCAAAGCAGAGCCAAATTGTTTCAAATGCATTTTGTGCACTCTGAAGTTCATTCTGCTTATGCAGATTCACTTGTCTTGCTGACTCCAGTGACATAACCCCTAACTGCACAGGTAAATCTGAAAAGAGAAGTCACCATCCTGGACTCCTTCCTGCTTCATTGCACTTTTGATGCCATTGACTAGAGTCTCCAAATTAAAACCCTCCTCTAGCTCAGCAGGGAAGGTATTGCAAGGCTTTGGTAGCACATCAAAGCATCCCTGTGCTCTGCTTCCCGTTTCATGTCCCGCCAATGTGGTCCATCACATGCTGCTACTGCACTTCTTCACTGCCCAGCCCCAAAGCCTGCTAAGCTTTGAGTTAGTCTATTGTCACTCTCACTTTTGGGCTCTATCTTACCTCCTCAGCAGCTCCAAAAAATAGGAGGAGAAGAGAACAGTGAGGAGTTTGTCTCTGTTGCCAGCACTGTGCTGGGCTTGGGGGTGTGCAGCCTTAGGGAGAGCTTCAAAACCAAGAAAAGCACAAACATGGACCAAAACAGAGACATCTCCCAGGGCTTGATATCTCTGTCCCCAGAAATAGGGTGTCTGGTGGCAGGAGACATTGGAGGGGCCCTGCAAAGGCTGTGCTGGCATTACCCTGGAGGGTGAAGCTGTTCAGGTCATGGCACATGCCCGGGCTGTAACAAACACAAACAGGATTTACTCTTGCCACAATCACATGCTGTGGGGTTTTAATATTTCCTTTGAACTAAAGCTATGTTTTTCTGCCCCATAAGGTCTCCCCCACTGCCCAGACATGAAAGGCACTGTCAGCAGTGCTCCAAACACATCCTGGCTGGTCTAAAGCCAAGAGATGACTGGGTTTCCACCAGGAACAGTCCATTACTCTGTGGTATTCATCAGCTCCCATGGATTTAAGCACTCGTGTAAAGTGCAGTCATGCTCCAAACATCTACAAAAATGAAGATGTTCCAACTAAGAAACCTTGTATTCAAACACAGCATCCCCAGATGTCTTCAGCATCCCCACTGCACACAGGTGGTCCATCTGGGATAGAAAAATTCTGCAGTCTGAGTAGGCTCTTTTCAGAGCTCATTTTTCAGGTGCAAGATGTTCTCTTTAGTACCAGCTCTTGATAATGATAATTGATCCATATGGATTAAACAAAGTGTTGGATGAAAAGCATTAGATTGGGCCTCTGGTTTCAAACCAAGATAAAAAAAGAATGAATTTAAATGAGGCACGAGTAGGTCTACTTATGTGTTGGTTAATTTGGAAACAAACCAATACTTTTGAACAGCATCAGTTATCCATGATATTTATAAATGATCTTTCCTATAACAGACTTCAGTTCCACTGAAGAACTGCCCATACTCTTCACTTTTCATATCTGAGGTCTCAACTCTTTATGACTCGATTCCCCATTTAGGACTCACAAAGGCTTATTCTGTATGTTGAAATTATAAAGGATGAATAAAAGGGGAATCCATTCATGGCAAAATCCATACAGCGGGTTGGTGCCCCTCATGTATCCACATTTTTCACAGCACACTGTTCATTTGCTTCTGGGCTAATAAACTGAGCTCAGTGACAGCTTTGTGTGGCACGGCCTCAGGGAAGGGAGAGACCTGGCTGGGACTTCTCGATCTTGCCTGATCATGGGTGTGCTGCTGTTTCTCTTCCCTTGTCTGTAAAATGGGTGAAAATGCTGCTAATCTATCCTAACTCCACACTAAGAGGCTCAATCCATAAAGCCGATTTAAACTGCAATATGGGCACAGCAATAATGCCATTAACATACTTCAGATTTTCCAGAAATGAACCACAACTCCAAGCCTAATTTGATTTCTTTTTTTTTCTTTTTTTTCTTTTTTATTTTTTTTTTAAACTCTGCATTCTCTTCATAATGCTTCAACACTTAAGCACAGGAACACCCTCTGGAGCAGGAGTTGGTGCTCTCTCTGTGTGCCCCAGCAGTGCCCACTCGAGGCTGGGGACCCCTTGAAAAGGGAGGAGAGCCATAATAATGTGTGTAACACCTCCCACTTTGCCAGTACTACCAGAGGGCATTTGAAAACAGCCTCAAGGATCAGTGTCTGAATCAAACAGAACCACATCCTGTGGCTGCCCAAAATCCCCTATGGGCATCACAGAAAGCGAGAGACCAATCTACAAGCTGGCAAAGTGGGTTTGGCCAAACATCCAAGAACACCAGAGCCATTTGTAGAAAGTGGATCAAGGTCTGAAATGCCCATACACAAGAAAAAAAGTCCACCTAACAATGTAGTTCCTGTGAATAGTCTGACAGCAGAGATTTGACAGGTGTTTGTGGTCTTATACCAGTTCAGCTGTGGGAACCATCAGGCACACGATCCTCTCACAGCCCCAGTGCTCCAGGTTTGGTGGTTAAAGGACTTCAGCCAAGCAGAATAACCAGATTAAAGGAGTCTGAGAGGGACTCTGCAGCAGGACTGCAGGAATCACACCTCTGTGACTCTGAGCAACTCCTTAGTTCCCTTCACTTCAGCCTGTCATAGTGCAAAACAACACTGGGCTTTTATCCACCCATTTGTAACTCTGTGCTTCCCCAGGGTTGAGCCTGAGCTGCAGCCCAAACTTCTGGGCTGAGCCAGCTCCCATTCTGGGAGGGACAGAAGGATGCTGCTGAAGAGGTCACTGTCACAAGGCAGGTGTCCCTGCCCCACATACACACCTCTGGTCACTGAGGGGGAGCTCTGCTGCAGAAACAGGAAAAAAGGCTCTGATCCTAAAAAAGCAAACACACAGAAATGCTCTGCAGAGGTCAGTGCCACAGGAGAGGGAGCTCTGCTTCCAGCTGATTTTTGCAAGAGAGAAAGATTAATCCCAAAATGTATGGGAAGGTCATGGCACCAACCTCACTCTTTCATTACACCCCAAATGCTTCACCCTGAATTTTCACCCAGCGTACCTTAAAAAAGAACGAAAAATCTCTTCAGAGGACAGTGAGAACATCTGAAATAAAGCATTGATCTAAAGCTTGCTAAGTCAGTGGAAACGTTTCATTTCCCACTGTTGCCTCTGTGCTCACAGAGGTCCAGAGGGGCTCTTCAGTTTTCCCCAGCGATTCAACCCATGGCCAGTCCCAGGAATGGAGAAAGAGAAGAGGCTGATTAGAGCCACAATTCCCTTCAGCCAGGCAAGAATTGGGAATTCTGAGAATTTAACTTAGCCTTGGACTGGCAATGTCCCTGAGCAGGGACGAGACAGAGCTAATAACTCTGACAAATCTGACCTTTCTTCCCTACAGAAAAACCAGACTTTGGGCTGGGCCCACCCTTGTGTTGGTGGCCTGAATCCCAGTCTTTCCTTGTCTTTCCCCATCTCTCTGCTGAGAGATTTAACTACCAGGCTCTTGGATTCTCCAGATGCTCCTCTTTGCATAGATAATTAAAAACTTTGGGAGCTTGCTGACTGTTATGCTTGAAAACTGGAGTGACATATTAGGAATCTCAAGATTTTTGTAGGATGCAACCTCTCATTTTATGTTTTGTTCCATTCATGAGTACATTTAAATCTTTGGCAAAATGAGGAGACAACCCAGAAAGATGTGTTAGTATTGGTGCTACCTGACCCACTCCATAGGTGTAAGGCCAGTGCAGATAAACCATTTTTGACTGGAGATTGTCCAGAAACCCTTGTATGTAAAAGACTTCTAAAACACCTCTTCCTTTCATCCACTGCAGCATCCTGCATTTATTTTCAGCCAAGGCACTCTTCATCCTTTCTTTTCCCAAACTATTTCAGTCAGCCAGGGGTTCATGTGGCTCCTGTGGACAGCAATGGGTTTATTTTTGGGAGGGGTGCCTACCCTCCCCGCTTCCATTTCGTGCCAGTAGCTGAAGTGATGGCTTGTTGACTGCTGATATTCATACCCCTGTCTCTGACAGGCAAGGCTCCCACTCACCAGCTGCTCAGCCTGTTTGATTAGGTTACAGCCAGGGAGCAGGGAAAGCTGCAGGAGGGAAGGTGGAAGTGAAGAGGCTCCGTGTGTGCGCAGGCGCGGCTCTGCAGGACCACAACAAACCTCTCCTCCCGGGCTGAGCCCAGCACTGAGCTCATGTGCACATCAGCACCAACCCTGCGGGTGGGGAAGAAGCCAGGAGAGCTGGGAAGGTACCACTCCAAACCTGGCAGCATTTCAAGATCCACAGAAACCCACAGAGCAATGTCAGAACATTTGCCCTAACACTCCATAAACACAGAGCTCCAGGCTTAAACAAAGATGTGCATTTTAAGGCAGAAACTCGGTTTAAACCTTGAGTATGACAAGCCTGGAGCCCTTTTCCCAGCTACAGAGCACCTCCCTGCCCTGGTCTGGGTTCAGCTTGTGCCCCTTAAATCCATGGCACAGAGGAGGGACTCGGGGCCTGTCTGGAACAGGGATGTTCTCCTCTCTCCTCTTGGCCATCCAAGCTGCCCATGGGGGGTCAGTCAGGACCTCATGGGAGCTGCTCTGCCTGTGGAGGAGCCAGGAGGCTGGGGGAGCACTGGGCTGTTCTCTCCAGCAGCCCTTGTGGAGCCACTGGGCACAGTCAACTCCAGGTATGGCCCTCAGCGACTCTTCCAAGAGGAAAGTTAAGTCTTTGCTTTCTTGCTGAAGAAATGGGTTATTGCAGGAGAATCAAACTTTTAAGGTTCTTCAGAAGCTCAGTCTGCTCTTCCCAGATGAGGGTCCCCTGATGGTATTATACAGGACAGAAAAATCTGAGTAAAGGATTTTCGCTGTAGCCCCTGTAGGGACTGTGCATCTTTTCATTCAAACATTCTCTGTGCTCTTCTGACACCTTCCATAGATCAGATTTTACTTCCTTTGTCCACATAACCTCTTCTTTACAGTTAGAAAATCCCTCTCTGGCAGCAGATGCTTCTCTTTGAAACAGCCTTCCCAGCAGTTCCTCAGGGACTCATCTCAGAGCCCCCTGCCCATTCAGTCTCTGACCACGTCCCTGATTCCAACTCGACCTCACAGGAGAAATGTGAGGCATCCTTACTCCTCTTGTTCCTATTGTGAACAATTTTAGGGCATTAGGACAATTTTATAAACCTGGAGGTCTTTCCACCTGGAAACTTTCAAATACCCCAATACACATAATACAGAGATTTCCATTAACTGCAGCTCCAGGCTAAGTAAGAGATCAGCACCTCCATTTCGTAATGCAGCACAAACCAGAATGAACAGGACACAAAGACCGCATGAGAGAGTGGAATTATTTCATCTTCTTGTCCCAGCCAGAGCCCTGAGCCCCAAATGGCTTCATCCTCTCACTGTCTTTGTCAGTAAGGCTTCACACAATGAAATTCTTGCAGCTTCCTATGTTAATCCATTAATACCTATGAGAGCAGGCTGAAATCTCTACCCTGGTTATCATTCTGGAACAAAAATGCCCAATAAACACTATTCCATAAGCTCTCTCCCTACTTCTTTATTTTAGTGAGCAAAAGTGAATTGCTGTTTTAGCAAGCTGTGCGTGTCACAGCTGGGAGAACACAGGAATGGACTAAATCCATGGTCCTTCTATCCCAGGATGTCATCTCTGGTGATGAGCAGCAGACTGTGTGTCCTTCTGCACTCTCCCTGCATCTGGCAGTTCCAGGGAGCCAGAGGTTACATCCAGACCTTCATGTTTCCTATCCACTCTCTGTTCATTGTGAGCTCACCTCAGTGTTTTTCAGCCTGTTTATGCTTTTGCCCTCCACAGTATCCTGTGGCAATGAGCATTGCAATTTAATTAGCAGACATGATAGGAAACCTATCTGACTCTCTTCAGGTGCTTAAGCCAGCCTTTCCCAAACAGTGAATCAGATTGCTCTCTAAGGATGCAAAAGGGATGCAGGACTATGAGAGGGGCCAGGAAATCACTTCAGTTCTCACTGGAACATGCTCACTGCACGTGAAGAGGGAGAGCAAGGAAGAGGAGGGAGAGAAGGGAGAGGAGGGAGAAAGGAATAAGGACAAAGCAGCTTCCTGGCTTGAATCCAGAGACTGAGCTGAGAATAAATAATAATACATGTCTAATGATCTGACAGAAACACCCATCATTCCCCATAGCAGAAACCATCCTGCTGCCTAACTCAAGTCACGGCCACAGTGTCCAACACCATATAGAATCTGATGTGCTCTAAAGAAAATAAAAAAATGGAGAAAATGAGGCCAAAAGTCTACCTGCTACTCTCACACACAGAGAAATACTCCTTGTCTCTCCAGTTCCTCCCCTTCCCAGCCCTCACTTCACAGAAAACACTGCAAGGATGCCATACCTACAGCCACACTTCCCTCTGTGGACTACTCATTGCTTTCCCAGGCAGGAAATCTCAGGAAGAGCACAACTTTTATGCTGAAAAACTCCACACAACACAGCATGCTCTTTACCACATTGATAGAAGTGGCCCAAACCTGAGGCAGGTTATCCAGCAGGGAGGCAGAGCTCCAGGGAACTGATCCTCATGCAGCAGTGGGAGGGGACCAGCCCCAGCTCTCCTCATTTCAACTCTGGATGCCAGCACATCTCTTGCTTCCCCAAGAGAGAACTTAACCTAACTTACCCTGAAAACACACTGAAGCAGAATCGCTCAGGCAGCTGAAAGGAATAAAAATCCTGCCCCAGCTTTCCAGCCACTGCAGCTCCCTCAGCCAGGGACAGCTCCATCCTCCCATGAGTTCTGACTACGCTGGGCCTGGCCGTTCAAGAGGAGCTGGCTGGCAAGATGCTCTGTTGCAGTGATTTGTGCTTACTGGCCATCTCCCTTGGCAGGAAAATCAACTGACAGCAGCCTTTGCCTTGCTCTGATTTAGTGCTAAAGACTTTAGACAAGAAACCCACAGCTGTTTAAAAGCCACTGACCTGCTCTGGTACTTCTTAATCTGAACCACAAGCTGGGTCTGGATCGTCCTGCAGTTATTTATACCAGCTTCACATTGCTCTGCAGGATTCCAGGTTCAGAAACTTTCAGGAATCACTTGCTGGCTTGTACTTTTGTTTTCCCAAACTGAACATTGTAGACACTACCATGCATCCCTGGCAGCACCCTGTCTCTCTGGGACAGGCAGCACAGCTCCCAGCTCTCACCATGGGCCACTGAAATGTGCCAAAAGCTGGTGCTGACATGACCCTGCTCACCTTTGTACCAGCCCAAGCCACTGGAAAACTCTGCTCATGTGTAACACTTGCATTCAACTTCACACAGATACCTCTCATTTCCACAGATAAGAGACTGTGGCAAATCCAGACCTGAGTTTTTGATGGCTGCACCCTGCTGAACTTGGTGATCCTTGCTGATCATGTCTTTATAAGTGTCTCATCCTGGAAGTTGTCTTTTCTCTGCTCTTCTCTTCTCATGTTTTCCTTTCTCTCTCTCTCTAGCCAGAAATGATTTACATGTTTGTTTACTCTGAGCTACATTCATCTGAGTCATTCAGCAACCCTCTACCCACAATCATATTACAGCAAATTTGGAACTGGAGTCTCAGTGAGTGAATATTGTGCTGTTGTCAAGATGAGAGTGGGGGGCCATATTCTGCCACTGGGTTTCAAGAAGGACTGACTTTTGCTAGGAACATGTCAAAATTCAACAGCTTCATAATCCCCTGAGTTCTACAGTTCTTCATAAAGAGGAAGAAAATCCAAGCAAAGGAATTACTCTATATTTACACCAGTTACAGTGGAACAATTAGTAGGATTTGGCTCATTTTGTACAAATTATACTACTGTACTTGTAGGAATAATCTATTCTGTTTCAAACTAATTTTAGCCACCCTTGACTGCTCTTCCATCTGTTGTGGAAAATAAAATTATTTTGCACATAGCTATTGTGAATTTTCTTCTCCAAGGTATGTTTTCTAGAACTACATCTCTGAAAAAAACAACGTAATCATATTATTAGCAAGACTCATAGCTCAGCTGACAGTACCTTGTCTATTAAATCCACAACATGAAAAGACCTCAGAATTGACATTCTAAGGATTTTTTTAAGGTTGCCTGAAATAAATGTTTGCAAAAAGCAAGCTGATCAAAGAATTCTGAGCTTTGCATTACCTTTAATGCATTTCTAGAAGCTATTCAGAGATTCTACCAAAGCAGAAAGAGGTTATGATAAGTAACAACACCTCTTAAAAAATATATTACAAAACCAATGAGATTTCAATACACTACAGTGAAAGCAATGCACATTAAAATAGAAATCATTCTCTCAGAAGCCCAGTCATAAAAATAAGGAATTCTTTTAATGTTCTATGCACTTGCAAGGTATATTAAGGCTGATCAGAGTTTAGTCTCAAGCTCAAGTCCTTTTCCATCTAGTTTCTTTTCACCGCTTTACAAGAAAAAAAAAAAAAACAAAACCAAAAACCGGCACCTCAACCTATTTCTTTACTTTTAATGCTAGAAATGTACTCTGTAGCCGTATCTGAGGCACAGTTCTTGCCTAGGAAGACTTGCTCCTAGCTGATAGCTCATTGATCCTTGCTGTACCTCAGAATAAAAGTACAACCAGAGGGAACAGCAAAGCCACACCACAGAGACCAGTGGGCTCACAGGGGCCAGGGGGTGTCGTGGGCAGGGGAAGCACCTTCCTGTCTTCATCCACCACTTACAGCTTAAAGGGTCTGGGCCATGCCAAGTTACATGCAGAGAAACAGGGAGTAAATACCCACGGATCTAACAAAGAGTGGCACACCTGATTACACCCAGATGGGGGGTGATTTTTTGCCTTTTGATAACAACAGTAGATTTCTTTACAAGTATTAAAAAACCCCAGTTCCTTTAGTCTGCTTTGGAGCTCTCTGAAGAGACACCTGATTACAGTTCCAATAAACTGCCTAAAGATACCACTTTAACTTCTGAAAAGCATTTTAAAAACAGCAATACAGTAATTTTCATTTACACAGTACCTGCCTGGCTGAAAAGTGTTTTCAAGGGCTTCTGAGCATCTTCACGGAGCCCTGGGAAGCAGTGACACAGGATATGCCATCATTAAGGAGAAGGCAAGCAGCACTGAAGGAGACTGAGAGCCTTGCTCAGGATCAGGCAGGATGTCCACAGAACAGAAAAACCCTCCTCAGCTCTCCCGTGGGGACATGCACACACACACAGAAGCACTGTGACCATGAAGAAAATCCTTTTTCCAAAAATCTCTCCTTCCAGCTTTGATCCTGGTGGGTCCCTTCACACCCGGGATATTCTGTGCTCCTTTGATCACCTCTTGCATTCTGCACAGGGCACTGCATTACATAAGCTTGCTTGCAAGGAGATGCACTGGGCACAAAACTTAGGGTTTACATCTGACCGGCAGAAAGATCAAGTATTTTTTTACAGTGCAGTGGAAAAGTTAAGAAGAAGTGATCAAACAGACTGGGAGTTCAAAGCAGCACAGCTCGAGAATGCAAGACTTGGTACGTGACTGTTCAACCATGTTACCTTAGAGCACGGAGAATTTAATGGGAGACTTGCACATTACCATATTCATAACCATGACTAACAAATCTGTTGTCAATGCCACCAAAAATATCACACAAGCAGAATGTTTTTATACCAAAGGGACCACTGGAGTCACAGCTCCATAGTAAACAAATGAACTTAGGAAGAGTCTTGAAAATCAGCCTTTTTTTTTTTTTTGGCTGCGGAATTTGATAAACTATAAACTGCAAGATGCCCGGTAGTTCGAAGAGGGGTCGATAAAAGAGGCATTTTTTTTCTGCAAGCATCACAGCAGAGAGCACCCCATCGGCACCACTGTCATCTTTCCCATGCCGAGGGCACGTGGGTCACCCAGACCACTCACAGCCAGGTCAAGGGCTGCCCGAATGAATAACGATTTAAACGGGCATTTAACCTTCTCTGCGAGGGTGCGGGTGGTCGGTGCTGTCGTTTAGGGCAAGGGCGGACAAAATCCATCACCGTCTCTCGGGATGCGAGTCCCGGCGCTGCCGGCAACTCCCGTGCGCGGCCACGCATCCCATCCTGTCCTGCATCCCATCCTGTCCTGCATCCCGTCCAGCCCTGCATCCCGTTCAGTCCTGCATCCCGCCCGGCTCCGCATCCCGTTCAGTCCTGCATCCCGTTCAGTCCTGCATCCCGCCCGGCTCCGCATCCCGTTCAGTCCTGCATCCCGCCCGGTCCCGCATCCCTCCCGGTCCCGCATCCCTCCCGGTCCCGCATCCCGCCCGGTCCCGCATCCCTCCCGGTCCCGCATCCCGTCCTCCCGGCTCCGCCGCTTGCAACTTCAGCGGGAGCAGCGCTCCCCGCCGGGGCAGGCGGGTGCCGGTGGCTTCGCGGGGCGCGGGCAGGGAGCGCCCCGAGCTCCCGCGGGCCGGTCACCCAGCCGCCGGACACCGACCCGCCGGAGGGCCCGGGGCCGCAAGTTCCGAGAGTGCCCGGGGGATGTCAGCCCCGTCCCCCCGCCCGGCGCGCCGGCCCCGCTCACCTCCGCGCCGCTCCGTCAGGCGGAACCCGCCGGGGGGCCC